>OZ010598.1:51435731-51593231 GCA_963932145.1 Acanthosepion lycidas | reverse complement strand
CATAAAATTTGTTTTGGGAAGGATATTAGTGAATATTTATAGAAAGGCTATTTTTTTTTGTAAGTACAGCAAAGTGATGAGTCAGTTAAGTTAATGGTAATCCTTGAAAGAAAGAAAAAAACAACCTTAGTGACAAGTACCACAATGGCAGGTCAGCTGCTGCTATAAATGAGGATAAAGTCAAACAAGGTGATGCTCTCATTACACCAGACAGAAGATTCACTATCACAAAACTCTGAAAGCTTTTGGGTAGACTATGATAGAGTCTGCAATTTAGTGCAGTCTCTTAACTACTTAAAGATTTGTGCAAAGTGGGTTCCCATTAAGGAGCAAAGGGTGATTGCTGTTTAAGAGCTTCAAGATCTGCAACAAATGGATAGCACCCTTCTAAACATGATAATCACATGAGACTAGAGTTCAGCATTATAAGCTAGAGAGTAAAAATAAGATTAGTTGGCATCATTCAAAAGGCAGAATGCTCTGCAGGGAAAATGATGTGTTTTGGAACCAGAAGATATTCATACTGTTAGAGTTTATGTCTAATGACATACCATCAATTCTGACTCCTCTTTTCACACACATATAAGCACAAACATGCCTCATTTCTTCCAGGTTATTCTTTGACAAAATATGAAAAAATTGTCCTATATTATTCTGTTTTTTTTAAGTATGTGTAGACAAAATTCTAAAAATTCTTACTGGTATTCTTATTGATAATTTCAGGTCTTCATCTAGTGCTTTGGAAGATGGCACTCAAGGTAAGGGTTGTTCTAAATGCCAATACCTTAAAATTTTTTACTTGTAATTCTTGGCAGTCTTTGATAAATTTTCCCTGACTTAAATTTGTCATCCTATACCAGAGATCACCAAACTACAATTAGTTCATCTGGCCTGGCACTGCACTGTGCCACAAATGAGCTAAAATATAATTATTTCTATCAAATTATCAATAGATTATAGTTAAACATACTATTTAGAAATAATTAAAATAAATGTAAGTAAAAATTTGTTCAATCTGATTTTTGCATCTGACAGTAATATAAGTTTTATGAAAATCAGTGTTCAGAATAACTTATGTCAGTGAGCAAGAATTTTCAAAAATGAATTATGTAAAGTCAGCATATGTAATGAGGTTGACTGATGAACATTTGAAAGCATTCCTCTTGATTGGATGCAGCAATTCCAAAACAAATATTGATTATATTTTAAATGGTAAACACCAATTTCACAAATCTCATTAACCTTTTTTGTTGCTTAATTTGTGAGATTAAGATATGTGAGCACTGGGTGGAGATATAAATATTTTATTGCTAATGTCACCGTTTTTGATAACTTTTTGGTAAATAAATATGTTTGTTGGCTTTATTTTTTGTGTATTCAGTGTATTGTATTGAACAAAATTGTTATCCAGGCCATGCTCATCATTTTCTCAGTTATCTAGCCCTCTGTAAAAAAAGTTTGGTGACCCCCCCCCATCCTATACAATATGACCAAAAGAAATTTCAATCACTTTTGCCAATTGTGATTTTAATTTATCATTTTCAACCAAAGATAGTTAACAATTTTGAAAAATATTTGTTGATTTATAAGATCATAAATAGTAAGGGAAATGTTATAAGAGTGAAAAACAAAAAACAAAAGTGGAAAATATGAACAAAAATACAAAGACACCTTATAAAGCAAAGTTAATGTCGTATTGTGAAATGGATAAGTTGATACACACATAAAAAGTAGTAGTAATTCATTCTGAAGAATAATATAATGCTAACAGTCAAGAACACAGTCTACTGGAATAACAGTTAATCATGAACTTTGCCTCAGTTCTGTTCAACTTCCTCTCTCTCAGTAAGAGAGCATGCTATTTATCTTTTTCAATCAGTCCATTTTGTGGGGTTGCTCCCGTACTCCACAACATCCCCCTTTTTTGAATTTACTACTTCCTCTGGAAGTCATATTTTTGTCTTTTTGGGTTTATTTGTATGACTATTTCCTTTTTGGTTGCTCAAAAATCTTTCGTTTGGGATTACTAAAGGCACTGGTATCTCAAATAGGTCATAAATAACCTTCATCGGTTCTTCCTTTCAGTTATTCATATTGTCCAATATCTTTTCCTTATCTGGTTGTGATGTCTTTTAACTGTCTTTTTCATATCTTTAATCATGTACATCAAATCTCTTGATATGTTTATCTATGACACCAACATTCCAGAACTCTTTACTCTACTTATATTCTTTGAAAAAAATCTTTTCTACTGCTGTATAGGATTTTGTAATTGTATTTTTTCTTACTTCTTTTTTATTTTTCTTTGGTAACAGCTTGTCAAATACTGATTTTATTTTCTCGTGACCATTAATTCTGCCGGTGACAACCCTGAATTTGTACTTGGATTCAGAGTTACTCAATATACTTTTAAGAATTGTAGTATCTCATGATCAACAGATTTGTTTCCATTGGACTTTTTCAATGCTCACTTGAAAGTATCCACAAATCTTTCTGCTTGACCATTAGATCATGGGTGATATGGTATGGTAGTCAGATATACAATTGAAAAAAATTACAAAATTCTTTGAACACTTTTGCTGTAAAATGTATGCTGTTGTCTGTCACAATCATATCCAGAATACCGAATCTTGCAAAAATTTCATGCAAAAATTTTATTGTACCGCAACATGTAGGATTTTAAAATTTTATCACCTCTGGCCATTTAAAAAAACTGTCAACCACAATCAAATAGTATTGTCCTTTTATTGGACCTGTAAAATCAATATGCAGCCTTTGCAAAGTTCTGTCTGTCTTTGGCCAAGGGTTTAATTTCACTGGTGGTGCTTTTGCTACCTCTGCATGGTTTTACATTTTTCTCTATATCTTTGTCCATATTTGGTCAAAACACAGCTTCTCATTAAAGCTTTCATCCTCAATATACCAGGGTCTCCAGTATGAAATCTTTAAGTATTCCTTTTTTTTAGCATTTTCGGTACAACCACACATTCACCATACATTAATATTCCATCATAGATAGAAAAAATTTTTCACCATCATTCTTTTGTAATGTTGGCTACTAATTTGCTTTTTTTTTTTCTCTGTGATAAACTTGTCTATTTTTTCTTTGATCCTGATTTCCTCGAGCATCACAAGTAATTCCCATATAGTGTTGCACAGCATGTTTTTTATTTCCATTTCTATTCTTAACACTGCTATCACAGTTTCCTCTGATGGATCACATAGTTTGGGAATTAGCCAGTATAACCCATCTGCATGAACCAACCCCTTTGACAGAAAGAACTTCATCTTAAAATTATAATTCTCTAAAGTTGATTTGCCATATGTGTAGGAATCCTGACAATAACGGTTGATGGTCCATTTGAAACATAAAAATCCTTCCATGTATGAATCTATGGAATTTTTTACTGCAAAAATTATCCCTAAAGCCTCTTTTTCAATTTGGCTGTATCCTTTTTCAGCCGGCAATAGGGTCCTTGATGCATGTGCAATCTCTTTTATTTGGCCGTTGCTTTCTTTGTGTAATATTACAGCTCCTAAGCCCCAAATTATTAGCGTCACTTGCAACAATAATATCCTTATTTGGATCATAATGTGCTAGACTTAAGTCTGATGTTAATATTATTTTAATTTCCTCAATAGCACTCAGACATTCCATACTCCAGTACTATTTGGTATCTTTTTTTTTAACAATTTGTCTAGAGGAGCTCCCAATGCATGTATATCTGGGATAAAATTACTGCAGTAATTTGCTAGACCCAAGAATGCTTGTAGTGCTGACACATTTGTTGAGGGCAGCATGTTTCTTATCACACTCGATCTCAATGAGTCTGGTTTTCTGCTTTTTGCATCTATAACTTGTCCCAAATACTTAATGTCAAATAAAAAATTCACATTTATCTAAACTAAATTTTAACTCATATTGTTTTATTCTTTCAAAACCTTCTTTAACATGCTTGGCATGTTGTTCTCAGCTTTCACTCTTAAGATGTCATCCAGGTAGACTATTGTAAAGTCCACATCATTCAATAACGTATCCATTATTTGTGGGGAAAATGCCTGATGCAACTTTTATCCTAAATGACAGTCTACTGAATTTATACAGACCCTTATACATATTTATAGTTAAATACTTTGCACATTCTTTGTTGACAGGAATCTGGAGGTACGCCTCAGATAAATCCAGTTTTGAGAACACTTTGCCACCATTCAATTTTGTGAATATGTCTTCTGAAATCAGCAGAGGTTAATTGTATGTTTCCAAACAATCAGTCAATCCTGTAATTTTATTATTTTTCTTTTTTACATAAGTGGTAGGGCTTGCACACTCACTGTAGTTCATTTTGCTTAACACACAATTTTTTTCTAAACAGTCCAACTCCTTACTAATGAAAGCTTCTGCTGCAAAGGGTACTTTTATTTTTGGTCTAAATATAGGCATCACATTATCTTTCAGTTTGAATGTCACTTTAGCTCTGGTGCTATCAAGACTCTCAGAAAAATTTTCAGGAAATTTTATGGTTAATTCATTTTTTAATTTTTCCATTTTGTTTGAATTACTGACACTAAAGTAGAATGAATTAATTGGTTGATTGAGAAGGTCGAATGACTCAACCCAGTCCATACCGAACAGGTTCTGTGTTAGTTTCTTAACAAATCCTTTTAATGTTATAAATGTTGTCCATAAACATCACATTTGTGTAAAATTCTCCTTCAAAATTTAGTTTATTTCCTGTAATGCTATGAGCAATTTTTTCCGTAATCAATAAATTTGGTCTGCCAATTTTTTTTCCAAATTTGTTCATTTATCACTGTCATCTCTGAACTGGTATCCAATTGGAACTTAACATTTTTCTTGTTTGTCTGTCCATTCACAAAGTTTCTTATTATTTTTATTCCTTTCTTTTCCATTGAAGGTGAGTTAACTGTCTTTTCCATTTTTGACCCCTTTTTACTTTTGAGTTTTCTGCAACGTGTATGCTTGTGTTCTTTTTTGCCACAATTAAAGTGTTCTTTTTTTCTAAATGGACATTCCTTGTAATAATGAAACTGTCCACAGCCATAACAAGGATTTATTCTCTGGGCAACATTTTCTATATGTTGTTTTGCTTAACTGTCTGAATATTTGACACGTTTTGTTCCTCTATTTTTGCTGTGCCATGTCAAAGATTTTCTATTTGTTCACATTTTTCTGCAACCATTTGCAGGCTGGTTTTGGGATTTTGTTCCAATTTAGACAAAATTCTCATCCTGATCTTGGCATCCTTTGGAGATGTCAATTCTTGTACAAAATTCAAGCACTTAAACATATCAGGAGTAAATTCTCTCAGCTTAAACTTCTCACACTCTCTATTGACAATCCCAGCAAAAATTGAGTAATCTTGAGAATAAGAATTTGCATTGTCTTGCTCTTTTTCCTTTTTTAACCCTAACAATTTGAACATTTTTCTGAATCATTTGTTTTGTTTCTCAGTGCATTTCTAGTCCAAACATCATTGTTCATCCAACTGTTAATTTTTTTTCTGCTGGATTCTCATGAATTCCAACATTGCTTCTTTAAAATCCTCCATATTTCTTTATAGAGACAAAATTTTAACTGAGCGACCAGATAAAATTTTTACTTGTTTTTACATGTCCGACTTGGAATTAATCCGAGTTTGAGTAGTCACCATTCTTGGATAATGACTATATATTTTTACACTGAATCCTTGGTCTGTGTTGGTATTAATATTCAAATTTTTCATTGTCGAAATTGGTATCCACTGTAAATTTCGAATCCCTCATTGCCAAACAATGTATCATGAAATGGATAAGTTGATACACATATAAAAAGTAGCAGTAATTTATTCCAAAGAATAATAATTTACAGTCTACTGGAATAACAGTTAATTGTGAACTTTACCTCAGTTCTGTTCAACTTCGGTCCTCACAAGGCGGGATGTGGCACAAGGCCAGATTTTAACATGAGGCATTCCAAGCGCATACACTTGATCAAAAATTTCCCATAGACACTGCATAACACAGTGCCAGGTGGCTGTCTACATCACCAGACAAAACTCTGCCCTTCATCTGGGTTCCTCTCTGCCCAGAGGCAGAGAAGTTGGCAAGAAGTTTTGTTCAACTCTCACTCTCTCAGTAAAAGAGTGTACTATTTATCTTTTTAGATTAGTCCATTTTGTGGGGGTGCTCCGGTACTCCACTAAAGTTACTTTAATTTAATATTTAAGCTGAAAAAAATAGATTTTATATAAAGGTGCCCTCAACTCAATGTGACAAGCTACTGTCGGAAAATGAAATAAAATTGATAAATATAATAATAACTTACATTATTCAGACCGTTATCCTCATCTTCATGAAGATGAGGATAACAGTCTGAATAATGTAATTAATGTAAGTAATCATAATACCTCATCTCAGAGATATATACAAATAAAAAAATAACAAATATTAAAAAAAATAAATACATTTTCTCATGATGTTAAGAGTAAAGGAACTAGAAATATAATTACCCCACTTGGTTTCATCAAACCCTGTTGGGTGGTGCTGATTAAGTCTATAAAAAGATAAACATTTTCCTGCCTTCTCTCTTTCTCCCCCTTGCTTCAATATATAGCAGTATGAGAAAAATGGACAGTCCTACTGGGGTATATTAGTTTCCCTGGTCAGGTGACAACTCTCTCTTTCCACTTTCCAATGTATGGCATTCATATGTTGCTTCCAAAACCTTGATATATGTAATAAGTCAAGATTTTTCTTTGGCTGTTCCAACTCAGCAAAAGACTGACTTAAGCTCAACCATTATAATGATCCTTATCCTTACTTACCCTAACTTCTGGTCCAAGAAAAAGAAAACGGACATCCCATAACCGTGTTGAAATCTTCCAACAATAAAGTAAGTAGAAATTATTCTTTTGTTGTTCTAGCTCAGCACAATTTATCCTAACTTCTGGATCAAAAAGAAAATGAAGATATCCAAAAGACAATGAGAACTTTGTTTTACTAGAATTTAAAAAAAAAAAAGAATAGATAGTTCATGATAAAAACATAAGTTTTTGTATGCTTCAAACTTAATTTTTTGCACACACACTTAAAATACACCACAACACAACCTTTTAATTTCCATATTATCAACTACACTAAGCAATTTAAACTCAAGTTACAAGTTGTTACATAGTAAATAGTGTCACTAGACTTCTTTGAGAGCAATATTTATAAAGACATTTCCCATGAAGTTAGAATTTATTGATTTCATGCCTATTCTAAAAATAAGAAAAGCTGTTGAATAAATAGCCTTTACACATTTTTGGCCAAATAAAACTTGTTAATTTCCAATGATTACAAATCTCAAAAATACAATATGTTGTAGAAAGTTTTCTTTGTTAGATGTTTGTGCATGTTATCACTGGAAAGACTTACTAGTTAAAGTATTTCTTTGAGAAAAATAAATGGTCTTGTATATAAGGAAAAGGCAATGGTAAAAAAAGGACACATTAAGCAAATTTTAAAAATTGAGCACTTAATTCTCTTTCAACTACTTTTCTTACAAAATAAAATTTATAATTTGGTTTTTAACTTTTATTTTGGCTCTTAGCTCAAAAACTGATTTTTAATCAGAGATAAAATGAATGGTGAAAAAAGAAATAAACTGAAACAATTACTGCATTTTTTGCTGTTTAACAAAATAGTGACCAATTACTCCTCAAGGTTTTTAAAGAGTAGGAGGAAAGGGAAAATAGAAAGTTAAGAGGAATTATTTTTTCCTGCATTTTTAAATAATATTTTTAAATAATATGTATAAAAATTAAATCTGAAAACTTAGCAAGATGGAATAAAGTATAAGATACAATTGAAAAATAGATGAAAATAAAATAAAATGAATGATATTAAAATAAATCAAATATTTCATTGATCCAGAAATTCATGCACTTAAGTGTAAATATAAAGCAGTGAAAGTGTTTAAAAGGAAGAATTTGATTTTATGATATTCTGAGATTACAGATTCAGAAATATGAGTCAATTATGCAGATATTGCAATCAAATACAGGGATAAATATTATTGTTTCATCAAGATAAAAATAGATACTCAAAGACTGTAGAGAAATCAAGAATGTTAGCTATTGGTATAAACATAGAGTGAACTAGGGACCCATTGTACTATATATATATATATATATATATATATATATATATATATTGTGGTATATTGTACTACACTAGATTAAAAAAAAATTATATTTTACTATATTGTATTCACTCTCTCTCTCTCTCTTTCTCTCTCTCTCTCTCTCACAAACACACACACACACACAAGTCTGTAGCTCCCACTGAGAAGTATAGAGCCATGGCTCTCGAGTCCCATATACTTCCTAAGGAGTATGTGGCCACAATCTCATCATACTAATACTTGCTTTAGAAATCATTCCATCGCAAGTATTAGGTTTTTATGGAATGGAATTGCTAGCCCCATGCCCAAAGAGTTTAAATTCATTGTCCTCCTAAACTGGTTATCAACCATGACTAAAAAGCTCATACTGTCCCACTATTTAACCCATAGTTGGGGAGGAGAAGAGATGTATTCATAATTTTCCCAAGGGTATTTGTGTGTAAGTGAATGCAATGAACTTGGCTGGAAGTCTAACTTGACTCTCCAATTTCTCATTCTTATATTGTAATGCAACCTAGATTTTAAAAAGATATATTGTAGTAGATGAGATTAAAAAAGAACTATATTGTACTACATTTGATTTAAAGAAAACAACAAAAACCTGCTGAATTTTAATGTCTTGCTGAAGATATAGTAAACTTGTATGAACTTTTACATAAAAACTTACAGAAAAATTATTCATCGACAAGAGCTTGACTGACATAAATAATATTCTAAGTACAGACAGTAAATCTGCCCCAGTAAAAAATTAGTTAAAATATTTACCAACATACAAAAATTAAAAATAGGACACTACTGTTCATGCTTGAACTTTCTAGATGAAAGGTTATCATTATTATATGTTGTTATATTCAGGCTGAGGACAGTTCAAAATGTGAGATATGAACTGGAGATATCAGAATCAAGCAAAAAAAAAAAAAGGACAATGGAAAATGTGACACAGAAATCTGAAGGTGCATTTAAATAGTGAAAGATGCCTCCTAAAAGCTAAACAAAAGATTAAGAAACAGAACTCAACTGATATATAATATCAATCCTTCTGACTGTCAGGGAATGTTGGATAATTTCCTTACAGAAGAAGAAACTTTAGGCAACAGTAATGTGATTCTGCAGAAGAATGCTGAGAATTCCATGAATGAAGTATGTGAACAAGTTTTAAGGAAAATGGAAACAAAAAGGACACTTGTACTTAGAATCAAAAAGAGAGTTCTAATTTCTGGGACACATAATGATGAAAGAAAGTTTGGACACTTACAGGACATATTGAAGACAGGATGGGCAGGGGTTAACAGTGAGTAATTTGCCTAATGAGCAGGTTTAAATGGATGGTAGAACAGGGACTGGAAGGAACAGTATGGGGACAAACATTGTTAAGAGCTACAAAGGATATGAAATTGTGGAGAGCCATGATTACCCACATCCTAAAGGGACATGGCAGATAACAGAAGAAAAATGTGTATACAATCGAAACAAGTATACTTGCTTGAATAAACATATACAGTGGAACCTTGGTTCATGAATTTAATTAATTCCTGAAGGCCGTTCGTAAACCAAAACTATTTTTCCAGTAGGAATGAATGTTGAGAAAAAAAGTCACAGTACAATAAAATTGGAAAAGAAAAACACACCACAACATATGAATCAGAAATTATTCCGTTCGGGTTAACTCGGTTCAGCAATATTGTTCGCGAACTGAAATTTGGTTCAATAACCAAGGCACTTTCATTTCAAAATTTCTGTTTGAAAACCAATTTGTTCAACATATGAGATGTTCAAGAAGTTAGGTTGCTCTGTAATAATAATAATACCAATGTATCTTGTACATTGCAGAAAATTCTGTTTGACAACATATTACACAACTTCAAATACACTTCTATTAAATAATCTATGTTGAAAAGTTAGTCTTGTAATTGCTGCTTCAATACTCTTTGAGGATTGGATGATGTTGAAAGATTTGAAGAGAATTATTTAAGTGATACAAGGTGGCAGCACCAAGATTTATAATGTGTTGTAGAAAAATACCTTTCTTAAATTATTTGCCTAAAACAATGCAACCTGTGACCATCAGGAAACCTCTTATTTGCTTGCTAAAATCTGCATCAAAATAACATTTTTTTGTGCTAATGGTGAAATTAACTGTTTTCATACAGAAAATATTTGTCATTCATGGACTGAACAGTTAGTGCTACTGTCAATTGAAATTTATAAAATCATCCTCCGAAAAACAATTTTTCTGGAAAATAGTTTTTTTTAATTCCAACTGTTATTGCTCTCTCTAGTATTAATGGGAAATTCCTTCATAACCTTTTGTCTGAGGTATTGTGTAAAGTCAACATCATTATTTTCCATTCTAGTTGCATGTGCTATCCATTTTAGTTGTTGCCGCTTTTGGAAGTCTTCAAGTGATGTGGCTTCTTTAACAATAATGAAGGATTGTCTTCTTTATTGAAAACTAAAATTGTTTAAGTAGATAATGAAATATAATAATTATGATAGAAATAACTTCAAAGATGAAAATTTATTATTACGCTTGACAATGAAAAAAGGAGTAAAAAATGAAAATGATATTGTTAGAAAGAAAATTTTTGCTTCTGTTATTATGATTACTGTCAGGCTTGTTACTGTGATAGGAGCTGCCCCCTGAAAATCATTTGCATCCCCACTGCAGAAATGGTGTGAACTAATTTTAGTGTGCAAATTCTTACTTATGGCCTCCTGACATAAAGCTCCACAACCTAAAAAAAAAATCTGTCAAGAGACCTGCCTACAGTTACTGATAAGTTTAAATAGAATAGAAATTTATCATGATTACCATTATGAGATAGATGTTAAAAGAAAGTAGTAGTAGTAGTAGTAATAATGGTAATGAAAAGAAGAATATAAAAATGTGTATTAATATAAAAATAAACTTTTAAAAATAATTAAAAAAATCATAATATGAAAGCCATAAGTACAAATAAAAAAAAAAATCATTCATTAACATAAAAAATAATTTACACTATTTACATTGTTCGGATTGTTGTCCTCATCTTTGTTGTCACATTCACAATGTTTCGGCCATTGGATGCTTTGGCCTTCTTCAGATGATTGGAATTTCAAACAGAACCTTTTATTTCGTCCACTGAGGTAGAGTGTTCTAGTTTCATATGCCATACCTGTTTCAGAGTGTTAGTTATTTCCCTTTCCCTTGAAGAAGGCCAGAATGTACAACATCCCAAAACATCATGAATATGACAATAAAGATGAGGACAATAGTCTGGAAAATGTAAATTGTGTAAATAGTTACATTACCTCATCTTAGAAATATAGACAAATATAAAAAATTAACTTAAATATAACCTAATACATAGTAAGAAAATTAATTTGTCATTGAACAATGTTTTTGAACTTATTAATCTTTAAATATGAACATTTGAAAGCTATTGGATTCTTTTCTTGTGGAATGTTTATATTTGCGGATGTAAGATATAATAAATAAAAACAAGCTATTCTTTACTATGAACATTTTTTGTAAATTTTCTATAACTTAGTAGAGTTCATTTTATCAAATCTAATAAAGGGAGCTAATTGCTATCTATTATTTGGAACAAGTCTTGTAATAATTACTTTGCCGTTACTTTTTTTACAAATACTACTACTACTAATAATAATATTCTATATTTTTAAATGTTTTCATATTTCTAAAAGTTGTTAATATTATTAAAAGTTTTTATTTCTTTATATTTTGTGCAGAGCTAAAAAATAAAACTATCCATGATACAGGAAAAAATATCCCTCATCATTTCTATTTGCCGTCTATTTTTTCATTAGAAAAGTGACAAAACAAAAGTCGTTTAAGAATCAGTATTTCTCCTTTCACCAGCACCTGAATAGCTCTCCTTTCTTTCTATCTTTCAAGCACAGAATATTTTTTCACATTAACTCTTTTATTGATATTGTGTTGCCAATTTCTTTTCTGAGAGTAAAGTAGAACATTTTCTGAATTTTCCAAGAGATATGTTTTTAACCCTTACCTCCTAAGTATATATTAGTAACAAAGAACACAATTTTCCATGTATGACTTTCTCTCTTTCCTTAATATATATATATATGTATGCCAGATCTATATGTCAAAATGCATGTGTATGCATGCATTTATTTATACACACACACATATATCGAAAAAATGAAGAAAGAACAATCATATTTATAATCCAAAGTTCTTCAGCATTTATTTTTAAAAACAGTGCACAATACACAATAGAGCATAATATAATAATTATTCTAATTAATATATATATATATATATATATATATATATATATATATTATTATTATTATTATTATTATTATTATTGTTGTTATTATAATATATACATTATTATAATATATATACACACACACACACACTCACACATTTACTTTGTCACACATATGTTACTTTATATATAGAGATTCCGAGTAAATTTGAATTCTTGAACTGCCAGAGAAGCCAATTAAAGATCATTTATTACTACTTTAAATTAATGTTGCTTTTAAGCATCAAACAGAAATTAGCATGTAGCAATTAAAGGAATCATTTAATTTTCATATATTTTTCAGCAATTTAATCGTAATTTTTGAAGTAACGGTAATTTTGAATCATCCTTATTTACAAATGGCCTTTTGGAGGTTATAGGTCAATTGGTAAAATATTGTACAAATGCTTTGGAGGAGGAGAACATTTTGCCACTATTTAATACCAAATCAGTTAAGAACATGCTACAAGCATTTTATTTTACAATATATAAACTGTTTTCGTCTTGTTACAGGATGATTGCAAAATAGTTATATAACTATCTTTTTATATAACAGATCTGAGAACAAGGACCTCTTTCATTGAAATAAACTTTTATATCCCTAGACTGTTTCTTTCCAAAGTACATATAGGAGTATACTAAGATCTACCTCAAGGTTTGCACTTATTATTTAAGAAAATTCAGGGTAAAATAGTGTTGTATTATATTCCATATCATATAGAAATATAGCTGCATAAAAAAAGGCATTTTCATGTTGCAAGATCCTTTACGTTTTTAAAAATAAAAGACTGTGTTATACAGTTGATCATATGAAAATATAGCACATCCACTGTTTTAAGAAAAATAAAATTGTGATATCCAATAAAATCTGTGACAATAAAAACTATTGCATATATACTGTGAACTACATTAATATGGTGACAGAGGTTTGATCTTGTGAACAAAGATTTAGGAGGATTTTCCACAATATATATATATATATATATATATATATAGAGAGAGAGAGAGAGAGAGAGAGAAACTTTAGAACACACGACATGACAAAACCTCACCTTCAAAATATAAATCTGAAACTATAAAAATAACACAATAAAGAAAGCAAGCATCTACCATTATTGAAATAAACTTTACTCCCTTAAAGATGGTCAAAGTAGCTGAAAGTAATTGTAGAAATAGTATCTGGAAATGCATCTATAACCTTGAATCATCAGCAGAAACACTTGTAAGAAAACAAGGAAAAAGAAAAAGAAATCTTTTCAAAAGAAATATTTCAACGAAGTATGCAAAAAAGAGCATTTTCTCTCAGACACAGAGAAATACTGCCCACAATATGGTAAGACATCCGCGAGGCATTTAAATACCAGGTTGGAATCTGGCGCGGGATAGCCTTTCTTAGATGAGGGTGAATGGAGTCTCTCCGAGCCTTGGTTGGCAATCCATTCAGTGATGGTGTCACGATAAAAACACCCTTGATAGCCCTAGCGAAGCATCAAGAATTCAGCTATTGACAAGATTATGAACTACACCAATCAAAGTATTGAAGATAGCGACGTGAATGGGGCTGGAACTTCTTGTGAAGGTCCCACGTCCGGCAGTGTCCCATTGTTCAGCAGGGTGGGCCCGGTCGTCATCATGCAACTGCTCAAAACTCTGAGGGAACAGCTCTGAACCCTGCGGGGTGGGCTGCCCCTGATGATAAAGGAACGAGATCAAAACTTGTATCATGTAGAAACCGTGCTCTTATCAGCACGTTCAACACTAGGACACTGAATCCACCGTCCCATCTTAACGAACTTGTGAAAAATACTGAGGATCAGAATATCGATATCATTGCCATTCAAGGACATCGTTTCTTCCATCCTGACACTGATATTGAGTATCACAGGATCGAAGACTATCATCTTGTTACAGCCTCATGTGTGAAGAACTCCGCCAACTCATCTATAGGGGGTGTAGGCATTCTGCTTTCACCAAAAGCGATGGAGAATTTATCGAGTGTAGTGAAAATATCATCAAGAGTCTTTATTGCCGACTTCAAAGGTAATCCTAGAACAACAGTCATATCTTGCTATAGTCCCCACAACGATATTGGCGATGAAGAAATAAACCAGTTTTACAATACTCTACGTTCTACTCTGGAGAATGTTCCAGCTCACAACTTTCTCTTAGTACCTGGGGACTTCAACGCTAAGCTTGGAACAGATGATGCCAAATTCACCTTCCATACAGAAACCAACCGTAATGGCGAGCATTTGGTTGACTTAATGGAGGAATTTAATCTGTATCCAGCTAAGTTTATGAAGTGCAATAATCAACTATGGACCTTTGAGTATCCAAATGGCAGCAGAGCCCAACTAGACTTCATACTGGTCCATAAGAAGTGGCAGAATAGCATCAAGGACTGCCGAGCATACTCATCTTTCTCTTCCGTGGGATCTGACCATCGAATCGTCTCTGCCACAGTTAAACTGAGTTTTAGAGTTTCGAAGAGCCCAACTGCGGATCCCATGAAAGCTATTGACTGGAAAGCGGTCTATCGTGACAAAAATCTATCATCTCAGTATGCAGTGAACGTGTTTAACAGATTCCAAGAACTCTCTCATTACGACCCAGAGAACTCTCAGTTAGATTCAAGGAACATAGACCTGATCTATGGAAACTTGATTAAAGCCAATGAGGAGGTGGCTCTATCTACGCTCCCCAAAAAACCAAAATCACGAAGAAGTCCAGTTAGCTCAGGCATCAAAATCTCAGAAGCTCGAGAAAATCCCAAGAAAACCTCATTGATGTACCACTGTCATCCTTCTCAGAGCAATAAGAAGTTAACAGCTGCTAAAAAATCCCTCGACCATGCTTATCTCGAAGCAGAAGAAGCTTATATAAATGGGAAAATAACTGACATTTGCCATCTTCATATCAACCAACAACACTCTGCAGCTTGGAAAACTATAAATCAACTAGTGGGAAAGGGATCAAAACCTCCACCAAAGGTGGCAGCCGTGAGAAACGGCTTGGTAACTGGCTTTCTCATTTCAAAGACCTCCTTGGTAATCCCGCAAGTCTTTCTGACCACGTGTCCCTCCCAAAAGTTCAAATTAGTAGAGCTTTGAACATATCAACAGGAGAGTACACCATTGCAGATTTGAAATGTGTTCTAATGAAGACAATGAACAAAGCTCTTGGTCCTGACAAGATTCCGGTTATCTTGTGGAAGGACCCTATTTTTCACCAATTACTTCTTGATCTGTGTAATTATGCATAGGCCAGCCACGTTTCACCAACCATCTGGCTATGATCGCAAATCATCCCCATCCCCAAAAAGGGTGATTTGACATTACCAACCAATTATCGCAGTATTTCGTTGCTTCCTATAGCTGCGAAAATCTATAACAAGCTTCTAAATCGAAGTTGAACCCATTCTACGCAAAAACCAAAATGGTTTCCGCCCAGGTCGTTCCACTCTTGGACAAATCCTCACATTGCGTAGAATAATTGAGGAAATCACATTCTGCAATAAAACTGCAGCTCTTATCTTTGTAGACTTCAGCTTTCGACTCAGTCAACTGCAAGATTATGCTTGAAATTCTTGAACTCTACGGCATACCAGTAGAAATTATTGAAGCAATCAAAGTATTGTACACCAACACACAGGCCACTGTCCTGACCCCAGATGGAGAAACAGAACCTTTCGATATTCTGGCTGGCATTCTCCAAGGTGACACACTTGCACCTTTCCTTTTCATTATTGTAATAGACTACATCATGCGTATATCAGTGGATACAATCAAAGAAAATGGCCTGATGTATCAGCCCAGAAGAAGCTCACGTCATCCTGCACTTTACATCACCGATGCTGATTTGGCGATGACATTGCACTGTTGTCTGACAACCTCATTAGTGCCCAAGCACTCCTTTCTTCTCTTGAATCAGCAGCTAACTGTGCAGGTCTACACCTAAATGAAACCAAAACTGAGTGTATGCCAATTAACATTCGCAACAATCACAAGATCAAAACACTCTCAGATAACATCCTCAAATGTGTCGAAGACTACAAGTATCTAGGATCACATATCAAGAACTCTGAGAAAGACTTCAACATTAGAAAAGGCATAGCATGGACTGCTTGTAACAAAATGGATAAGATCTGGAAATCCAATCTTGCTCGTCAATTCAAAATCCAACTTTTCTGCGTACTTATTGAGCCAATCTTACTTTATGACTCTGAAACTTGGACTCTCTCAGCAAAACAACGTTTAGATGGATGTTATACACGTCTTTTAAGAAGAATGCTTAATCTCTCATGGCGAAACAACCCAACTCTAGAAATGATATATGGTGACTTGCCGAGAGTATCAACTTTAGTTTGTAAGAGACGTATCCAGTTCGCCAGGCATTGTACACGTGCCACAGATGAACTTGTGTCATCATTTGTACTCTGGACGCACCCATCATCTGACAATCGATTGCGCAAGTTAACCTTTCCAGATAGGATAAAACGAGACACATTGATCCCTAAAGAAGATCTTTTAGGTGCTATGACAGATAGGGAATACCGGAGAGGTGTAGTGAGTTCAATCTCGGCTGAGGCCGCAAGATGATGATGCTGATGGTAAGACATTAGTGGCAATGATGTTTTCATCTCATAAATATTTTACCATTATGTGGGAGGTAATTCTGCCACACTGTGTGTGTATGTGTGTGTGTGTATATATATATATATATATATAATATCTATCTATCTATCTATCTATCTATCTATCTATCTATCTATATATGTGTGTGTGTGTAAAAATATAAGGAAAATAGGAAAGAACTTGTTAGGTAAATAATACAAAGTTCTTTAGTATTTTTGTTATTATTTTTAAAAAATAGTTCTCAATACAGAAGTAGAGCATAAATATAATTATTTATTTAAAAATATGATTCCAACGCTACATAAGAATTCTCATGTTTCAAAACAAGAGCCGAAAACTTGAGTATAATTATTTGAATTAAATTGAATTAAAGTACTAAGCTCTGTTCCATCTTCAAGCGAAATTTTTTTGGAATTTAAAATAAAAATTTTGCTTGAAGATGGAACAGAGCTTAGTACTTTAATTCAATTTAATTCAAACATGAGGACTCTTATGTAGCGTTGGAATCATATTTTTAAATAAATAATTATATATATATATATATATATATATATATATATATATAAATTGCTTTTTTCACTGCAAATTATTCATTATATCATATCCAAGTATTTTACAAAAAATTAGAGATGGTTACACAATATTTCAAGCTCAATTTAGGTTTATCGTTCACAACCATATAATGATTTGAGGTAAAATAAACCATAGATTTATCTGCAGAATATCATTACATTATTATTACATAATTATAGTGAAATCATCAAGGATTTTTGTAAAAAGCATTTTATTTTTGGTCATATATTAATTTAAAATATTCATTTTTATAGGCTTTACTTTTGAAATGGAATAAGATCATTCTAAATTCCAAGTGTAAACAAAATATCTCCAGTTTCTCAACTTAGAAAACTTAGCATTGCAGCTAAAGTATTCTAAAATGCTGCCAACAACAAAAGAGAAAATGAAAAATACCTAACAACAAATTGAATATAGCATCAAAGTTTATACTATTTTTATTTATTTGTTATGTAACTATATACATAATTGTTAACAATGTTTCCGTAAAACTTGATATTTCCATTAATAAATTCTTAATAAATATTATTATTATTATTTTACTTAAGTGTAAGGTAGTCCTACATTTACAATTCCTTATAGCTAACCATGTAGAGAAATGTTGATCAAAACTGTCTAAAATCTTTAAGCGCATATTACTGCAAAATTATCACATGTTGAATACACCCCTCCTCTGCTGAATGTGTCATATATATATAAATACATAGACATCAATAAAAACAAAAGGAAAACTTATCTTAGCTGATATGTTTCATCATCAGATGGTAAATCAAAAATCCATTAGAGAATAATAATACATTGACTAAGATAAGTTTTCTTTTTGCCTTTATTCATATTGTCTTTTTACAAATATATTTTAGTTATATTTGAAAATACATATGTATAGTCCAGCCACTTTTTAGTTGAGACATATTTAATTATCAGTTAAAAATTTTATCAAAATAATAGTTTCCTTCCATTCTGATGACATAATCCTATTGATCAGGTAAGTTATTAAGGCTTCATTCTTAAAATTGCATGGCAAGTCTATGTCTTTTTCAGACTCTTCATAACTGGCACACAATTTCCCACTCAGGAAATATTGTAAATATTTAGAAATTTGATAATCTAACAGACAAAAATCAGGAGAGTAGAGTTAAAACTTTTATATTTTTTCTGTCCCAGTCCCATGCTGACTATTGGCCATTATCGTTCATATGCAAATAGTCAGTGTCACCTACTGTAAGTAAAATCTCTCAACAGCTCATTGTGAAAGAGGACATAACTCCTGGTGATCACAGTAATACATGCAGTCAGGACAGACGATGGACTGACTGATGATCCCAGTAACCTTTCCAGTTGTAAATTTGGAGTTACATCAGTTCTGGGGTGGTCTCACCCATACCATGTCTCCAACTTCATACGTCTGGTGCTCTGTCAATGGTGTTAGTGCAGGTACATATGAAGTTATAGCCATGGTGTGGGTGAGACCACCCCAGAACTGATGTACCTCCAAATTTACAATCAGGAAAGTCACTGGGATCATCAGTCCACAATCAGTCCTGATAGATAGCATGCCACATCATGTTAAAGACCTCCAACTGGCATGGGAACAATGCTCTGCCACAAGCGCTGCTGATACTCATCAACAAGCAAGTAGATTTCTAGATGTTTGACACACTTCCTGCCACAGTGGAGACAGATAGCAACAACAACAAGGATGAAGTACCTCCCCTATGAAGGAACACCAGAAGGAAATGCCTGCCCCTTGCATGTTGGTGCTGTGATCAGGAGATTGATGGGAGTGGGGAGTGTGACAGAGAATTGGGTCAACCTGATAAGAGACTCAGAGTTGGTTGTATGTGGTGCTTTAAGCACCAATAGTTACACCCTCTTCCACAATTGTCTTTTGAGAGAAAAACAAGCAACTAACTCTGAGTCTCTTATCAGATTGACTTGATTCTCTGTTATATATTCACAGCCCAAATCTTTTCACACATACATTTTGCAATGTGTGGTATTATACTGTCATTCAAGAGTAACACACATTTCTGATTGGTCAATAAAGCTTGCTTCCAGTTAATGATAATATCTCTCAGAATTGACTGCTTCATTACATTTCAATACATTATAATAGCAAAAGACTTCTATATTCAACCAAGCACTAAGGGTGAAATCTAGGTATTTATACATGCATAGGTTATAACAACTTGACCTTTCAACCTATAGTTATAAAGGCTCCGCTTTTCATCACTTGTGACAATCCTTGCTAGAAATGATTTGTTTGTCTTTCATATATGGTTCCTTCTTGTTGCAAAATGACATGAAAGTAGCAGAGCAGAGAAGTATGTATGAAGCATTCATTGTATATACAAATAACAACAATATCTTTCTACTCAAGAATAATTTCAAACATTACCACCCACCCACACAATAAGCATTAGGATAATACAGTAGACCTTACTACCCATAATGCAACATTGACCAGCATATATAAATAATAGAAACAAGATGCAACACACATGGTGTGAAGATTATGTTCAAGCATGAAGCAGACTCTCATTGCTTGGTGTTGACCTCAGTGTCCACTTTTATATTCATATTTACTTATGCTCTATGAATTGAGCACTTTTACCCATAAATATAGCATAACTTAAAACTACATTATACATATGATTATTATATTATTTAAACTTTCTATATTTATAAGGGAAGAGTACTTAGTATTGGAGAGCATTTGTAGATATAGATAGATATAGACATATCATCTCATGATCACTTGAGGTGTGAAACTGATACCATCCAGTGTTGATTTATATATATCTCATTAAATATTTTATTAAAAACAACAAATAAGGAATGTTTTTAAAATTTTTAGTCAACTTTTCTAAATAGAATATTTTTGATTCTATGGAAATTGTTTGATCTTTGTGATATTTGCTTGTAATAGTGATTCTAGTAATTTTCAAGATCCAGGTTTACACAGATATATCAACTTCCCCCATAATCAAATACTTTTCAAATCTAGCACCTTTTATGATACTGTGTCCCTTCAATATGTGTGCAATCATGGTTCTCTAAAACTTCCTCACATGTTCAGCATCCCTCTGTAGGATCACATTTCTGTTGTCTCAAGTCTTTTCTTCATCTGTGATGAGATTGTCCAGCATTCACTGCCATATAAGAATACTGATATTACACAACAGTTCAGTATTCTTTGTTGCCAATGAAATTTTTCTGTTTCTTAATATTTTGTTTAACTTTGGAAAGGCATCTTTCACTATTCCAATGCACCTTCAGATTCCAGTGTTGCATTTTCCATCTTCTGTTAAAACATTCTTAGATATTTCAATTTTTTTCAGCTTGCTTGATTTTAGTATCTTCAATTTGTAATTCACATGTTGGATCAAGCAAAGACCGCCATTGATTTTATCTTCTTAAAGTAGATATTTAATCCTTTCTTTTCATTTTCCTTTATTACTTTCTGTAGGAGTTCTTGTAGTTTCCTTCCTACATCTGCTACCAACTGTGTGATCTGCATATCTAATATTAAGATTGTGGCCAGCAATAATGAATTCTAGTAGAACTAATACTCTCAAGATGTTTCTCTGTAGAGGTTGAATAAGCCCGGTGAGAAAACACATCATTGTATTTCTATTTTTAGGTATTTACTGAATTCATTGTCATGTGACTGGTACCTGAGATTGCATTCTGATCTGTGAGTTGGCAGATTCACCTGAAGGACAGAGTAGTAGTTGTGTTTCCAACATATGAATTTGATGTTTGTGCATTGTAAAAGATCCCCAGTCGGCAAGAGAATTCAGTCATGTGGCTTTTTTTAAGTGCTGGTATTGTTAGTAATAATAAGGTTAGATGTTTTTATTATTGTGCATCTTATATATGTATCAGATTGTTAATTTTATGTATGTATCATATCTGACTGGAGATGTCTACCAATGCTCTCATCAATAATCATATATTATTTGGCAATATAATTGCCAGCAGCATAAGACAAATGATCAGAAACAATGCATATATTCTACCTAATATTAACTGCAAAAAAAACCCCACCAAATAGAAGTCCATACCATAAATACATGTATGCATATATATATATATATATATATATATATATATATATATATATATTAAGAAATGGACAAAGTCTGACAATTTTTATTTATTAAAAACATTTTTATGTTTAACGTTCTTTTTAGAGATACAAGTATTTAAGTAAATGCTCTGTTCATAATTCAGGCTGGTAAATGTTATTTAATACTGTTTATTATAAACAGAGCATTTACTTAAATACTTGTATGGAGGCATGGTGGAGTAATGGATAGTGGCTCAGATTGAGGAATCAGAGAGCCAAGTTCAAATTCCAGTGGAGTTCATTACATTCACTTACATGGTAATACTCTTAGGGAAGGTATGAATCCATTTCTTCTTCTCCCAGCTATGGGTAAATAGCAAGACAGACCAGGTCCTATAGCCTCGGGTAGTGAATAGCCTAGAAGGATAACTCTAAATTCAAAATCTGTAGAGGGTCATTTAGAGATCTTGTGGCATACTGTGCACCAGTTCTCTGTATTTGGTTCTTTCAAAAAGTGTGGTTGGTTCTGCACAAGGATTTACTACTATAATGATGTGTGAGTAGTCTGGATGTTACTTCTGAGAACTAAGCTGCTTGACCATCATACATAGAAAATAACAGAAGAGTCTAGTATATATATATATATATATATATATATATAAACATACAAATATAAAATAGCATACAGTGAATGTTGGTAGCAATAAAACAGTGCTCAATGTAAAATAACAGAGTTAAAATTTATATTAAGAAGAATTATATATCTGTTCCTTACTGTTTTATGCTGTTTAGATTTTTTTGATTAAAACAATTTGTGTCTAATGATTGTTATGTGCATATATCATTGAGTGACAAAGAATAGATACATAATTCTTTGGAGTATATATATATATATATATATATATATATATATATATGTGTGTGTGTGTATATATATATATATATATATATATATATATATATATATATATATATATATATATCCACACAGATACACATACCATTTTCTGGTCTAAATTAAAAATTTTCCAGGCAAAGGTAATCATTTTTCAATTAATTGTAAATTACTTACGGCCAATTTTAACTTTTTCCAAATGAAAATAAAATTATCAATTTTTCTCATGAAAATAAAATTTTGTCAATGAAAGTAAATTTTTATATATGGAAAGCAAATATTTTAATTTAAAAAAAAAATATTTAAATTTAAAATTTTCTAAATAATAATTTTTCTTTTTCAAAAACCCTTTAACATCAAGAAATTAATTAATCAATGAATACAGGGGAGTCCAGCAGAAAACGTTTTTTAGATTGTGGATCATATAGTGAATATTTTCCATTATCTAGAGACTCTATTTAAATCAATTAAATCTGGAAGGTAATCACCGTTTCCAATTCTTAGTTCAGATCTTACTGATAATTTTAGTTAAGAAAAAGCATTCTCTTCTGGCTTCAATGTATAAAAATATCAGGGCAAATGTTTAAAAAAGAAATTAGATACTGATGTCTCTTCTACTAAATCTCAATGTCCATGTATTGTGACATTATTTAAAATATAACAATCATTGAAGTTGATTTATTGAAACTGGCAAAATCCTTTCCACTTCTGCTGCTGAAATGGTTCCATGCAAATTTTACATATATATATATATGTGTGTGTGTGTGTGTATGTGTGTGTGTGAGTAAAAAATGCTGGATGAGAATCTAACAGAATGGGGAATATATATCAAACGATTTTGGGAAGATTTTGTTACCTTCACTTGTTTTGCCAATGTTCAGAAAAAAGTATTTTATTTCATATGAATAAACCCCACATTTGATGTTAAGTGGTTAAAAGATTGATTTTCTCTTTACTTGAATTGTAACATTATAGAAATGACATTATAACTATTTAAAAAAAAATATTTTATAATTTAAGTATTTTACATTGTTTCAGGAATAATTTAATAAGAAAAAGCTATATATTGAAAGGTTATATATTAATTGTTTGTTGATTTATATACAATAATACTTTCAATTCATTTTCATCTGAGTAAATTATGTTCACAGCATATACCAGGTCAAAATTGGGGTCACAAAAAGTAATATACAATTCTATTAATAATATAAAGGTCTATTAAGTGTGTTGCTTTGTTCTTGGTCCCTTTTATGTTAACAGTATTTTCAATGTATGTTTTCTCTTCAAGGTTGTAAATTCTCATAACTCTTAAATAAAAAACAATATTATTCCAGATTTTATTGTTTTGTTAGTAGAAATTGTTGAGGCCATTTTTGTCAACCTATTATGAATATTATGAATATTTCATTTTGAACAGGTAACAATTCAAATTAAAAGATTACTTTTTACATATTTGAATTCAATTGGAAGCTTTATTTTGTTTGGTTATTATATTAGTATTAATTTATATAGAAAAATTATGTAACATTTTTGGGAATGATATTTTGAAAGGATCCAAATTCTTGTGAAATAAATTTTTTTGATGATGCTAAAACACTGGCAAATCTTGCAAGGATGAAAGGTTTACAAAACACTAATATATCTTGCTTGTGTATATATATATATATATATATATATATATATATATATATATATATATATATATAATTTAAAGAAAAAACAGATCACTTTAAGGTACCATTGTAATAATTTATTTCACCAGAGAATTTATTATTCTCTGAATCTTCAGACTTCCCTTTCAAGTTTGAAAAAGTGAAATTAAAATTTACACTTTTGAAGGGCAGTATCAATTTTATACAAGGTGACAGAGGGTGATGAAGGATAGTGTGAGAGACATGGTCAAAATTAGGGAGGGAAGAGATAGTTTTAGAATTTATTTTTATTTTTAATACAATACTTAATATATATATATATATATATATATATATATATATATATATATATATATATATATATATACATACAAGGTGTACCCCCAAAACTGACATCATTTAAAATGTGAATATCTGAGTAACTACATATTCCAGTCAAATGAAATTAAATAGGCTTCATGTTGAACAATAAAATATTTACTTCTCAAAATTTGAACTATGTATGCAAAGTACTGTAAATTTTGGACATTTCAACAACACATTGTCATTATCACTAATACACCTGAGCCATCTTACTGGTAGATTCTGATTGAGATAAGTTTGCACAGTCAACTTTACACAAGTTTTTACACATTTTGTTAAACTTTGAGATCATTTGAGCAAACTTTCTTTTAAACAGGTTTCATTGAATGTGACAGACAAGGAAAATCTGATAAGTTTTTTATTAAGTTTTTTAAATGTTTTTACAGTTTTTTTTTGGAAGGATTAAGGGAATACAAAAGCTGTTCATAATAATCATTGTCCCAAGTGATTTTTGGTCCAACCACTTATGTGATATCAATGCCATAAAAAGCATCTTGACATCCATAAACAACTGCATGCTCACATTAGAAAAATTCTAGTTGATAACACTCCTAAAGAAATCTGTTTGCTCATGGTGACTAAAAGATATGGAGAGTCTTTATATAAAACAATTCAAGCCCCAAATCAACTTTACTTTATTTAATAATGGTTTGAATGTGTTGGTGGTTTTTTAAGAACACACCTCAATATAAAATGCATCCTCTCACAACCTAAGATTACTACTACTTCTATACAATACACCACAGACCACAAACATTGAAAAACATTAGCAATAGCCCCCTTAAAAATGGCTAAGGAATTGACCAAAAGCTCTTAAGACAATATATATATATATATATATATATATATATATATATATATAAGAGAATGATATATTAATTTTTATATATCAAGAACAATAATGGGGGAAAAATGTATGACAAAGTTGGAAAAAGTTTTCATGTATTGTACTTTAGTTCAATGAAATCCTAAAAGACGAAATGCATCACACAAAACCTTTTTCCCACTTTGTTATATAATATACACAAACACACACACACACACCCATGAAAGCCTTCAGCAGGGTTTGGCATGCAGGTCTTCTTCACAAATTGAAAAATTATTGTGTCTCCTGCCTAATATTTTGAACTGAACCAGCCTTTTTTTTTTATCAAATCATGAAATGAAAGTTATCCTTAATGACCACACTTTTAGATCCTTTTGAACTAAAGCAGGTATCCCCAAGGACTCTATCTTTAGTCCTACTTTGTTTTTAATTTTCATTAACAACATTTATTATGGGATTAGCTCTCAACTTGGTATCTATCATGATGACACAACCATTTACTCCTGTCTTGATAATAAGTCTGAACAGTCCAATAAGGTCAAATTGATGGCTGATGTCAAAAACAAACCCTCAGTGTGTTGTTAAATGTGGCAATGGATGGCTTGTTAATTTTAGTATCTCCAAAATTAAACTGCTTTCTATTAATCATCTGAAAGACCCCTCTCTACCTTCCATCAGCATGGCTGATACTAACCTCCAAGAGATTGACCCATTGTGCCTTCTCAGGCTAATATTCTTGGCTGACATGAAGTGGAAAGACTATACTGAATCATTGCTAGGTCAGCTGCTAAGAAAACTGGTTCATTGTGCCATGCTAGTTAATTTTTCTCTTCTGAATTCATCTTACATATCAATAAATCTGTCATTCTGCCATGTTTAGAATACTGCTGTCATATATGGTCTGGTGCTCCCATCATATATCTGGAGATCCTTGATAAAATCCAAAGAAGAATCAGCAATATTATTGGGTCCTGATCTGGCATTTCAGCTTCAGTCACTTTTCCACCACTGTAAAGTCTCCTCCCTGTACCTTTTCTGTAGCAACTGTTCTGATGAACTATATGCCAGGGTACTTAGACTTTATGAATTTAAGTGCAGTACTAGACTGATGATGAAGTCTCACCAATATATAGTTGAGTTGGCTAGATGTAACCATACATTCTATGCTAACAGTTTCTTTTCTCACACTTCTCAGTTGTGGAATTTTCTTCCAGCTCCATGCTTTCTGGCCAACTTTAATCTTCAAAGAATGAAATGTCAATTGTTTTCTACTGTCTGCCTGATTACTCTTCTTCATTCTTGCTCCTTAGTAAAGTTTCTGTTTTCTAATTCTTTTACACCTAGTAACCCATTATATTATGTCCTGGTAGCTTTACTGCCTTGCTTTGAGTGAATTAAAAAAAATATATCTTCAGGATTGTTCTCCACTTAGAGACACTGCCAGTCATGGAAGTAAAGGGGTACATGTTTGAAGAATATATTTATATACTCACTCTAGAACCCCTTTCTCTAAGATACAGTGTTGCAAGCTTTTTGCTACTTTATCACTGTCTATACTCTATGGCAAATGTTCAGGCAAGCCCCATTCTTTAGTTACACCAAATCAGACCATTACAGCTAAAATCCATCAAGCTGTGTCCATAGAGTCAAACCTATACTCACTTCCGCCACATTCCAATTGTAAGTAAAATGTTCCACTCAAACTTTTTTCCCCCAAAACCATCTGTTTTGTGGAACCAGCTCCTACACAGATGTATTCCCCAAATACTACGATCTTAATCTGTTCAAGTCAGTGTCAATTTTTACCTATCTTCCAATATCCACATAATCTTCACTTACTACTCATGCATTCATATCCCACCTCATTCAGTAACCATCTACCTTGAGTGGTTCTTGAGCTTTGTATTGGTTAACATTAGTTATATATATATATAATTTTCATGCTATTTGCAATTGTCTGATGATCGCAAATCTCGTGAAACCCAGGTTCACAAACTCATATGAATCAAACTAAATATGTTAGCTGTATCACTGATATTGAGTGTGTTACAATAAGTACCACACATATATAATATATAAATAATATATATAAAAATTGCATATATATATATATATATATATATATATATATATATATATATATATATACATTTTACACACACACAGACACACACACACACATATATATATATATATATGGATGGATTATAGTTTGTTTTTTTGTGTATGAAGATTTGGGTTATTCAATCTGCAATGCATGCTAGAATGAAGCTGAGTTAGCAAAAAATGTTTATGTTTAAATAATATATATTTTTACAATGTCTTCCTTCTACTGCATACCAGAGGTTTCATCATCAAGTGATTGATTTACAACTATCAACTAAAATCTCTAAAAATTGTATGAAAATTATTTTTGATTTCAGTCCCTAATGGAACAAACATATCTCATTGTTAAAAAAACAACTTTATTTTTAATAAAAAGAAATCAATTGGTGTTAAAACTGTTCAGTGCAGTGAGTAGTCAACACTCTGCCTCATCACATATTTCAGCTGCTTGGAGATGTTTTGCAAAAACCTGTCATTACAATGAAAATGGAAGAACTCTTCCATCTAAATTATAAAACTCTTTATCTTTATGAAATGGCCAAAGAGTTTCAAACATAACTGAACTTTGATGCAGGAAATATGTATACATACCTTTTGGGTAGAGATAAGCATTATTAAGCAAGCACACACATGTATAAATTTGCAAACTTACCAAAACACACACACACACACACACACACACACACACACACACACATATATATATATATATATATATATATATATATATATATATATATATATATATGTCTGTGTGTGTGTTCCTTTTTGTTTATAGGGTATCAAGAGTAATATGTATTGAATTATTTGGTGAAGAATATAGATTACTAATGATCCAAAATATCATTTCTGGCTACTGTACAAATCTGATGATTCAATTATTCATTGTTTTGTTTCACTAATGTTAAACATCTTCTCTGTTGGCAGAAGAAAAATTATTGTTGGAGAATAAAGAAAAACAAAACAATAGCTGTTGTAAACACAGTTTTGATGAAGCCATTTTCATTTTTTGTGCATTTATGCATTAACCTTAAAAAAAATGATCTTTTAAAACCAAATAAAGAACAGAGCATAACAATATAATCCATGTCTGGCACATGACTGTATTATCAAAACTCAGTCATCTAGTCCTATTCATTTACAAAATCAGTTCTAAACTGGCATCTCAGCTTCAATTATTTTCCCATTGCCATAATGTAACTTCCATGTGCCTATAAATATTTTTCATGACAATTGCTCTCATCTCTAATACATTGACTTCATGAATTTAAGCATAGTATTAGATTGGCAGCTAGATCTCATCATTTTACTATTAGAATTGCTAAATGTAATTCTAAGGGTTTCTTCTTTTACAATTCTTACATATGAAACTCTCTTCCAGTTTCTTGCTTCCTTGTCAATGGCGATCTTCAAAAATTTAAACACCACATCAAATTGTCATCTTCTGTCTCCCTGAATACTATTTTTTTTATTGTCCTTTCTCTTCAGCAACATTTTCTCAGTTTTCTTCACTCTCACTAACCCCTTGTGTCTTTGTGGCTTTAACAGCTTGCTTGAAGTAAAATGATTAAAAAACCCATAGATAGTAATACAAGTTCCTTTTAACATAACTATTACATAATGCTTGTGTCATATTGGTTTTAAGAACAAATATCAGGTAATGCTTATATTATCTTTCAAATGCATAGAGGAAATTTAGTCAAGAGACTGGATACCAAGTTCCAATGCCAATCACTTTATAAATCTGACAACTGATATCCTCTTATTTTGTTTGGAGTAAGTGAATTTATTACTGGCTTGGCCAGAAAAGTTTGTGTGGTTTTTCTTATTAGATAATATTAAAAGTATTTAACTTAATTTAGAAAGATAGATTTTAATTGCATTTGGGTAAGCTAGTTGTGATTGATAGTGATCAAATAACAACATTACTTTGGAATAATCAACATTATACTATGTAAGAAATAGCCAGCTTACTCAAATTAGAGAAATCATGCAATTTTCCATTTTTCAAAGAGATTGTAATAGGTGATAAAGAGTGGATACTTTATAACAATATGGAAGGCAAGATAAATGAACTACTATTAAACATTCTAGTTTTCATCTAAAGAAAGTAATGAAGTGCATATGAGCTTTCTTCTAGTAAAGCAAAAAAATCGATTTGAACATGTGTTGCTCTTCATTAAATCAATTAAAAGCACTAAGTGATGAAAAGTGTCTGAAATGAGTATAAATAAATATTTGATAGATCATGAAAATGTCGCCCATGTAATATAAGGAAAAGAGGTCATGAAATATTATTTGATATATTAAGTGTATTGGTAAAAAGAAATAATATATATTAGTCATTAAGCTTAACCATTATTGATTTTGACATGATTTCATGAGTAGTAGAAAATAGAATGTCTGTAGATGATAGCTCTTTCTTTACTTTATTTGGGTGTAAAATATTGAGAGAAGAGGGATGAACATTTTTTATTTTGAGTCATTTGGGTGGGGGATGAAATTTTTGTTTAACAATATGTTTGTAGCGCTCCATCCGCACATGTCGGATGCATTGGGCCTTGAGAGGTCGGGGACAAACAAATGTCTTCAACACTTCCAGAAAATTGATATCTAAGAAGTTTTCACTTGTTTACCAGATAGTGCACCTCCATATTAGTATTTATTCCAGGATTTGTAGAATTATATTAATGAAAAAAAAAAATGAATTCTTTGGAAGATTATGAAAAACATCTAAAACAGTTCTCTGCTGAGAAAGACAAAAGTTCTGAAAGGATGGAATTATGAATTTGACAGAAAAATGGTAGAAGATAGTGGATCAAAAATAATATGCTGCTCAATAAAATTGATGCCAACAACTTTAAACAATGTTTCTTTTTTACTTTTCCAAAGAAAAACAAACTTTATAAACCAAACAAACTTAGTGGATTAACTGATACTGTGCCCATGAATTATTAAATATAATGCAAATTTTTTAATCTAGGTGCACTCAAAAAATATACTTTGTCATTGATAGACATCAGATAGTGTCTTTTCCATCCATTTTAAGTGAAGTTATCAAGTATTATCAGAGAAATGTGTTCTTGCTGCTATTATTATCACTTTGTTTATTCATATACAAAAGTGAGAACTAGTCCATGAAGATCTGTGTCAGAAGGACTTGGATATGAATCTATAAACTGAGCTTCCTTGGTTCATTTAATCTTGATCCCAGTTTATATAATTTTGAAGCATCTTTGTTTCATCTCATTTTGATGCCTGTTATTTTATATAATAAATAATTCTGTATTAAATTTTGCTGTTTTTGATAATCCTTGTAATGTATTTATCTGCAGTAAATTTTTCTATTATTTTAATGTTGACAATAAGAATGTCTGTTTTAAAATTCTTACATGAGGATAATAACTTGGGATTGTTTTATTTTGACCACTAAAACAAGAAAAGAACACTTGTATTTTAATACCAGGAACACTCAAAGACAATGTTATTATCTGCTTAATCTAAACAAAATTCTTAAGATTTTGTTAATTTTTGTTATCACAATTATTTCTTTCGCAGTTCATGACTTCCAGGGCTATATTGCCAGAATTACATTTTAATATTAGCAAAATAAATCTTTATTTTTACATTTTTGAATCCTTATACTCAAACTACAAGGAGCATCATTTTGTTAAATGCTAACAGAAGTACAGCTTGATGTGAAAATATATAAAATATCTCAATGAAATACAAATTCCTGCTTTGTAGCATTACATAATTCCTTTGGGCAATATGTAACACTTATTGTTTTTTTCTTGGAATGTATATAATAAAAAATATAAAAACAATTAATAATTTATATGAAGTCTGTGACAAGAATCATTCAAATCAGATTATAGAGAAATGATTTCTATATTCTTTTACCACAGAAGATAAAATAATAAAAAAATAAATTATGGTATATAATTGTAAAAATTGTAAAATGGATCTTTAGAAGGAAATGGAAAACCAATCCTAAACTGGAAACAAGGAATAAACCTCTGCTCCTGGTCAAAAGATCAGGGAGGAGTGTGAACCAGACAACAGGCAAACCTATACCTATCTACTCTTATACAGTAATTAAACAAAGTTGGCCAAATCATTTCACTGTATATATATATATATACACACACACACACACACACATATATATATATATATATATGTGTGTGTGTGTGTGTGTGTGTGTGTATGTAATTAGATATAGACAGTGTGGACATAGGGATAAACACTGCATGCTGACTGTCATTCTCATATGTTTCAATGTGATCTTCAGACTTGGTTGTAAGATTGCACTGAAGCATGAAATTGACAATCTCAAAGCAGTGTTGATTGCTATGTCCACACTGTTTATATAAATGTTCTATCTCTGATAATAAGCATTCTTCCCTTATAAATTTAACAAATGTTTAACAATATTTATCATTTAGAATTGTTATATTTATGGGTGAAGAGTGCTTAATATCAGATATAGAATGTTTATAGATATAAACATTGCAGACATAGAAATTGTGTTGATTTTTTATGTTCTCATTGTCTACATCTATATCTTTCCCTCTACTCCCAACTTTCTCCAATTTTATTTTTAAGATTGATTCCATTAATAATACCATTATTAGCCTGAAGAAGTTTTTGTTTTCATTTGTGTCATTCACTTATCTTCTATTTGTCTTATATGTATTTACATCTTATCTGTCATCTGTATTTGTCTATAAATGTGTGCATGCCTACATGCATTTACACATGTATAGCGAAAGGGAGACACATAGAATCATAAACATGGGAAGTTATCATTGTTTATTTGCTCTAACAAACAAAGGAACAAACACAAAAACATGCACATGCACACACACACACACACACACACATATATATATATATATATATATATATATATATATACTATGTATATTATACAATGATATTGCTTGTACACTTAAATCTTTAAAAGTATAATACAAATAATATATATATATATATATATATATATATATGTATATATATATGTATATATATGTATGTATGTATATTGAATTTGAATTAGCATTATCATCCTCTCACATACAGACATGTACAAATGTACTCCCACAATCCATATATCACTTCTCAGTAATTGTAAACTAAATCCATCTGAATTAAAACAACTCAAGGACAAATGGAATTAACATTACAAGATAATTTTAAATTATGCACTCAGGAAATTAAAAAAATCAATGACAGAAAACTAAACCAGAAATTTGACACAGAGAACATTAAGAACCTCTAAAAATAAATGCACAACAGCAAAAACGAAATAAAAAAAAAACAAAATGTGAAGAGAAAAAATGTTAAAGTGATAATATAGAATGAATAAAACAGTAGAACTAAATACCAGTTAGAAATACCATCACAACGCTCATGACAACAGCAACCACAACAACAACAACAACAACTACTACTTAAAATCAATTAATGAATTAAAAATAGATTCAAGAAGATTCTTCAGACTGTTCCTCTCATCTTTGCAATGTTTATAAAATGAAAGATTTTGGCCAGAAATCAGTGAGCTTCTTAAATGAAAAAGTGTGCAACATATTTTTGTCAGTGAACGATTATGAACAATCGATTCATTGTAAATTAAAATCATCAACAAAATTATTTGTAAGTACAATGAAGATGAAATCCCAGTCTGAAAAACCAAACAAAAAAAAACTAAACTATATTGACTTGGTGAGTCCTCCTCTGAAAATGGATGAACACTTTAGACACTAAAAATAAAATCAAGTAAATTGACTATGAAAAGAAAATAGACCAGAAATATAACAACAAATGGACTAATCTTTCTAAAAATAAATAAAGTTAATTTTATTTGGACTGCTCAGTAACTCAATAAGAAAGGGTTAAATTAACATAAGTGCAAAGTTGTTGTTTTTTTAAAGAGATGTGTATGCAAAATGTAAGTTAGTTCAATTGGCAACTGGCTATTGATCATTTGAAAAGTTTAATAAAATTTTTTCTATTCCACCTGAATTGCAAATGTTTTTTCATAAGTTAATTCCATCTCATTTTGTCCATAACCTGCTTTTTAAGAAAATTCCTTTTCATATAAAATTAATTTTATGCAAAAATCAAAGTTTAATATAGTGATTCTATATTTATATTCCAAATCATAAAGCTTCTGAACATCAAAATATTTAATATATCACAGGTGCATTTTTTTAATCTCACACTTACATTGTAATTTTTTTCTTTGGTTTACAAACTGTGACCAACAACTTCACATCAGTATTCAAGTATAGTCCAAATAAAATTAAGATTTTTACAAAATCAGATTTCCTAAACCAATGACTTCTTTTACCATTGACCACTTTCAGAACCTGACATTCTTTAAAATGTCTTTTGGTTGGTGCACACACTAAGCACAGGAGACGAACAGGATTAAGGGAGAAGGACTTACGTGCAACTTGTCCATTTTTAGATCCAATAGTGGAGTCATCTTTAGACTTATCAGGTGAATTGGCCACTAGAAACAAAAGGAAAAGAAAAACAGTAGGCTGGATAGTGCTGATTGAGGCTGGTTTGGTTGGCTATTTGGTCAATGAGGCTGAAAAAAGATGTTTTTGGTTTGTAAGGATAAATCTACAGGAAATTGGGAAATGAAGGGAGAGAGAGAGAGAGAGAGAGTAATAAACAAAAGATAGAAATTGAGAGAGAGAAAAATGAGAAAAAATGATTAGACAGGAAAATTAAGAAAAGAGTAAATGAAAAATAAAAAGGTAGAAGTAGAAAGTGAGGAGGATAAAAGAAAGAAAAAAGTGAGATGGAAAAGAAATAAAGAGAGAGGAAAAAGTGATACTGAGAAAATCAGAAATAATGAAAAAGCAAAGAAAAAAGAATAAAGGATTGAAAAAGTAGAGAGAGTGAAGGAAAGAAGGCACAAGTAAGAGAACGAAAAATCAGAGTGAAATTAACAGTAGAAGGTGAAGAAAATATTAGGTTGGTGCAAAAATAATGACGTAATAATGTCGTTTTTTGACGTTAAAAAATACGTCAAAAAACGACATTATTATGTTATTATTTTTGCACCAACCTAATAATTATATGAGAAAAGAAAGAAAGTAGAATTTAGAAAATTGAAGGAAAAAGAGAAACAAAGTAGAAAATAAAGAGTAGCAAGGAAATGACATTCAGGAAGAAAGGAAGAAAGAAACAAAGAGAGAGAGATAATGTTGCAAAGAGCAAGAAACAAGATGAGTAAAAAAGATAGGAGGGGAAAAAGAGAAAAATAAATATATAGAGAGTGAGAGAGAGAATTATAAATACTGAGGAGGTGAAAAATTGAAATGGGAGAGTGAAAGAAAGATAAAAAATAATAAATGCAAAGAGAAAGTGACAAGACAATGTAAAAAGTGTGATTGGAGGAGAGAGGTGAAAAGTAAAAAAAAAAAAAGTTTTAGAGAGAAAAAGAAGGATTTGAAAGAGAGAAAGAAAGGAATAAGCAGGGTTTGATTTAAAAGAAGAGCCAGAGATAACTGAAAAAACAAAAAAACAAAACAAGGGCAATAAAAATATAAAGGGAAAGTAAGTAATTTCTTGCAAAATCATTCTTGATATATTAATAAAACATAGTTTGTGAAAATAAGACATCTGTTGTTAGTGTCAAATTTGAAATTTTAGTTTACCTTATTGCTACCATTTAAGTAATTCTTAGTTTATTTCACCTGATTCTGGTGCAGGGGTTATTGGTATCCTGGTTATCTTCAAAATATTTGCTTGAAATGACAACTTCAAGACCAAAAAGCTAAACTGTCCAAAGATGAAATAACTAAAAGAATGCTTTGCCCTAAGAAGCTATGAGTGCCAAGGTCAAATAAATCAGCAGGTGGGATACAAGCATCAGGTGTGTTTATCACTGGTCATACACGCTGTATTTGTTTGTACACAAGAAAAAAATAGAAAAGGAAAAACTGAAGAAAAAGAATCTGAAAAAGAAAGGAAGAATAGGACTAGAAGAAAAAGAGAAAAATGTGAAAAATTTAAATGGATAATGAGAAAAATGAAAGAATGTATAATGATTAGATTCAGAGTTTATTTTTGATTGAAACTGGACCTTTTGAAGACAAGAGGTAAAATGGGAATAACCTATCTAAAAATATTTTAATGGATTGCAGAGTAAGGACTAGGAGAGATAGGAATGGAATAAATGTTGCATAGATTGACAAATGACAGAAATCTTTGAAGTGAAATAGATACCAATGTCCTGAAGAGATATTGCATATAAAAGATTATTATTTTTGGAACTAGATTGATCATCTCACTGAGAACATCTGCATTGCCTTACATATGACATATGTCACTTAAATTCCTAATTATTTTTTTATCTATTTAAATAATGAGAAAAAGGTTTTCTTAAGAATTGCCCTTCTACTCTAATTTGTATCCTGTCAAATCTGATGATATCAAAAAAAAATCTGGGGTAGATGAAGGAAAAAACTAAGTCTTACCACAGAAAAGAATTTGTGTCCTCTGTACCAAAAGAAAATCAGAATAAAGATCAGATCAACTTTAATAGGTTTCTAAATGTGGTAATTTTTTGCACTTCCCTACCAGTCTTGTCCAATCACAACCTTTCTACCCCAATAAAAATATGTTACTTTGGCCAACAGAGGAGAGAGTTTTAGTTCTTTATCAATGAATAAGGTAGCCGTGTATTGCAAATTGTGGATAGAAATTTTTTACCTCTTTTGATTTATGCTCCCAGAATTTTCTGATGTTGAACTTACAAGACTGATTTATGATCTTTAGAATTATGACCCCACCAGACTTACAATTTATGGAAATCAAAACTTGGTCATAATATCAAGATACACACCTTCCTGTCTATAGTAGAGTCAGTCCACCTGTATGGAAGTCAAACATGGACCACTGACAAAACATTTTCCAAGAGACTAGATGAATGCTACACTATAATGTTACTAATGGCACTTAATATACACTGTAGGGCCAAACTAATGAACAAGCTAATTCCAGTTTTGAAGAAGACAGTATTCAGAAAGATGATGTTTGCTGAACATTGCATATGCCATCCAGAAGAAATTGCATCAAAATCTGTTTTATGGATGAAAGAAAAAAGGTCAGCAAGCCATGACATTCCCAATTACACACTTATGCCAACTACTGGCATCAAAAATCTGGATGAACTCAAAAACATCTATGATGGATTGGGACAATTAGAGATGACAGATTGAGATATTGTGAATGGAGAGTCAGCCAAAATAAAAATAAAAAAATAAAAAAATTTTATCATTAGATAAGGCAAAAAATGTAGTTTATAAAATGGAGTGATCATTTCTTTTGCAAAGCTATCAATCAGCTGGCCATTTGTCAGACTTCACTGAGATAAAAGCAATGTGAGTTCAAATTTCACTAGCATATAACTGGTCTATATTGCTTATTTGCTGTCATAGAATTAATGACCTGAATTAAGTTGCAATAAAACACGACTAAAAAATAAAATGAAAGTAATTACTATTCAAAAATGAATAATAATGAATGAATGCTAATATTTACTTATATATTTATATAATTTTTTTATAAGTAAATTACCCACTATGGAGCAGAAAACAAACATTGTAGAAAAAGAATGTGCTCAATATCTCATAACAGAGCAAGTATATTATACCCCTAAAGGTGTCTACTACTTTAAGTTTCATGCATACACCAGTATACAATCATCAGGCAACCAACATGGTTTAGTGTAACGCTAGTTTCATATTCCCACCAGGATGAACCACAAAATACAAAATACAGGTTTTGCCAGCATAGTGACCAAACTCAGAGTGTTGGGTCCAGAAACACTCGATAGGTGATAGACTCATGCATTACACCAGCAAAAAAAAAAAAACAAAAACAGAAAGTAAAATGTAACCAAAACATCAGAAAGAAACACACCTCCAATGCCTTTCGCTTATAAAAATGTGCAGAAGCCTAGACCAAATCTAAACAAGAGCATTACACTTCAGAAACAAATTACCCATTTGGGAAATATATATATATATATATATATATATATATATATATATACACACACACATACAGAGTGAGATGAGTCAATTGGCGTCTAAAAATGAAAATAAAACATGATTTTAACAGATATATTTACCAAAATTATACAAAAATATCTTGAAATACTAAAGGAAATTTATTCAATAAAATCGCCATTGACTTCACCAACAACATCTTGATGACTTCAGAGTCTCCTGCATCTCTTCTGGATAGTCTCCTTGTTTAAGTTGGTGAATGCTACCATAATTCTTGCCTTCTGTTTATCTTTGGTCTTACAAGGAGTTTTGTTGGCCTCTTGCTCAACTGCACCTCACATATAATAATCAAAACATTGCATTTTGGAGAGTTTGGTGCCCAGATGTAAGGGGTTATGTGGTTGCAGAAATTGTCTGACAGCTATGACTAGGTTCTCCTGCTTGTGTGTCATGATGCAAAGTACTGTTGCCAGACATTGGGTCTTCCAGCAGCACTACTTCTTCAAGGTACTTGACATAGGCCTTATGTGTTGAGCTTAAGGCTCTGTGGGAAGATGATCACTCCAAACACCATGATGTTGACTGGATATTTGGTTTTCATCACTCTTAGTACAGCTAACGGTTGCTCTGAAATGTTCATATTGGAGCTTCCAGTGCAAACGCCAAGCAGTACAGCATGTTGTTTCCAAATTTCTGATGGAGTGAATTGTGTCATGGTGCTCTTTTGCTCACAGATGTAGCCTAACTAACTCTACTATACTGTGCAGTTGACAAAATCAAAAACAAACAATGCACATCTGTGAAGTTAAAAATATAAAATGGTGATAATTTACCCATTGCATCATGTATGTGTGTGTGTGTGTGTAAAAAATTAGGTTAATTAATAAGAGAAGGAAGTTATGTTAATAAATAAATACTTATGTAAAATAAATACATTTTTAATTATTAGACTAAGGATTTATTGATATATTATATATATAAATATGCTTGCTATTAAGCATTTGATGTATATACATATCTATGCATCTTTCTCTCTGTATCTCTCACTCTCTCTCTCTCTCTCCTTATATATATATATTACTCACTGGGAGTTTTTTTTCCTTTGTACCAGACATTTAAGGTACTGGACGATTTCTTTTGTTTGGAGGTTTCTGGTGCTTTCTTTTTTCTTCCATTTTTCTTTAGATGCCAATTTATTTGAAAATTATACTATCCAGGTTTTTTCACACACCAAGTTTAAATAGATTTACATTATATATATATATATATATATATATATATATATATATATATATATATATATATATATATATATAAATCCTTAGTCTAATAATGAAAAATGTATTTATTTTACATAAGTATTTATTTATTAAGATAACTTCCTTCTCTTATTAATGCATTTAACCTAATTTTTTATTATTAATCACATAGATCAAACATTATAAAATGAAAATTTCAGTCTAGAATTGAGAAATTCAGGTAATAACTGTGTCAGGCTACAGACTTATTGCTCCTCTTTCATAGACATGTGAGTTTTATACATGCATGTGTGCATAAACTTATTCTTAGAACAAATAGTCAGTGTTGAGGTCAGCTCATTGGTGGTTTTTCACACACACACACGCACATATATATATTTATTTATTTATTTATACCAATTTATCATTACTGTTGCCCAGAGGATTTCTTTGATAAAACAAAGATCAGGTATGCACATCTGTATTATACTCTAGGACACTAAAAGTTTTTATCTTGCACAATTTCAGGTCACCTTTACACAGACTTTTCAGTTTTCTACCACTTGTAGTAAAATGTAGGGTAAGTCATTAAGCTTTGATGGACGAATAAATATGAGATTTTATTTAGACTTTTTGTTGTACATTGTCTTGTTGGGCAATGTGCCAAAACAATTCAATCAACCATTTATAATTTTCCCTGATGAGTTAATTACAATGTTTAGAAGTGAATCAGAAAATGGGTTGAGTAATGTTATTGGAGATGTTGGAAACTGCTTTAACTCAAATTGCTTGTAATACTGATAATAGTCAAGGGGGAAAATGAAGATAAAAGAGAATACAAAATGAGCAATAATAATAATAATAATAATAATAATAATAATAACGATAATAAAATATGTAAGTGCTATCTGATTGACAGTGATTTTGTTTGATAAAAATATCTCAACAAAAGTATTTAACACATTTTGAAAATATAAGGAGCCAGAAAAAAAAATTGAAAAATGTGATATTTAACCACAACCACTATGCCAATAATAATAGGATCACTAGGAATGATTCAAAATGATACTGATATATGCATTAAGAATATCCCAGGAAACCCCTCACTATCTCTAATTGTACTCATTAACTTTCTAAGAAAAAAACTTCCTTTACCTCAGGTGTCATGTAAAAAACTTAGAATTGTATCTAATAGAAAACCAGGAAATAATAATAATAGTAAAAATAATGTACTGACGTTACACCGGGCATGGCTTTAGTGGCTTCTGATTAATGTAGCAATAAGTTGTGAAGGAGGAAATACTGTTGTTCATGATGATGATGATGATGATTAATAATGATAATAATAATAATAATAAAAATAATAATGAAATAAAAACATGAGTGATAATGATACTGGGAATAAAAAATCTGGTGATGACGGGGATTGTTGTTAATGATGATCATGATGATCATGATGATGATGTTAAAGAAAATAAAAGAATATCAGGGAGAAAATAAGTTTAAAATAAAAGAAGAAGGGGTGGGGAATGTTCAGTATGATGTTGATAAGAAGATCATACTATTTTATAACTGTGATACTCATATATGTATATTTGTCACTCAATCTCCTTGTTTATTAGATAATTTTACAACGTAAAAGATGAAAGTAATTTGGAACGAAACAATTCCAAGTCATCAATGATTAGATTAACAAACAAGAAACAATTTGATATTAGTATTTCAGTATTTATTCAGATTACTTTTTAGAATATTAATCAAATAATGTTATTTAAAATTACCTCCATTTTTTATGGTAAAAAATATGCTTTTTGCTAAATATTGCAATATTACTTGAAGGTAATTTTTTGCCATTCGAATTTCGAATTTCAGGTAAATTTTAGATGTAAAAATAAAAAATAGACATATTCAGAGGAAGCTCCTAAAATTAAGATTTAATTCATATTTTTTTTACAACAGCCAGATATCATTATCAAAATACAGTACAACTGTGATAATGAGCAGAGTGAAATTTTTTCTAAGTAAAATAAACCAAAGTTTTTCAAATTTTAAATAATAAAAGAGAATAAAAATGGGATTATTGAAAATTAAACAAAAATGAATTATTAAATTATTAAAATTATTAATTATTAAAATTTACACAAATAGGCTGAAGAAATAATCAAGTAAAATACTAGGATAAAAGCAACTAAGCTATGAACAACAGTTTTAAAACATCATGAATGATAACCAAGTTTTACTTAAAGGTGTTACTTTAGCTTTTAAATTAACCAACTGAAAACTGATATGTTCATTTGTTTTTGTTTCTTTTGCTGGTATCAAAGTATACATACCACTTCTGTTCATTTTGGGTTTTTCTTGCAGTTTATAATCCTTTGCAAGTCAACAATGGCATCTTTGTCCTGATTTCCCAGATTGTGATGTTGCGTGTTGTTCATACCTTTTCTATTTGAACAAATGGAATGTTTTGACAGTTCTCTCTTTGTTAATCTTTTTGTTTTTTGTTTTTTCTTTTAATTTTTCTTTTCATGAACAGTCAAAGTAAAATGAGAAATGGCTTAATGGCATTCCCATTGACCTCAGAAACACAGTAAGGAAATCTAATTACTTCAATTGGATATTATTTTCAGTTGACAAATATAGATACCTTGAAACATTTACATGCTGTAAATTTTTTTAAATAAAAGAAAAGCATCATTATGTGTAATATTCAACAAAAAAAAACAAAAAAACTTTCAACTCTATAGGTAACTTCAATGACCTTTTAGTAGTCATTGTGTTTTATATTAATTTTGTAGTGGTTATCAAAGAATAAGTACAGGTTTATTAATTACTTTTGTGTCTTACTTTTATTGATTTGTAATAGTAAAAAATATTTTAAGAATTAATGTGCTACTAATTTTTAAAAATAATACCATGTACATTCAGGATATAGCCAATCATAGCTTCACATAGATTCTGGATTTTTATCATTTGTACATTGCCATTATTTCTTGAAAAAGATAGTGTTGTGGTTTCCCATTGTCTTCTCCATGGTTTTGAATTCAGAGTAATCCTTCTCCAAGACTGACTGCCACTCAGTGCTAAAGAGTTCAGTCTAACCTGCTAATTTCCAAGGGCATTAGTGTGATAGTGAACATAGCACAGACTAAATTGGAATTTGAACTCAGTTCATCAATTCCGTTTTGCATGCTGTTACATGCAACTGATACACTACTTACATATTCTTTAGAATGTATAGTTGCCTTAAAATATTGGTTGCCAGAGTGTTTTAATAGCAAGAGTTCTACTTTGAATAAATAGAATTCACTTTTTAAAACAATAGAGGTAGTAAAAATAGGATTCCTTAGGAGTTTTGTAAAATCTTGTATCACTTGATTATTAAGGCTTGTTTAATAATCTTCCAGCATCAACATAAAAAATCAAAATATTATTTAGACTTCTAAAATACTTCCAGTGTTAGCAAATAATGGCAGTAATGCTTTATTAATTTATTTCTTAATTTGGTAAGTCATTTGGATAACCTGTTTGATTTATCAATCTGGTTTGTTTGTTATTCAAATTCTATCAGGTGATTTGGCAATCTTCAAGTTTAATATATTTTAATTATATTTTATCAATAAATAATGAAAACTGTAACAATAATATATATCAAAGCATCATGAAATCACTTATAAGATAGAAAGAACACTTACAACAAAGCGATAAAATGTTAATAAATAAAAGAACTTGACGATCATTGAATTTAAGTACTCAAGGGGGGGGGAATTAATAATTGTAAGGGTGGAATTTTTTTCACTATGCAATAAACAGGAAGGGGGTCAGCAGAAAATGTTTTAAAGGGTGAAAATGTGTGGTAAATGTTAATAAACAAGATTTCAGAAAATCTCCTCAAAAAATAAATGCCCATCTACTTTTATTACAAACCTAATATTAGCATGAGAGAAAATTAAAGTAATATTAAAGTAAACAGAACAAAGGTTAAGTTCAGGTAAACCATTACAAATTCTACAATATATTATTTTGACAGATACAATGTCACAAGCCTACCACTACTATATCACTGTTTCCATTGTCAAATATTCAGATGGGCTGAATTATTCTTTAGTTCCACTAATTCAGGCTTTTACAAGTAGGGCATGCTATGCTATATCCACAGAATTGAATCACCATCATTTCCTCGGTATTCCATTTGTAAAGAGGAAGTTCTACTCAAACAAGTCCCCCCACCAAGAACTGCTAGTTTGTGGAACAAACGATTGTGTGGATGCTTTTATGCACACTACAGTCTTGACCTCTTTAAATCAAGAATTATCCTCATAAACTTTGTTTACTACCAAATTCTCTTACATTCATATCACACACCTCATTCAGTAACCCTCTACATTGAGTGGCTCTCAAGTCTTCCATTAGATGAAATTTAGTAAAAAATATTAAAAAATTTCTGAGATTTAATTATTTGGAAATAATTCATGACATTCTAGTTATTTTTCAAAATGATACCAATCAGGAAAAGCCATCACTTTTAAATATTTAAATGTTTAATTTTTCAAAACTTTAGCTCTTCACATCCTGATCTGTTAAAAAAAATATCAAGATGGGAATACAAGAATGTATTTTAAGAAACATGCAGCATCCAATTCTTGAATATGCTGTTAGCATGTTTATTAAATTAGCATCATTTTCAGCTCTTCATATTGAAGAAAGTTCTATATAATTAACATGAATGCCATGCCACCAGCTCAAGTGGATATTAATATAATATTAATATAATGTTTACGTTGAAAATAAATATTTTATGTGCAACTTTAAAAAGTATGATGTGTTAGGGCAATACAGTGTGCACTTTTGGATTCTTCATACATTTTTTTAATTTAAAACATGTTTTCACTGGATTCAGTATAAATATTTAAAGATAAATTGAAAAATACCGATTAAAAATAGTTTCAAATTTTGCATAAGGCTTCCTAATAAATCTGTTGTTTTATTATTTACAATAAAATATGGCAACTCAAACAAAATGTGATTAAATTGTCACATTGAAAATGCTGGTATAGAGAATAGGGAGATGATAAAATGCAGAAAACTGCTTTTAATGTGCAGAAAGTTTTTTTTAAAGAGGATCAAACAATCAAAGCAAATCCATTTCCAGTAAGAAACCATTCAGTTTGTATCGGGAGAGTCATTGAATCCATCAAGAAGTGAGTAAAGAAATTCACAATGAAGCATGAGTAAGATGGCAAAAGAACTGGATATTTCAGATAGGTCGCTAAAGAGTATTGTGAAAGAGGATTTAGGGATAAACCATCCAAGATTCAATGAAGACAGCTGCTCTCAAGTACCTTCAAGGAAAATTGGTTTAACATAGGGAAGAAAATTTTGAAGGAGATACAGACAGATACCACAGACAAATTCTTCATTTGGAAGAAGTTTTTCACTGTAGCGGCTGAGGTCAACCACCAAGATGACAGATAGATATCAGAAGACATTTTAAATAACAAAAATCAGCTTTATTGTGCTACTGCTTCTCATTGTTTGAAATCACCCTCAATGTTCATTGAAGAAGGATCAAAAGTGAATAGCAGGGTTTACCTAGTGTTATAATACATTAATGCTGATCTCTTTCTGATTTACAAATACATTTCACAAGACAAGTTGACCCGATGTAGGCACTAAGAAAGCAAGATCCAAAATAAGAAAAAGTTTTTTCTGTACAGAGCTCCAAGCATCCCATTCAGTACACAAAAAAAATCCCCACAAAAATCTAAAATACAATAACCAGTTGCTCCCCACCCCAAAAAAGAGGATGTGCCTGGGAGCCTGCACATACTAAAGTACAGATATAAAATACACACCTTGCTGACAATTCACCTCAACACCTTGACCTCATCACATGCATGCCATTTCATCAAACCTAAAGATAGGATCAATCCCATCAATGGCATCCCACTAATGCTACCATGCAGTTTCCCTTATCCACTCCTGAACTCTCTCCTGATACCAACCATGACCTTGATCAACCAACCTAATAAATCCTTCAACTTTCTATCTTACCAACAACACACTTACACCTAATCATTTCCCCTACCAACAGCAACTAAAGAACCCCATATCAACAATTTTGTCACTTTTTCACACAACTATGTACAGGGTACGGCTAATACTGCTTCCCACTAACTTCTAATGCTTTTATTTTTCCGAAATCAAGAATGGCAAACCCTGTGATAACAAATGAAATGAAATGAAATGGCATTCTGTGATTGTGGCATTAAAGACTGATCATAGCGATTTGGATATTGCACATTTCCTCAGAGTTGCAAGATCGTTTGTCCATAAGATACAAAATGAGTTGGAAGATGCTGACAGTTCTCCAATGTCTGTACCATAATGTAAAATATATTCTGCACATTCTGATAAAGTGAGAACATCCAAATTTATTCAGGAAGTCAAGCAGGCAATTGATGAAAACTGAGGTCAACCAATGAGGTTAATTGCCAAGAAGCTGTATGTGTCTGAAAAAACAATCAGAAGGAGTGTTCATGAAGACATTTGATACAAGTTCTATGTGATAAAGAGCCATCAATTTATGTCTGAAAAAACAAAAGAAAACTGTTTAGACAGATCCAAAAGGCTTTTAAACAAACTTAAAAATCCTTCAGAGGCTGGTGTGATTTGGTTTTTCTCAGATGAGAAAAATTTTGATCAAGATCAAAAACTTAACAGAAGAAATGACAGATGGCTTTGTTCATATCCTTCTCAGGTGCCAAGAGTTTCCTTCAAGTGTTATGGTATTGGGTGTTGTTAGCAATGAAGGACATGTGCCACCACACTTTTTTCCACAATTTTAGAGTAAATGCTGCTGCTTACATTGAGGTTCTAGAAACAGTTGTCAAGCCCTCATTGACAACATATACAATGGCAGGCCTTACATATTCCAGCAAAACTCGGCTCCATCCCACAAAGCTCTACAAACACAAGAATGGATGGCTGACCATTTGTACGATCACATCACACTCAACACTTGGTCTCGTAACTCTCCAGATCTCAATCCACTAGACTATTATGTGTGGAGCGTTGTTGAGAAGGAGGTTAATAAACAGCCTCATAACACCAAAGACTCTCTTAAAGCTGCAATAGTTCAAGTAATGTCTGATATAAATAAGGACCAATTAATCAGAGCTTGCAGACGATTTCAACCTCGTGTAGAGTCAGTTATTGATGCTAGTGGTGGTTTTATTGAATAAAATTAAATAATAGCTAAATTTCAGGTTTACTTGCTTGTAATCAAATATAATTATATTCATTTGTTCATCAAGTTTTTTTACTAATCCATAAAATCTGTTCTCAAATACCAGCCGCACACTGTATATATTCTGAAAACTGATCAATACACACAGTTGAAATTTTAATGCTTACTTGTTCTTTCCTTTGCAACCATATGCTCAATATAACACCAGCAAATGTTATAGAGATGTGTTGCCCTGGTTGTCAGCCACATTTGGAAGCTGCTATGTCTTCACTCAAGATGGAGCTCATAGTGTCAATTTGCCATGGAACTGGTACAAGAGACATTTCTTGACAAGTGAATTTAAACTACATCAAACCCTGACATTAATCCTATGGACTTTGTGATATGGCCCATATTGGAGAGTGATGCTTCATGCATTTCATACAGAAATGTGTCAGACCAGAAGAAAGCACTTATGACATCATGGTACAATTTATATGAAGAGGTGGTGAAGAAGTCATGCACTTTAGTTGAGAAGATATTAAGAGCTATGCTTAAAGCAATTTTGAATTGTAAATATATATAAAATATTGTCAATAAATATAACAATCAACTTTTTATTTTATAATAAATTAAATAATGAATAAATATATATGCTGCACCTGGTACATTCATAGTAAACTCTGTTGCCCAGGATAATCCACAAATGTGGACATGTATCAATGTCAATTTTGTCCAAGTATCTTAAGGTCTCCATTTACCTAAGCAAACTGGCTGTGATCTGAAAAAAAAAACTAATCTTAAATGTTTCAAGAATCAGTTAAGATAGATTAATAATGACTGACTTACTAATTAAAGTAAGGGGTGAATAAATTAAAGAAAATCTTAACACTAAATTCATTCTGAATAAACAAGAAAAAGAAACAATTGTACTTATTTTTTCATTCCATATCTAAGAAAGTTGAGATTAATCTTTGTTTTTTTTAATTTAAGAATTCAATAAATGACTTATAACTGCCTATGATTTATTCTCACACTCTTAGAGGACCTGGTGTCATACTGAGGATTATAATTTAATTGTACTCTGCAAGCAGATAAAGACACCAATTGATGTTCTTACTGGTAATGTCTGTAATTATCAGAAGTCAATGAAAAATTACTAATTAGCTTTCTTTGATTATCACTGAATTTATATCCCTGAGCTGAATGCTCTCTTTATGCAGCTCCAATGCATTGCCTTAAAGGAAATTCCCTAAAAATATTTTCTACCATTTTCTAGATATTTTCTATTTAACGTTTTAAATTGTAAAATGTTTTTATAAAATGTTTTTATTTTTTTTTAATTGAAAAATGAGAGGATTTTTCTCATAATGATCAAATTATTAAAATCTCATAAATTTTCATTGAGCCAGGCAATTATTTTTTTATATTTTTTTAAATAAATGACGATGAAATATATATAAAAGTATAACAAATATAAATTGGTTGGTCAAACAAAAGTTTGCTGGATCAAATAATTTCACACCTGGATAATGCAGATACTTCATAATAATGTGAAGTTTATTCTTAGTAATTAAAATATTTTTTTGATTTTTAATCCAGTTTCATGTAATTTAATTCACTTGTTCATATGCCAGAAGAAATACAAGATTTGTTATATTTTGTTAATACTCAATGAATGAATCAACACTAGACCATAGGATAAACTTAAACATCAAGTATGACTGCTAATTTTCAAATTTCTTTTGATAAATAAAATATATTTTTTCCATCTCTGGTGAAGTACTTATGTATGTTGAAAGATTAGTAATTCTTGCTTCATTGCAAACATTTTTAAAGCAGTTTCATGTTGGACATTTTGGAATGTCAAGAATTAAATCCCTTATGAAAAGTTATGTATATTGGCCAAAAATGAACCAGGATATTCAAAATTTGGTTAATTCATGCAGAGGTTGTGCTCTAGCAGCAAAATTACCACCTGTAAGTTATCAACCTCAGCCTAATACTGATAAACCTTGGTCTAGGTTGCATATTGACTACCCGGGACACTTGAATGGTACATATTACTTGATCGTCAGTGACAGTTTTTCAAAATAGTCTGAAATATTTAAGTGTAGAAGACCTACTTCCACTGCATTGAGAATGTTACCAGCAGAACCAATGTCCACCAGGAAAAATAAATCAGTGCTTGACAAATTACTACCTGAAAAAAAAAAATAAAGTTGTCATAGTATGAAATTAACTATAAAATCTTTCACAGCTGGACATAAAATTTTCTTCAGGATTTACAATGCAGGAAAGGAAAGTTGGGAAGATGGAGAAATAGTAAATTGACAGGATGATGTATATGGTACAGGGTTGAAATTGGTGATATAAAATGCATTGAAACCAATTAAAACCAAGATATGCCAAGTAAATAAGAGATTTAATTATGGAAATACTGTAAATACTTTTAACTTGGTCCAATTATAACTACTCAAACACACTGTATTAGTAAAAGAAAAAGAAATCCAAGTCAAGTTTTGGAAGTGAAACCCCAAAAAGAAAATACATATTCAAAGGAGAATGCATATCTTAAAAAGAGAGGTGCTGTGTCGAAAGATGACTGCTCTTTGTTACACTAAATTGTTGAACACAGACTCTATTATTTACTATGTGAGGAACATCAGCTTATAGGAAAGTAGTCGCAAAGTGTGTCACATGTATCACTGCACTAACTACAGTATTGCTATTATTGTATTATTAATCCATGTGATTAAACTGTTTCTTCACTAATCTTTTGTTCCAGTGTTTTCCTTAAAATATTATTAACCATAATTATGAGTTTATATGAGCATTATAACTCATAAAAAAAATTAATAAGTGACAGGCAACAGAAGTGTTGAATAACAAAGTGAGGAGTAACCAATCTCTGGAAAGGACAGCTCAAGAGAATCTCTTTAAACCCTAGAAATATATCACTAACTCGGTAAGAAGTAACATCTAGGATGCACCATGTCACTTTTCACAGAGTCATTTCCTTTGTGTTCCAAATGAAAGAAAAAAGTTTCACGTAGTCAGCTTTTTCTCAAGAATTGCCACTTTTTAAAATTAAATTATGGAAAAAAATGAACTTTTCTATGATATTCTATTTTTTTTAAATGCATTTGTATAAAAGTTTATATATCACTGTTCTACTAAGTATTTTCAGATCAAACACAGAATGGGCTGTGTTGCTTTAATTCCAATTATAGGAAATAAGCCCTATTTCCAACACAGTTACATGCCATATTAGAACACAGCTAAACTTTATTTCCTACCCAATAACAGGCAATATTTACAAACATGCCAAAAAGATTTCACAATACAACACACACAGTTTAAATCAAAGTGTCTGTTGGTTAGAAATTAGCATCATCATGAGAAATATTTGACCAATCAGAGAAAACTAAAACCTTATTCTTCTTGAGTCTACTTTCTTTAAAAAATTCTTATAAAACCAACAGATTTCAATTTTCAGTGAGCAGTGATGCAACTATCTCCAAGATATTCAAATACAAAACAAGACATGGCTATATAGCTTTTTTCCTCCTCCCCAAAGAAACTGAAAGAAACTTCAAGCAACTTCAAATGAATCAACAACAGTTTGGATGTTCAGTGAATCTTTACTGATGATAAAAGTCTTTTCTCAATCACAGTTTTTTACAGTGGACCAACTACTAAAAGTCTTTTTAAACCACAGATTTTTCTGTGAACCAACTACCTAAAGACAAACACAAAGACTATTTTTAACCCTTTTCAACTCTTTTTGAATTCATGTACATATGTAAATACAAATGATTTATTTAACAGGCATTACCATGTTTTTTTTATTTTTATTATATTATTGTTTGGAATTTGGATGCTTGGGTGTTTAATATAAAAAAAACAAACCCTGGACAACTTAAAAACTGGGAAATTTTTTGCTTGAATAAACAGTCTTATTGATTTTTATGAATAGCAGTCATTTCACTACATGATGGTTTAGTTGGAAGCCATCAAATATATTTTATTGTAGTTGTAATCAAAATTTTAGTTTGATCTTTGACCATCATCTTAAATGAAACAAGACAGGAAACATAAAATGGAGTTTAGTAATCAAAAGAATGTATAACAACTTATTAAATTTTATTGAATTATCAATTGAAAATATGCTTCAAAGAGTAAATATATCAAAACAGGATTTTATTGAAATAAAGGATGGCAAGAAGATAAAATAAAACTGGAGGTAAGCAACATATCAAGCATGAAAAATTTTCCTATCAAAAGAATACTAATTGAGTGTTATTGGTTTTAATTCTTTTTTCTTTCTTTTTAAGTCAAAGTTTATGTTAATATTCTTCTACTTCTATGTGCTGTCTCCCTTCAAGATATTGGTGATCATGGCTCTCCACAATTTCCTGTCCTTTATAGCTTTTAATAAATACTTTCTTCTTATTATCACTTTTGAAACCCTTTTCTGCCATCCACATATCCTGTGAGTGTCAAATTTTCCAAGCCCCCTTTCCTCATTATGTGCCCTTTTTGTTTACATTTTTTTTAAAAACTTTGACATTGCTCACATGTTCTGTCCATGGTATTCTCAGTATCTTTCTGTAGAATACACAAGTCTCTTCTTCATCTATGAGGCGATTACCCAGCATTCACTGCCAGATAGAAGAACTGATTATTTACATTATTTAATTTACATTGTTCAGACTGTTGTCCTCATTGCTTTGGCCATTGTACACTCCAGCCTTCATCAGGTAATTAGAATTTTGAACTGAACCCTTTATTTCGTCCACCAGGGTAGATTGTTCTAATTTCATGTGCCATGCCTCTTCCGGATGTCTCAGTTATCTCCCTTTAACTCAACTCTCCAAAAAACAAACCAAATCAAAAATAGACATATCAACATTTTAAAAGCAGCTTGTGAATTTAAAAAAAATTATTATTAAACTTGAAAATAAACATGTACCATTCCACTCACTTATTAATCTATAGACTTTCTTGATGCACATCTCTTCATGATTAGCAATGTTATTTCTATTAAATAGACAAATAGATTTATCTCTTCATACAGTATCCCAGGAATTTAAGAAAACATGTTAATGATAACTTACAAATAGAGTTAAATATAGAAAGAAAGCAGGGAATATTGGATTCAAACCTTTTTTCAAAAGTATTAGAATGAGAGAGTTGTGAGAAGCTACAACCAGAATATTAATTTCATGTGAATACAACTTGTGCCAGTTATCTGATTATATGCTTGGAGTTACAATTAATAGAAGAGATATTTGGAGATTTTACTGTAGATGTAAAATTCTTAAAAGCTATATGGATTCTTCTAGGCTCAAATATGGTTAAAGAAATGATGCCTTTCAATGAGTGAGTTAAAAAAGCTGAGAAAAAATGTGTAGAAATCATTTGTTATCTATTGTCATATTTATTGATATATAGATTTTGTTGATCTTATTTGACAATTATTTTGTATGTTTTCTGTATTGAGAGATTGGAGTATTGTACATGTATCATATGTGCTAGAGTAAAAAGTTTCTTGTTTTTAAGAGATAGTCTTTATTGAATGGGGCTTAATTGAAGGCATCAGAAGTTGTATAAATGTTTTCATTACATTTAACTGCAAAAGTAATTTGCTTATACAGATCCACACAGAAGAATAAAAAACAAACATGGAAATTCTGAACGGATTTTCATTTAAAAGCAAGGGCTCAAAAAATATTTTGTAGTATCCTTTCATTTCTGCTGCATTTTTTTTTCAAGATTTCAAATTTTTTATTCGTAGAGAAAGTGATTCTTTTTTGCTTAAATATCTTTATGCTTGCATAGGAAAGGCTTTCTTTATTGTCGGGGAAAAATACTTCCTTTTTTGCAACTTTGAATATTCTTGCCCCCTTCGTTTCCCTTAAAAAAAGAATAAGAAATTGAAACAACCAATCAATCACCTCAGTATTCAAGAATTATTAAACTTATATTGAAGACATATTCTCATAGTGGTAAAATTGTTCTGTCAAGATTTTTTCTACCTCAGGCACATTTCAAATGTAAATTATTATTATTATTTTGAAGGGTAAGTATTTGTTCATTCTATCTTTTTACTTACTCTTTTAAATATAAGCAATTAAGAGAGAATTTCTTTAGGATAAAAAGATACTAAAAATGACTGTTCTATGAACTGCGTCATATTTTCAGCTGACACGTCTTTTTTTATTTTTGAACACAAGGGCACTTGCTGTCAAACACATTTCAAAAGTAATAGAAGCGTACGTCAGCATTAAAAGTACAAATGGAAAGAAACTATACACCTGCATGCCTCTCCTTGTCCCCATCTGTCTTACTTCAGATTACAATCCTCACTTTACCCACTGCATACTGTCACTACCAAAGTGTCAGGTCTCCAGTCTTGAAGACGTCACATTCTGCCACAGTGTTTTTTTTCCAAAAGCAATCAGTTTATGGGAATATCCTTCTAAGCTTATTCTCTTTAGTGTTATCAACCTGCAGGGGCACAAATACAAAGATAGGAAAAACAAAATTGCTAGACACTCCCTGTTATCAGTGTGAAAGGCATTAAAACTACAGCATTATGTAGTAATTTACAAAACGTTACATCATTTAAAAATAAATAGTTAAAAATAAAGTTATGGATCAAATGAAACCAGAGTGATTAAGACTAATGAGAATAGTAATGACTATATCAATATTTTGGAGCTACTTTTTACCTGTAAGCCTGTGTTTATATAATTAATTTATTAATTTTTTTATAAAAGAAAGACAACTTGAAAGTGTAACCATTATAATGAAAAGTAATACAGATATTTTTTTTTTACAATTTATCTGTTTGAGTTCATTGATTTAGAATTAAAATATTAAATAATCATTATTTGATGAGCAGACAAGAAATTATGACACATTTTATTAATATCTCAAAGCTTATTAATTATATCCTGAAAAAAATATTGAAATATTAGCAAAGTCAATGGTATCAAGTATAGAAACATAAATTGTCTATATGCAGATTTTCAGAAAGGATTTCATTTAAAAAAATTTTTTTTTTGGTTACTCTTGGTTCTAAAGCTGTTTGATTGATTTAATTCATTCATAGTGAACTACTTATCATATAAATGAAAATCTGGTAAATGGAAAAATAAATAATGAAAAGCAATAATAATCATCATAAACATTGTCTAGTTAAATGAAAATCAATTATCACTATCATAGTCAAGATAAAAGTTACTGTTTTACTCTCTGGTTTGACCATTTCCCCATTTAATTCTACACCTGAGTATAAGTCTTAAGATTCTTTAAGTAAAACCTGAATGTTGAAAAGCTAAACAAAAATCTCCCTCTTTATTCTCTTCTTTAAGGGTTATGTGCTTTCAGGACAGGTGATTATGGCTCTCCAAAGCTTCTTTTTTTCATTTAATATTTGTTAAGTGAACATTTCTATAACCGTTCATTAGAAAGATAATGGAGTGTTTTTCCATTGCATTATCTCAGTCAATTATGTGCCATGCATGATACACACTTAGGTGATCATGTATCTTTTGATACATGACTGACGAGGCAGATTTTTTTTTCCTGCAATAGGTTGCCATTTCTTTCTATGGTAGACCAGTAGTCATCTAAGGCTATAGAACCCGATCAGTCCCGCTATTTACCCATAGCTCGGAAGAGGGTTCATACCTTTTCCAAGGGTATTAGCACATAAGTAAATGTAATGGATTCGACTGGAATTCAAATTCAGCTCTCTGATTTCTCAATCAGAGCTGCTATCCATTACGTCACCATGCCTTGTCTTATCTACAGTTTTAAATTCAGAGTTGGTTGATTTTGATTAGTGGCATATAAACACATCTATAGGTTATTTAATGCTGAAATCTAAATATTTTGAACACAATTTTATGGACTCCAACTAAAGATAAAATGTATTGTTGGTAAATTTACTATAAGTAGCTATTGTTGGTAACTTCACTATAAATATGTATTGTTGATATTTTTTTAATGTATTGCCGGTATTTTTACTATAAAAATATATTTTTATACTTTCATAGTGTTTTGTTTGGTGAGGGGTGTCACTATTTGCCCATAGCTGGGACCCTAACAGGTACTACCACCCCAAGTCAGGGTGGACCTGGGAACAACAGCAATTAAGAAGTGGTTCCATACTCCTCTAAAGCTCCAATCTCTCGATTAGAGGCCTTGCTACTGGATGTAGTTCTTCCCTTATGTTGTATATACTGTATGCAGTCACTGTTTGCATAGTCAGCTCCCTTTGACACCATAAACAATGTTTATATAATTATCTCCCTTGGGGTAAAGGGCCATACTAGGCCAGACTTCTGGAAAAGAAAAAGAAAAAAAATAAAGATGTAGCTAGCAACACACATGAGTAGTCGTTAGGTTATGTATTCTATTGCATGTCTTAGTCTCTTTCTTACAGGTGAAACATCCCATCTAGACTCAGGTAAGCCTTTTCTCCTTCTTGTCTGTCAAACTGTGTAACATCTTAGACTGGTTACCAAACAAAGCTAGAGTCTAATCCGCCCTACTATTTTTTTACCCATAGCCAGTGGCTGAAGAAATAGATTTATGCTTTTCTCAAAGTGAAAACAAATTGTCTTAGTTGGAATTTGGACTCTGATTTGATCTTTAATGTTAGTCCAATGACACCTCTGCCCACTTTGTGGTTGTTATAAATTAAGCTCTATTTTTTATCAGAAAACAAATTAGCTATAATTTTAGCAATTATTACTTTAGGTAAATGAGAAAAATTTAAATTGATTTTTTGTGACTATTTAAGCCCATACCTTAATGTATGTATATCTCTAATATAATATATATATCTTTAAAAGTTTATATTTTATCAGAAATATTTTATATAAACTCATAAAGGAATATCTTGGTCTATAATTTATAAACATAACACCTGTTTCTAGAGTCTTTGAACATTTCTGTTTTTTAAATATTATTGGCAATCGATTTGTGCAAAAATCATGTGCAGTTCAGCTCTTTTAAGGAAAAAAATATAAAAAGACAGCAGGTCGTGTCAGATGAAGCATGTGAAAGATAGGTGATTCTAAAAACAGGTTCTTATTTTTAGATAGTCTTGTACAAAAATATGGATGACAGATTGACAAATGTATTAAAGAGGATATGCATTAAGTACAAGCAATTTTCATCATTTTATAACTATTTTTCATTTTTATTTCTCTTTGGTATTAGTATTAGAACAATAAAGAACTAAATTATAAACAATTCTGATGAGGAAAATACTATTAAAAAAAATCTAAATTTTATTGCATATTAATTTGTATAAAATATTTTCTTATATACACTAAATGTTTGTAATGTAGTTAATGGGATTGCTTGTGATGTTCAAAAACCATTTCTTTCAGAACATTTTTAAGCAAACTATTTCTTTCACATTATGAAAGTTTCATTTAATTAGACTTTAACATTCTTTTTCCAGTTGCAAGTATCCATTAAAAAATGCTTTCTTTAATTACATTTAAAAAATAGTTTTTAATTTTGTATAGTTACAAATGGAAATTTCTTCCCAGGAAAAAAAAGAAAACTTTTTAAGGTTCACTGATTTTTCATCTGTTGTGATTTGCAAATCTTTTTTATAAGAATTATAATTAAACTTACTCCACTCCATGAAAAAAAATGATTAAAACTGAAATAATTTCAAGTTTTTACATTTGTTAGTGATAATCTTTGTGGTTTGTGTGAGTAAAATATTTTACTTACATCATTTAGATTTGGACTAATGTCCTAATCTTTGTTGCTATTATCCCAATGTTTCAGCCATTGTGCACTGTGGCCTTCCTAAAGTGTCTACCAATCCAGGCAAATTTCAGAGAATTATGAACTGAGCCCCTTATCTTTTAGAGTAGATCATTGTCATTCTACTGTCCATGTCTGGGGTTATCTCATCTTGTTTTCTTTTTAGTACCACTCTGTTATTGCCTTGCCCTGTTTTCAATGAGTCGAAGTCTGTATGACTTAATTCTCTAGATTAAATCATTGATTCATGAATTTGATGACATAGTAATTGTGAGTTTAATCTTAAGTATAGTGGTTTAAGTAAGAACTGGACTTGATATCCCTAGACATGAACAGTGGAATGTGAACAATAGATTAAATAAAGGGTACAATTTAAAATTCACTGAAGAAGGCTGGGGAGTACAATGGCCAAAATGTTGTGATAATAGCAACAAAGATGTAGATATTAGTCTTGATTTAAATAATGTAAATAATGATAACTTCTTATCCCAGAAATTCAGACAGAAGGCAATCAGGTGATAATAACAACAAAAATGAGGATGTTAGACTGAATGTAAATCATGTAAATAATGATAACTCCTCATCCCAGAAATTCAAACAGAAGGTGATCAGGTGATAACAACAACGAAGATGAGGATATTAGTCTGAATGTAAATAATGATAACTCCGCATCTCAGAAACTCAGATAGAAAGTAGAATTTTATATAGGCTTTGGAGTATCAGTGCATGACAGTAAGTAAATGAAAAGTAAGTAAAGGTCTAATAGTTGGAAGCCACCATTTTGCATGTTTTGCAAGCTGTTGGAAATCAGTGATTCTAAAAATGGGTGATATCAACCTTGGTAATAAGTGAAGTGGCTTCGGTTACTAAGTGGGTTTCATGAAACAGGTAGCTGTCCCAGTGTACAAGGAGTGGGTGAGATTTAGTCAAGAAGAATGTCATTTTATTCTTGATTTATTTATGCAGCAGTTAATTTTCTGGTATTATTTCAGTTCAACTATAAAATTCTTTGTTTCTTTGTATGAGCCAATGGCAAGATTCTTCTCAATATTCCCCAAATCCCAATTTTAGTGGAGTCAACCAGCTTCAGTGCTGGGAAAAAAATCAATAGGTATTTAAGGTTCCTGGTGTACAGACATTTAAACCAGACATTGAGAAGTTTGTATTTTTTCATTAAGCATTTCCATAAAAATAAGAACTTATGACAAAGTGAGGTAATTATTATTTTGAAAGGAAATAATCATCAGACTTTAAAAGGGAAAAATATTGTTAGCTAATCATATTGTTATATCAATTATAATAAATTAGTTAATAAAATATCAATTATAATAAAAACTAATAGTCAATAGCAATCACACAGTGCATCTTTGTAATTTAAGAATACAATTCAAAATAATTTATATATTTTAATAATTGATAAAAAGATGAAATCATATTTGATAATATAATAAGCACATCTCATCTTTCTTGCTTGTAAACCATCTGTCAGAATAAATTAACATTTTTCAGGACTAAAGCAGTATAAGTCAAATAAAGCTTCATAAACTTCTACTTCTAGTTGCTACTATATTACAATTTATTTGAATCATTCTCTTTTACAGTGATGGAGCATATGCTCTGTCCAAACAAACTATGGGTTTGAATTCTCTGAATGCTGAAAGAGAGTACCATAATTGGCAAAAAACCTTTGAAAGCTTCTTGGAGGAACGTTATGACAGAATACCCAGCAAGTTACGTTACTTAAAGTATGTATCAGCTAGTGTCTACAAGTATTTCTCAGATGCAGCCACATATGTGGAAACCCAATGAATTCTAGACAAGCTGTATATCAGAAAGAAAAACAAAATGGTCACTCATCATCTATTCGTTACAAGATGCCATCAGCCCTCAGAAACAATCAACGAATTTCTTCAGGAACTAAAACTTAGCAAAGATTACACCTTCACAGCTGTTACAGCTGGACAATATTATATGAAGCTAGTAAGAGATGCATTCATTAATGGATTATTGTCAGTAAACATTTGGCAGCATCCACTAGTAAAATAAAAAATCAATAAAATAGCAAGAAGGAGGATGCTGGGGGAGACTGTGGTAATAAAATAAGTACATCCCATCTCCCCTCTTGCTTGTAACCATCCATCAATAAAATAAACGTTTTTCAGCACTAAAGCATAATGAATCAAATAAAGCTTCATAAGCTTCTATTCAGAGTTGTTACTCTATTACACATATTATCTAGAATTTTAAATTGGGATTTTCAATTTGCAAATTCTCTAATAATTTCTAATATTTCAGAACTTTAAAAAGCCAATATTCCTTATCAAAAAACACCTCATTAGGAATAATGTTTTTCTCAGTTAAATTTACTTACTTTAAAGTTTTGATTTTACATTGACTGAACTGTGGTAAAAGCAACATTTTTTTTTTAAGCATTTCACCCCAATCAAGGCAGGAGTGCCTCTAGTATGCAAGGAGCTACAGAGAGTGAAAATAAGGAAAATGACTGGGTATAGTGGGGTGGATTGAGGAAAGGATAAAAAGAAGAATGGGGATCAAAGCATCAGAAGATGTCGATTGACACTACATTTAAATTTTTGAAGATTATAATTATCAGAGAAGCAAGTAAGAGGAAGGGAGTTCCACTGCTGAGAAGTGTGAGAGAAGAAACTTTTGGAGTAGAAGAGGTGCTTACATTTAGCTGTTCTGACAGTAAAAGAATGGGACCAAGATGCCAACCTAGTAGCATGCTTAAATTCATGTAGTTGGGGTACCAATGAAAATAGCACATCAGAGCAGATGCCATGAAATTAATTATAGAAAATACAAAGGGAAGCCACCTCATGTCAGCGAGAAAGTGACTGGAGTCAAGACCCCAAGTTAGGACCATTCACATTGTATATTCGTCTTTGGATATTGTCGAGAACCTAAAGGTGAACAGCAGGGGCACCAGACCCCTTATATGGCAACAGTATTCCATGCATGGACAAATGGTAGATTTGTAGATGTGAAGAATGGACTCTGGAAAACCTTCTGGTGTAACACAGAGAACCAACTTTACTTGTGGTAAAACTATTTTTAGATGAATCCTGACTTTAGCAAGTATGAAATATACAAGATTCACTTCAATTCACAAATATTAGAATTTCATAACTTAGAATAAATGTATGAGAGATTATGATATATATATATATTATATATAAGAATAGTGCTGGGTAATTGGAAAATAGGATAATTCTATGTAAATTATAAAGAGAATGCGTTTTTTACTAATATGGTAATTGAGAAAAGAATAATTCTCAAATTATCATATTACTAAAAAAGACACTCTCTTAAATTTTCAAAAAAAAAAATTTTTATCTGTTAACAATAACACATTTCTATTAATCTTTCATCTCCAATGCTACCTGGATTTACTAAAATCAAAATAATTTCCATGCCTGAGGATGACTGTATGTACAGTTGAAAGTACTAGCAGATTAAAAAAAGACCTTATACAGCTTGTAGTTACTAAAAACAATGATCATAACATTCATCGAGTGGTTTTGTAGGTTAATGCAACTTTAAAATTTTGTTTGTGAAGAGTTTTCGCGATTTTATATATCATTAACTTTACTAATCTACTTTGTAGATTTATTGTAATATAAATTGAACTGCACCACATGTTTGATATATATATATATATATATGTATTGATAAAAAATAAGACAAAAAGAAATAATAACATAAAAATGGTTGCTCATGTACCCAGTAGATAAGCCCATTCTATGTATTGCTATCTTGGCAAATATTTCATCTGAGGTTCCAAATGGGTTATAGATCGAGAGCAGGCTCTATTAACAACAGTAACACATCTTTACTAAATGGCTAATATACAGAAAGTGGTTAGTATATCCAGAGAGCAGGAAGAGTGCCCAAAGCAGGGGACATAACTAGGAGCAGTTAATTACTTATACATGCAACAGCAATGAAGGTGTTGGTAAACTCCTTCATGTATAGATTGAAATCACCACGGTACATGAATTGTCCTATGGTTTTGTTTGTGTATCTAGCATTGCCGTAATGGACTGATCTAAATTAGTATATTCTATAACTACTTTTATGTTACAATTTTTTTGGTGGAATTAGTAGTAATGTAATAAAACATCAAAAGAGCAAAAGGCAGTTTAATGATTTTAACAAAATCTTAAATACATCAATGCTTTCTCATTTCATCAGTGATCCATTATCAGTAGTACTTTTGACAGTAGAAACAATATTTGAGAGAACTGTCGAAAGTGTTTTAGACACTGGATGCGCAAAGAAGCTTATTAATATAGAGACCTTTCTCCTCCCTATTCTCTTTTGGTACTCATTTATAAGCTGAGATGCCAGAAATTAGACAGCTACCACATAAAATATAGCTTCTCCCATTGTTTATATAACAAAAACTATATAACATGACAAATTCTTCAAGGTACTGGATTAATTGCATTAGTATGTGTGGGAAAATGAAATAAAATCAATAAATAGAATAATAATAATAATGAATAATAAAAAAAGAAAAGGAAATACATTTTCCTATGATGTTAATAATAAAGGAACTGGAAATTTTATTATTCCACTTGGCTTTGTCAAACACCTCTTAGGCAGTGTTTAAGTTTATAAAAAGACAAACATTTTCCTTGCTCTTCCTTCAAAATGTAGCAGCTTGTAGATAAAGAGTGTCTCTGCTGGCGGCATGTTCCTTTCCCCAGTTCACTGAAAAGTGAACTCTCCACTTCCCAACACAAAGCAGCTTTGCAGCTCTACTCATGAGGTAAGTAATTTGGTCATTCCAACTCAGCACAAAGCTGGACCATTTAAACCATGTTTATCCTTACTTACCCAAACTTACCTCTGGACAAGCAAAAGAAAATAGACATACCCAAGAGTCATTGAAAAGTTTGTTTCTCTAAAGTTTCAACTATAAGAAAGAATAAACATTCCTTAGTAGAAATCCAAGTTTTTGCAAGCTTCTTCTTTAATTGTTTATATGTGAATATGCCCACACCTATGATACACCAACACACAACATTTTGATTCCATATATATCTATTCAAGCACTTTTCAAGGTTATCCATAATAAAAATTGGATTTCTTTAGTGAGACCTGCAACATATTCCATACATATCAATAGGGTTTAAATCTGATAAGTGCAGGGACCAATGGAATACCAGAAAGTCAACCAAATGTTCCTATAAGCAGTTTCTTGTCATCCATTCATGCTGGGGATTATATTATTCTGTTGGAACAAACCATCACCACCAGGAAACACGGCAAACATAAATGGATGCAAATGCTTGCAACAAGATTTGAATATGTCTTACCTGTTAAAACAGATTCCAATTTCACCAGTGGTTTGTGTAAACCCCAACAGAGTACACAACAGAGTACACAACAGAGCCATGATCAGCTTGCTTTTTCTTATATTACTGACATATATCTAGAATTCATATATTTCTATTATACACTTGCTCATATTCCAAGATTACTATTGCTATACTATCATTTTAACTATTACATCACACATTTCTGAGTCCATTTCTACAGAAGAGAGTGAAGCAGTCCAGTGTCTAATTTTTTGCATCCTGATTCCTTAAAGGAATCTGGCTAGAATTGTCTGTAGCAACATTTTAAAATCACATCCATAGGAGATATCAGGTGCATATTCAACATGTCGGCTCAGTATTCTTTAGCTTATATGGGAAAATAGGAGCAGAAGACCTACCAGAAAAATCTCTATATTAATAAACTTGTTTATGTGTCCAGTCCCTGAAACACTTTTTAAGAGTCCTCTCAAATATTGTTTTTACTGTCAAAGACACCAATGATAATGAAACACTATTGGAATGGGAAAGCATTGATATATTTAAGATTTTAGCATCATGACGCAGAGTGCTTCACTTCAGCTTGTGACATCATTAATTGGAACCTGTAAAAACCAACAATGTGCTACATGGTCTGATGTGTGAAAACTGCAACATATATGGTAGGATGCAGTGTCCATGAACTCCAGTTGTCCACAAGACATCATCATGCAGGTTAGGGATGGTTACAAAATGGTGTTGGGTGTGCTCACATTGCTTGTGTTTGGTTTGCTCATCGACCTAAACACACCATTAACCAATGACTGTTAATGTTGCACTGCTTTGAGGCTATTTGCACACATTCATTGATTACATGCACCCAAACAACAATGGCTTATTTCAGTAGTATAATGCACAATGGCATCAGCCTAAGTTGTCCAGAACTTGTTTGTTTAAGGAATATTCTGCAGACTTCTAATGCATGATGGTACCACCATACTTTCCAAATATGAGACCAAACATTTGCAAGATTCTGCATATTCTAAAGAAGTGATGGATTTTTATTTATAAATCTGACATATTTTATTACCTTAACGTTATTTTAGTGGATATCCATATTTGAGTGGACACCCTGTTTATTTAAATAAATATACCATTTAATAAATAAACAGACCATCTACTCAAATATTGATATCTCTTAAAAATAACATTTAAGTAATAAGATCCTATATCTATAAATATCAAGAAGCTATTGTGATCACATCTCTTCAGAGATTTTCTGACCACTTGTGGAATCAATGTGATGTCAAGATATTGCATTTCACCAGGCTAGAGGGGTTCCTACACTAGTTACCTGTTCAGTGACATTTAGCACATCAGTGCACTCTCATCTCTTTCTGGCAGACTTGTTTCAACACACATTCACATATTGAGAAATTCAGGTTTTTTGAAGAGCAAGTGATATTGTTCTCTGTTATATATTTGAAAATACTCATTAGAAAATTTTTTTCATTTCTTTAATCATTTATTTCTCTAAATACTTTAAAATATTTTCCACTAAATTACAAAGAAGTGACAACTCTAAAACTGAACATAATTTTTATTGCAAATTGCATGAAATTTATTTCTTGAAAAATGACCTTAGAATAAATAAAAGTACTTTTTAAATGCATCTGGAATTTTAATTGCAAAAGATGAGTATAATAGTCAAAGCAAATAGCCTTTTAAAAAGGTAATTATTTTTTGTATTTTCCCAATTCTAGCAATGAACTATCTTTTAGACAGTTTCATAGAAATAGGTAGGTTCACCCTACTTCATCTCTTCTAACATCTCTACCTAAACTCTGAAATTTTATTTACTATTTATTTATTTTGTTTAACTGGAGTAGATAGGTTCACCTATCATCCAGTTCACACTCCTCCCTAGTCTTTTGAACAGGAGTAGAGGTTTATCTCTTATTTCCTGCTTAGGATTGGGTTTCTGATTCCTTTTCTAAAGTCTTCTCATTCTCTTTTACTCCACAGTAATCCCTTGCATCTCAGACTTGAGGTAAAATGATTAAAAAAAAAACTAAACAGGAATGTAGTTCATATCCTTTATCAATGTTATAAGATTTACCAAACTGTCAAGTTTCTTACAACAAATCACACACACACACACACACATATATATATATAATAGAGAGAGAGAAAGAGAGAGAAAGAGATAGATAGAGAGACAGTCAAACACATATATGCCTGTGTGCCTGTCAGGTTTGTCAGTTATGCATTGTTCTTTTCCCTGTATTGAGTATTGTTCAAATACTGAAACATAAATACAACAGGATAAATAACCTCTTTGTGTTTGAAAAGAAACAATGAACGCAAAAAAGGTGAAGAAAGCTACAAGAGATCAAACGATTACACATCCAAAGAGAAGAGGAAACTCTACATTTTCCTTTGACTGAATCTTCAACAAGATGTCGTCATTGGTGTAGACCACTGATAAGATCAGTTGTCCTTTATCAGTGTTGAAGCAGAAATAAAAAGTTGAATATTATTTCTGATATATTATTTTCATATAAAGCATTTCATTAAGAAATATTTGCATTACAATAATTGCTTAAATGGAGGATGGAGATAAGAATGCAAATTTATAGAAAGAATTGTATATACTGATATCTTTGTAAGATTGTGAAGGAAAGCAAAATTTAGGATATTGTGAAACAAATATTTAGTATTTTTTATAGTAGCATTTTTAAAAAAAAAATGACACATTAATTGCACTAACAAATATGTCTTCTTTTAGGTGACGTTTTCTTTCAGGATATAAGCAGCCATGGCATTCTGCAATTTCCTATTCTTTTCTAATTTTTCTAATTATTTTTTAAATTAATCTTTGTCCCCTTATTATCACTTCTAGTTTCTGATCTGTTATCCATTTAGACAAGCTTGTTAGGTAGGTTATTTTCTGTTTCCTTCTGCCTATATTCCTCATGTTTTCTTACCTAATTGATTCACTGAAGGTTGGAATGTGAGGAATTCTTCCAAATGAAATATTAATGGTGCTATGACAGGTGGAGAGACCACAAAATCACAGAATGTCAAGATATTCCCCAGGATGAAAAATTAATGGACTACAATTGGTGCTGTGATTAAAAACAAAATAAAGGAAACTATACAAATTGCATTCTTGTAATTGATGTATTCAATTGCTTTCAACCTTCTTTGGGTACCATACTATATTTGTTGCTGTGGGGCACAGGTTCCCAGGTCATGAGATTAATAAACATACAGATGGCAAGCATTTCATTTGCTTGGCTATGATCAAAGTGCACAGACAAGAGCTTGTAATTGTATTATTTTAGGACTGAAATAATCCTCATCTTCTCATCCCTTTTATTTTGTGTAGCCATTTTCTTTTATTTCATGTTGTAACCTGCAATTTTGTTTCATTTACATTATGAAATCTTTTACAAGCCCTTGATATCAAAAACCTGATACAACTTCTGTTTACTTCCAATGTATTTTTTTGCTTTGTTTGGTAAAAATATACTTTGAATAGATTAATATTTTGGTAATGTTTAATCTTCATGCCCACAAAAAAATGGTGTATCAAAAGGACAGTTATTCCCTTGACACCACTATTACTGTATACACTTTTGACTCCCTCAGCAATATTTATTTACATGATTATAAAAAATATCTGAACAAAGTACAATGCTATATTTATGCTATAGTGGAACACACCTATTCTATAGTTAATAGACTCTCCCACCTATAATAAGTATGAGTAGTAAGAGTAACGACGGGAGTCGCTCAGTGGGTCAGTCAGTCGATGCCGGACGACCATTAGTCGGATACTAAAGTATCAGCAACCACAACTAGATTACTCTGCGTCATACCTATTATATCAAGTTCCTAATGTTTTGTACGTCGAACCTATTTTAGGACTGACTTAGTACAAATACAAGCCTCCACTGTGAAACCACTCCATAACAATTTATTATTTATTTTTTGTAAAAAAAAGAAATTTGAAAAGAAATATTTTTATTCAAAAATTTATAAAAAAATTACAAAATTATCAAAGTATGGAAACTAATTAATGCAATATTTATTATTTACCATTTTATAAATAATAATGAAAACAAGATTTTTATTCAATCTAATGAATAAATAGAGATTAATATCTTTGTTGTCAATTCTCAAGAATAAAGAAAATATATAAATCCATTTTCATGTTTGGGTTTTATTAAAATTCTAATCATTGCTTTTCAAGGGAGTCAAAAGTGTATATAGTAATAGTGGTTTCAAGGGAATAATTGTCAATTTGACACAGTTTCCTTTACAGACATTAAGGTTAAACATTGCCAATTGTTCTTCAATCTTATTTTTACTATTATGGCCTTGTAGCAGGCTAGGCTAAGTCTTGTTCATCTCAATATAAAATTTTTAAAAATCCATGACTAAATATTTCCAAAGTATATCTTGAAATGAGTAGTGAATTTTTTTTATAGAACCAGGCACTATGTATCAAAAAATTGGTGCACTATTTATTATACTTTCTTGGTAAATCTCATTAATACATAGTTTCATATGGAGAAAATGTCAATTTTGTCGTTAAACACAATGATAAGAAGCTAAGGTGATATTTTTTCATAAAATCTTCAGTATTTAAATGCTGAGTTCAAATAGCTATGATAAAACCAACCAATTCAAATAAAGTGTATTTACATATCACTGAGATCAAAAATAAGGTAACATGAGGATTCTTACTTACAGAAAACAAAAAATAAGCCAGTAATAAAAATCATCTTAGTTCTAACATGCAGAAGTCTTGAACTGCAAGTAGTCCTGGTTCTTTCTTTACTCCTAATTAGCAGTTATTGTTGGAAACTTTTGACCTCTAAGACAACCTAGAATGACCGTTATGAAAAAAGCCAAAGGGTTATTCAGTTTACAGAGCTGTTCTTTGAAATAAATGTCAACAAACATTATTTGTAAGGGTGAACATTAAGGTTCTTGTCAATAGTCATGCAATAAAGCCTGGAGAATAGAAAACTACTTCATGGTTCCTAGGGGTAGGTGCTGAGGCTCATTTGATAAATATGTTAGCTCAAGTTCCAGTCAGTATCAAACCTTATTTTAGTTCACAGAATGATTTTTTTACCATTGTAAAACTTGCTGAAAGATAAGAGAAAAAGAAATTCTAATTATTTATAACTATCTGAAAATCCTCCAAAACATTTAAAATATATTTTTCTAACTTTTATTAGGTATTAGACTTAAATGTTCTTATTAATTTCAATTTTAAAAATTTAGTACTGGCTTTTATGAACTACTATTTATGCATTCAAATGCCACAGAAAGCATGATGCAATAGCCATAATATATGTACCTGTAATATGTGTGTGTGCGTGTATATATATATATATATATATATATATATATATATATACATACACAAATATGTATTGTTAAATATAACAGACAACAAATGTCTATCATGTTTGACCATGAGCTGCTCTAAGCTTTGTATAGTGGCTTTAGTTTCGGGAGAAAATAAAGACAAAAACTGTCCAACATTTGGATATTTTTTTATTATGCTTTTCCTTGATATAAACTTTCGGCTCATATGAGCCATCATCAGAGTGGTTATATGGAGATTATAACAGAGATATTCACTATCAAAGATAACATCCTGTTATGTTTACATAGAAGTTTGATATGCAATGATAACAGTTACGGAATAACAGATGCAGGTTGTAAATTCATAATGCGGTTGTATGTGTCTACTATTCTGCAAACCTTGTTGTCTGTTATAGTTAACAATATATGTTTGTATAATGATCTGCTGCCATATATATATATATATATATATATATCTATGCAAAATATATGGAGTAATTTTATAGATAAAAAACATTTTTCAGTCTAAATTGTATTGAATATTATCTAGCAGTAATGGTTTACTTCATTTAATGCCATTATTAAAAGTACATATCAGGAAGATCAATATAAATGCAGAAGAATGTATACTAGTGTTTTATACAGTCTGCAAAAGCATTTGATAAGGTACAGCACAAGGATCTATTTGAACTGGTTGGAAAACTTGATCAATCTCGGAAGGATGTTAAAATAATCCAGATCTTATATTGGGGATTAAACCTTCTGCATGTAGATATAAAATGAATTGAGGTACGAAGAAAGGGGTGGAAAACAAAGATATGTCTTCTGATTAGATTTATTCACTCTCTACAGTGAATCTATCCTAAGTGTGCCGGAGACCTTATTAATATTTATTATTGGTGGGTGCAATCTTAACAGTATATTATATGCAGATGACACTGTTTTGATAGCAAGCACAGGAAAACTACAGGACTTCCAAGATAAGGTAGCAAAGGAAAGCAAGAACAAAGGACTAACCCTCAATTGTAAGAAAATCAGAATATATGATTGTCAGCAAGAGACAAAAGCCAAAGATGTGAAATATGAATTGGCAATGCCAAAATCAAACAAATTCAAATGTTTAAATACCTGGCAAGTGTTTTAACAGAGGATAGAAAATGAGACACCAAAATTTAAACACACATTGGAATAACAAACAATGCATTCTAAAAACTAAATGAAATACTAAGAAAGGGGAAAATTTAAAAACAAAGAAACGAATGTTGAAGAGTTTTATATAATATCAATCCACTTATATGGAAGTGAATGCTGGACAATTTTCTCACACATGAAGTGAAGACTGGAAGCAACAAAAAAAAATGGTTTTATGGACTGATGCTGAGAATATGGATGGAGCATGTAAGCAATGAAGAAGTCTTAAGGAAAAGGGAAACAAAAAAGAAACTTAGAATCAGAAAGACACTGCTGAAATTTATTAGACACATAATGAGGAAGGAGGGCTTGGGAAATTTGACACTCACAGGACATATATTGAAGACCAAATAGATAGGGGGAAGCAGTAAGCCCCCTCTTGACTAGCTTGTGTGAATGAATGGTGGAATGGGGTGTGGGAGACATGACAAAAAGACAACTACAAGTGAAAGGATGTTGTAGAGAGCTATGATCGCCCCCATCTGAAAGGGACATATCACACAGAAGAAGAGTTTGAAAATTTTGCCTTGAGTTGGATTGAAAATTAGAATAAAAAGAATGAAAGCTTTTGAGCTTCATCTGAACATTTCTTATGCTTTGTGATCAGCTGACATTAGGGGCATTTAGCTTTAATTACATTCATTCAAAAAGATTACTTTTAATTGTATCACTGTAATATCAGTGAGCATTTTTGTCAAATTTTGTCAGGTTCATATTTTTGTTTATTAATTCTAACATAAAAGAAGAAAATAGCCAACATTTACAGCATAGTATGCTATTTTAAGAACGGTAAACGTATCTATGGGGTGGAAAAGGTACTTTTAATAATCAAACGTGTCAAAAGTGGTTTGCAAAGTTTCATACTGGGTATTTCTCATTGGGGAGACCAATTGAAATTAAAAGCACTTAAATCAAGATATGACTTTAACATGCAGGAAATAGCTAACATATGGAAAATATCTAAATAAAGAACTGAAAATAATTTGCAGTTGATTGGCTATATGAGTTGCTTTGATGTGTAGCTTTCACATCAGTGAAAATAAAACTGGCTAAGTGTTTCATTTAAAAAAGTTTATGGCAGGCAATGAAAAGTGGAAGCATTACAAGAAAATAAGATCCAAGAGATTGTAGAACAAGTGAAATGTATCACTACTGATTATATAAAATGCTTATGAGTTCTTTCAGTAGAACCAAAGGATTTAATCAAACAAGTGTGTATATATATATATATCATGCATCAGATTGCTAAGGCTACCAGTGCTTTCGGCAAACTTCGCCATTGGTTGTGGAATGAGCAGGGTATTTGACTGGATACGAAAATTCGGGTTTACAGAGCTGTTGTACTTGCCATCCTTTTGTATGGCTCAGAGTTGTGAACTCCATACAGGTACCATATACGCCAGCTAGATGTTTTCCATAAAAGCTGTCTGCGTGGAGTTAAGCTTCAAGATAGGACATCTAACATAGACCTGTTTAAAAGGTGTAATATTGGAGGAATTGAGACTTTTATCATACAGTCTCAGTTACGGTGGACTGGTCATGTCTTGAGAATGTCTGATGACAGGATACCCAAGTTCCTAATGTACAGCCAGTTAGATCAGGGCTACAGGAATGTAGGACGCCCATGGTTAAGATACAAAGACAAGCTGAAAACAACTTGTCAGCAGTCAATATACAACATAACACCCTTGAGCACTTAGCTTTGGAGTGGGTAGAATAGAGATCAACATGTTTTAGTGGACTCAGCAATTTTCAATCTGCTTGTCTGAATCATCTTCAAGAAGCGAGAGCAAGATCTAAGAGGTCACCCAATCTAAGAGTGATCTCATTTCACAATCCTCACACTTGCTCCATATGTGGCCTCCTTTGTAAATCACTAGCAGGTCTTAAATGCCACTTAAGATTATCGCATAAACTTTCAAAACTGAATCAATAAGCTGTCAGATCTTTATACATTGAAACCGACGGGAGAGTTCTTTATTATATATATATATATATATATATATATATATATATATATATATATATAATAGACTAAGTGAAAAGAAAAACTTATGAACAGCATGCATTCAGAATGAATTAAGAACAAGGCTGTAATATTCCATCAGATAACAAGAGACTGAACATAAAACTGTTATAGCTTTATTACTATATAATAAATTCTTCTTCTTTCAGATAACCATTTATTCCAGTTTTTATAGAATTCTCTTATTGAAAAAAAAAAAAAAGAAAAAATTCCCTAAAAGAGTGCAAAAGGCACCCATAGTAATTCTAAGACTGACAAAAGGTCATGGGAGGATGGCATTAAGAAGTCTGAAAGATAACAGCAGTTAATAGAACAAACTGATGAATAAGAATAAAATAAAAATTCATTTTTCTCTATTACTTTCATTGCTGTTCAATGAAATTAATACAGAAAAAATGTTTTTGTTTTTACTGAAAAAATCACTACTGATGATCATTTTACTACATTACATGTCTTGCTAACCAAGTCACGTTTAAAAACAATAATGATGAAAAAAGTGGTGGAAAACTGAATGAGATCAGTTAGGTTATGCATCTAAATACATTAGATACCAAAAAGATTAAAATTTAATGTTTTAGCTATTCTTGTATCTTCAGTGGTTTTTTCAATGTAGAATTGTAACCAATGTTTGCCATGTTTCATTCCATCCTCCTATATATATGATTACATCAATAAAACATGGTTGAAAGATGTCCTTTTGAAAGCTGAAACATGTAACAGAAGATTTTTTCATTTTGTCATTCAGTTACCCACTGTAAATCATGTAAATTCTATAAGACACAAGGTGACTTTATATACTTGTCAGTTACACAGCCTGATCTTCTCTTTTTAGCAATGATATATTCTGTCATTATGATAATGAGTAACATTACTCTATGCCTAAAGCAAACATACTCTGTGATACCATAACAATGGAATATCTTATTAGTAAGTATTGGAGACAGGTTGCTAATATATTACATTTTATTTATTTTGTTTAATGTTAGTTTCTTTGGATATTTTTTTTACTTTTAATGATTTGAAAACATAATTCTTTCTTACATGCAACAATGGAATTAACTGTTTAGATCAAAATCCTAGATTAATTATGCAGAAAATTTAACAAATGCAAGTGCTAAACTACTTAAATACTGCTGTTATTTTTAGACAGTAGTATGTATATTTCTAGTATTAGGTTGGTGCAAAAATAATGTCGTTTTCTCACATATGTTACTATGTGAGAAAACGACATTATTTTTGCACCAACCAATATATTACCTATATCAGAAAAATATATATAATTTACAGGTATTATTTCCTCTGTGTGTGTGTGTGTGTGTATATATATATATATATATATATAGATAGATAGATAGAGAGAGAGAGAGTGAGAGATATCTCCACACAGATCCACAGCAAGCTCAATGAGCCACCCTATCCAAGCATGGATAGACAGCTATGGCATATATTTTATTAGAAAGCAGTCATATAAAACAAACAGAAATTCTGGCTCAGACAAAAATTTGACATATACATGAAGCATTTAAATCAATACTTTTCCACAAGAGATTCATTGATAAATGTCTTATTTATAAAAATATTGCATATCTCTATGTTTGCACAGATAAGTATTCAACTTAAAATGCACCTATTTGAGGGCATGGTGAATATGCTGAAGAAACATCCAGCCAAAGTAACTTTAAAGAGAGAAAAGAATAGAAAAGACATTTAATGATCTTGCTGACATGACACGATATTAGCACTATATTCATTTTTGATGAGACATATGTCCATTTAGTTGTTAAAACTGATTTTATGAAACATTGATTGCATCTTTGATACTCATTCTTTAGAAATGGTGTCATGCATATAAAATACTGTGTGTATGTCTGTATTTTTATTATCTGCGTTATGATGATATGACACTGTAACGGAAATGCTTGGCGATTTATGCCTGTTATTATGTTTGATCGACTACCAATGTTATACTGATGGTCATATTAGATTGGATGATTGAACTGTAGATTATGGTGGGGTTTAGTGATCGGCTGTCAGATGGTGGGCAGTGATGATAATGATGATGATGATGGTAGTTAGGGAAACAGATATGCTAGCAAGAAACAAAAGCCTTGTTGGCAAGAAGAGAAATAAGAAAATAAAATTTGAAATAGAGTTAATTATATTGCTGAAACTAAAAACAGTTAAATAAAATAAAAGTGGTTTAGGAAATGCCTTATAAATGTCAATCATTCTTTGTTGAAAGGTTTGTATGGGTGATGGTTAACTGATGTTCACAGATGTGGTTAAATCCTTTAACTCCATGTAGTATTAGGAGGAAGGAGAATGAGTGCGTGGTGAATTCCATGTGAGAATGTCAACAACTGCCTGTTGCTGAGAATTTGGCCAGACTTATATTTTGTATCTGGGACTCAACTTGGCATTTGGTTTTTGCACCTTGATTTTGGCAACAATGCCAGTGATTCGATGATTAATTTAAATTTTTACGTGTAGTTTTTGTTTTGCAAATCAGAAGTGGTGCATGTAGCCATTTGCAGAAGACAATTTTTTAAATTTATAATTTTGCTATTGTGGTGTTCACATCCAGTTGGTGATGAGTCTAACATAGCGTAAATCAGAGGGAGATTTGTTGGATTTGGAGTAGAATATAACATCTGGCTATGCACTGCAGACAAACAAACAAAAGTCAGAAAGTAAAAACTTAAAAAAAGAAGCAAAGTGTAGAGTGACTATCACATTTGCAACAGTGTCAACAAGAGACAAACTGAAAGTAAGATTTTTAGCCAATTAACATGTAAAAATAACCAAAATTTTTGCAATTAACACTTTTTTTTAAGAATGTATATTAAATTTTTAAAGGGAAATTAGTAAAACCTTCTGTGGTTCACAGAGAAGATTTTATCCCAGTCTTGAAACTAACAAATACATTAATATTTTTAAATTTAAAATTTAATCTTTTACCTATCTGTAGTGATATGTAAATGACTGCCTAATGAGCATAGCTAAGGCATAGACTATATAAATGCCGAAGCAGTAAGGTTAGAGCAGCTCTTGGTATACAAGATAAACAACTACCACTGGTTGATAAAGTACAAAAGAAATCACTCTTCATACAGTATCAGTGTGTTCTTTAAAATAAACAATGATTATTTTTTCTGATTAGCACATTTTAAATTAAAATCTTATTTTACACAAATGGTTATTGTAACATGTTTTTTTAATCTGTATTCCTAGTATGTAAACACGTAGTTGGTGTGTTACTGTTGATGACCTACAAACTAGAATTTTATTACCAACAAAAAAATCACTTTGGGAGCTCTATACCATAGTTTTAAACAATTACTGAGACAAACATATTGGCAATGAAAAGCATCAGCCAATTAAGAAATAGTTAACTTCTCAAGCAGCATTTCTATCCCTCTAATATTTGAGCTGCACATACAAGAATATATCCAGTTGGATATCAATATTATGAATTGGGAGTTAGAAGACTGACTATCTCCATTATCCCTGTATGAGGTGGACTTTAATTTTATGACCAGATACAAATAAATAATAGAGATTAATAAACTAGTAAGTCTGTTTAGCTAAACTTTTAAGTCTAACATCAGAGCATTCCTTAGTATCAATGTAATTCTGATCACTACATCATCAATTGCTAGGGAAAATCCTTTTTATTTTGTTGTAGGATGTGAATTTATATCTATAGGAGATTGTAGAGATTACAAGCAGGCATAAAAGTGACCTTTAAAAAAACAAGGTTTGCTTGATTTCTAGTGAAAACAGAATTTTGTTATAGCCATGAAAACTTGTGGCCTGAGTATGATAAAGAGATCACATTAAAGAAAAAAGTCTTCATAGTGAAAATAATATAACTTTTATAAACATGAAACCATAAAGGTTACTTTGAGAGTAGGATGATAATATGTGAGACAGGGATCTTGGTAAAACCTTGTTTCAAAGTAAATTGTTGTGGAGCAATAGTCAGTTATGTTGCTTACTGTTTCACAAAGACATTGTTTCCTCTTAAAAATTTGATTTAGCAGGATTGTCAAGGAAACACTTTGTTGCAATTGGAAATTGAAGAAGAGAAATTTTAGTGGAAGGTTTGTAAATTAATGCTTTTGTGAAAAAAAGTTGGTAAACAGGCATAGAATATTGGCAAGATCATTTCCTGTGAATTCCCAACTGCCGACTACCAATATGAGAAAAATGTTGTCTGTCTGATTGAGTAGTAATAGCTTCTACCATTTACCAATTCCATAGAGAATTTTATTTCTGAAATTAATCAGATGCAGAAGAACTTGAGAAAAAAAATCAAAAACATTTAGATAAAGCTAGCTACCTTAATTTAAAAATGCAACAAAAGTTCATTATGACAGAGAGGTGGGGGGTGAAAGAGAGGGGAGGGAGAGGATCACTATGCATAGGAAGAATGGGGATGAGGTATTGTGCTGATAATGAACTTTTTTGTTTTTAATTTAAAGAATTTTACTTTTTCTGAGTTTTATTGAATATTAATAATCAATCATAGACGATTAGAATTCATTCTTGTCTTTTCTTTTTTGCACTGGGAAATAGTTTGAAATCAAATGCCTTCAGATGACTCACTTGATTGGGCGAGGTAAGACTAATCATGCAGATGAGAGTTCAATGCTTGCCAATAACTCAAGATACAAATTAAAGCTTATCTTTTGATTCTGTATTCTTTTAGAAGGGGAAGCGTTTTAACTTTTGAAGATAGAATTCTGGGTGTTTTGAATGCAACTAATTCTTGAACAGAATGCAGTTTTACTTGAATATTTCCATGAAATTGACTGAGTTCAACAATCAAATTTTGCTTGAATATGTTGTTGTGCTTATTGCTAGATCATGAGAACAAGTATTGCTTGCTGCTTGTTTTCAAATATGTCTACTTGTTCAACACCCATAAAACCAAACTGTGGTTTATAATGCAATTATGCTGAGTGGACCCAGTTTCTGAGAGAGAGCATATAATCTTGTACGATAACCTGTTTGAACAAGGCCAGTATGCTTAAACCCTCAGCCATGATGACTTATGATTTTGTACTATCAGAAACATTGTCGGCTTTGGAATAGTTTTATCTACACACAAGGCTTGGGTATTGTATTCATGCATTTCCAAGTGGTGCTGCATGCTGAGACTGCCGCCCCGGGATGATATTATCAATCATCCATGGTGAGATTAGGACATGGGTCTCATGGTTAGAACACTAATGTTCTAACCACTTGGTCATATACTCCTACTAATGAGAACAAATAATCATAAATATAACAAAATATTTTTTGTACCAAATAATTACTTTTTATGAAAAAAAATTAATAAATGTCTAATAAATCAATTAAAAGAAAATATGTATTTAATAAAAACAAAATCTTTTGAGGTTTTATTTCTTTGAACATTTAAAAAATGAAATTACAGATGAAAAAAGTTAAAATGATCAATTTCCTTAAATTTCAATGAAGTGTTTAGAGACAACTAACAATAAAAAAATAAATAGTAATAAAAGAAATATTTTTACTTTTTATTAAAATGAACATTTGTCACGGTCAAAATGTGTGAAAATAATCATTATTTTCTTTTTAATACTTATTTGCACTTTATAGAACTTGAGAAAAAATCTCATTATCAGAAAAGTAAACTGAAGTGCCAAAAAATTAAAAGTACCAATAAACTGGATTCACTCACTTCTGGATTTAGAAATAATCAGCCAGATAACATGTCTATGGTGTAATAGGTAAAGATGTAGTGTAGCAGTGGCAGACACTGGATATTGACAGGAGTTAACACTGACTATAAAATGAATGTTGTGTCTGGAAAGATGAGGGAACTATTAGCAAGGTAGTTGTAGTTTTTCTTGGATAACAGTAGAAAGGAATTACTTGAATATGAAAATTCCAAACAGGCATCAACAACACGTGAAAACTACGGGCATTACAAATAATGAAAGAATAGGACAGCTAGTAACTGACAAAGATGGCGACAGCTCCACAAAGGGTATCATTGCATCAAATTACATCCCAATTCAATGTCAATATTACTCAATCCATCAGTTAATATACTGAATTCCATGGGGTTTCATAGTGATCAACAAGGTATGATTATTAACACTATAGCAACAGTTAATGTACCTCACCTAAGCTAGATAACATTTCCATCAAACCATGGAAGACTGGTATGAAGATATGGTCAAGTTCATTTATAGAGCAGACCACATGTGGCAATGGATCCAGTCTGTCATCAGTATCTTGCAGAAACTGATGTTTTCTGTTAGGGTTTGTAAAGACCATTATTGAAACTTGAATCTTTTTTGACTGGTGTGATATACACTGATCTTTTAGCAGTTCATTTGCATCTGTTTATACCTTCCTTGTTTCTTAATAGTGACAGTTTTTACTGGCAAGATAATACAATTTTCCATTGCATGTAGGAGGCATGAAACTGGCACATTTGGCTGATTTCCAGGTATTCCATCGATCCCTGTGTTTGCTAGATTTAAACCCTATCGAGTATGATGAGGCATTGCAGATAATACTAAATTCCCTACAGGCTCATCCAACAAAAGAACTCTGTTAAAGACAGCCCAGGAATGTATTTGGATAGATATATATCCACACAATATCTCCATCATCCTGTAGATCTATACCACATCATGTCATTATTCAGATGAACAGAGATGTGACACATTAAAACAATAACCTGAAAACATGAGTCATGTTCTTAAATACCCTTGACAGATCAAGACTTTTGTATGGATATCATAATGTCAAATCTGTTCAAAAATATCTAAACTGTCAGCTGTGAACAGCCACTTTCTAAGATCAATGGTTAAAAATGGCTTTGATTCTTAGCAAAGACCAAATTTCTTCAAACCTTGTGGATTGGCACTACAGAATAACAAACAAAGAACTATACCAAATAACAGAAACAACATTACTTGAAGACTTTCAACAGCAGCAACAGCTAAAATGGATATCACAAAGAGAAAATAATGACATACTACTTCAAACAAGTTAAGAAGCAAAACCCTATCAATAATGGAAAGAACAATAACAGCAATTGGATTGGAGAAATTTAATTTCATGAAAAATTGTTTTAAGAGAAAGATTTTATAAATTTCAACCGACAACAGTACTGGCTGCTCGGATAATGAAAGCCAAATGTTTCCTTATAAGGAAACAGCTAATATTACCATTAAGTAACAAACTCAGTTTTTTTTTGCATTTCAGTTTATTCTTTGTTTATTATTTTTATCTTCACACAAGTAACATGTCTTGTAAATGTGACTGGGGAATGAGTGACAACAAGTCTCTCCAATTTACCAGCACTGGCACCAATCTCAGAATTGTTATGGTCTGAGTAATAATATTTGGGAGAGTTTCCATAGAGCCATTTACTATAGGCAAGAGCCTCATCTTCCAAGGCTTCTTTAGTTTTTAAGCCAACTTTAAAAAAATTAAATGCTTTAAATTAAATGATTCAAAATTCATTTAGTATTTAATTTTTAAGCTTCTGGAATTATTATTATTTGTTTTTAATCATTTCACCCCATGCAAGGCAGTAAAGCCACTAAGCAGTTACTACATGTGGAAGAGTTTGAACAGGAACAGAGGTTTATCACTTGTTCCCTGTTTAGGATCAGACTTCCAGTTCCTTCTAAGATCTTTTCATTCTCTTTCACTCCTAGTGGCTCTTGTGCCTTGGTGGTGTTATCACTTTGCATGGGGCAAATATTACCATAAATTGTCCCCCTTACTCTCTAACGCTCTACCTCTAGTGGCTCTTAGGCCTTGTAGATCATTGTTACTTATAGCGTTATACTATTCTTTATGACACTTTTTTCTCCTTGTACAGAATTGAATAATATGAAGGGATAAATTGGCCCATGCCAATTTGTCTATTTTTCTGAATGTTAGTATTACAGTATATTAAAATGATTTGTGCATGCATCACTGAAGATATACTTGTCAAAACTCATTATGATACATTTATATACACATAGGGTTCTTAATACTTAGATGTTCCTTAAAATATGTTTCAAATATCCATATGTATTTCTCTTGATTGTAAAACTTGTTATAAATACTAAAACCTTAACAATTTTGAAAATGCTAAAGCTTAATTTAAAGATATATGATTTTATGGTATATCAGGTTTTTAAAAAAGAAATTGTTTCAATGCTTGATATATTCTATGTGTTATGTGTTATAGACCTTTTATGTTCGCATGAGGAGAAATGAAAATAATAAAGTACTGCCAGTGATGCAGAAAGAAAAGATGACAAGAATTGTTAAGATAAAATTCTTTGTATTGCTGATATAAAGGATCAAAGTGGAATGTCTCTTTGTAAACAAGGGAGGTGATCTGGATGATAGAGAAGTTGATTCAGGCCTGGTGTTGAAACCTGTGTTTAATCAGTTGACCAAGGCCATGGGTGGTGTCTGTAACTGACATTGTCCTTTTAAGCAATCAGGATGAATTCATGACTCAGTGATTTTTGTCACACTTTTACTTTAGTAGCAACATTTGTCATTGGCTCCTTTTAATTTGTTTGTTATTTTGGGGGCAGTGGGGATTTATTCTATGAGCTGGATTTGATGCTCAGAATCCCTGTGGAGAGAACAATATTTTTTATTTTTAATTTTGATTTTTTTAGCTTTCACATGTGGCTGACAGGTTTTGATTTGGAGTCAAACAGAATGAGATCTAATTTGAAGCAGACTATAACATGGCATCATGAAAATAATGTTTATCATCATTATTTTTTTTTATCTAAATGTGTTATGATTGGTTAAAAAAAAGAAATGATTAAAATAGTTTGATTTCTTTTTTATTCGATATAAGTGTTCTAAAAATCATGGTTAAAAGTTAATCAATATTAAGTTAAATATATGGTAGGAACAAAAGTTGTAGTGTTTTCCGATAGGTAGTGTTTGAACATTGGATTTTCTTTCACATTTGACATGAAATTTATGACTTTTATGACTTTCTATATGATCTGTGTGCAGATTGTGAAGTTTATATGTTTTTTTTTTACATGAAACATGGAAATGAAAGAAAGTGAGATGCATTTTTGTGGATGCTCTTTTTTTCCTGGAAAGGAAAAATGCAGTACAAACAACAAAAAAGAAGATATGTGTCATTAATGGAGAAGATATTACAGCTGAGAATACTGTTTGTAGGTGGAAATTTTGATCTTGAATCAGAATTGTTTTGTTTAGTCATCACTGTTGACCAAATTGTAATACTGATTAAAAATATTCCAGGTCACATAACAGAGTTTCACAGATATATTGCACATATCTTATATGAGCATTATAAGGCATTTGAAAATACTTGAAGATAGAAATTGCTGTGATAGTTGGATGCTTCATAAATTAACAAAAAAAAAAAAAAAATAAAAATAGAATGGACTGCATTTCCATTTGTGATTTCCTGCTCAAATGAAACAAAAATAATCTATTTTTTAAAAGAATGATCAATGGTAATGAAAAATGGGTTTTGCAACAATGTGGAATGAAAAAGGTTTTATAGAAAATAATATGAACCATTAGCCACTCCAAAAGCTGAACTACATCCAGAGAAAGTTATGCTTTATATCTGGTGGGAATGGAAGGGCACTGTATTACAATCTCCTTCTGCAAAATTATTCAATGAATTCAGACAAGTATTGTCCCCAATTGGAATGATTAAAGACAGCACTCAATAAAAAGTGCAAGTTGACCAATTCTATCAGGAAGACCTCATGTCTCTTTGCAAACCTGGAAAGTTGTGCTAGGATGTCCTACTACACCACCTTTCAACTTTCGATTACCACTTATTTCAATCCCTACAAAATTCTTAGACCTGTTCATCACCCAGAAAGATGCCAAATTCTAAAAGGATGGAATCATGAAGCTGCCTCAATGATAATGAAATGTAGTTGAATAAAAAGTACATATATGGTTGAATAATTCAACATACAAATATCTAAATATTATCTTTGAAATTCATGTAATAAATGATGCAAACTTTTATTCTGACTCAATAGAAAGGTCAAAGAGGTTGCATGTATTCATTTCTCACTTTGCTTCATAAGAGAAAAAGAATAAATACCATTTTTGATATGAAGTGTTTGCATATAAAAATACATTCAGAGAATTGTCAAAACTGGCTTCAAATTTCCTTTGATTTATTTAATGTTTGTTTTTTGCCTTTAATATTTAAGTGTTGATTGGTGCAGTTAATTAAAATTTAATGAACCGAACCAGTGAAACTGGATTGCTTAACTGATATTATTTTCATACTGACATATTTGGGTAAAGCATGAATCAAATCATTTTGCATTCTTATCTTCTCCAGAAAATCTTTTTCTCACATATATGCCACAAAGACAAAAGAAAATATTATACAAAGGGAGATATTTTTCAGGAAAATAAACAAATACAAAATGTTTCATAACTAAAAGAAATCTTTGTGTTTTCTAATTTTTGTTTGAATAATTGAACCTTTTCAACTTGTAAGAATGAAGAAGTCTATATTTTACTGATGCAAGATAGTTGCTAACTGACCTCTTTTTTTCTGAATTATACACTCAAAGAAAGAAGTACAATGGATCACTCAAAATGTGATTATCTGAAGTAAACATAGAAAATTAATAGCCTTCCCATATAGTTTAAAGGGTCTGATTTGGTGATATAAGCTGTCACTATTCTTCATTTTTTTGGTATCTATCCTGAAGCTTAAGGTGTGTTGGGCCATGAATAAAGTTTACATTAGTTTTCTTGTATAATGAAGTGTATTCATGACCCAACACTCCTTAGGCTTCAGGGTAGATACCAAAAATAAAAAAAATACTGACAGCTTATATCACCAGGAATGGCCACACAGACCAATAGTAAAAATTGAAAACTATCTTGTTTTGAGTTCTAAGAAATTATGGTAAATTTATTCATGTCTCATCTCAAAATTAGAAACAGATATATTACAGAATTGATTGAGTTCAAAATCATTGTTGCAATCTTGTGGTGGGGATGGGGAGACATATTTTCCACTTTCCACCCACTTTCTCCACAGGCACAATATTGTAAGCATTTTGCTACTCTTGTTATTTTGATGGTAAATAATCAGATGAACGCCATTGTTTAATGTAAGAAAGAAGTTCCAGTCAGACAGATTTTTCCCCAAAACTGTCTTTTTTTGTGTAACCGACTACAATATAGGTGCATCCTGGAACACCTTAATCTTTAGCTGTTCAAGTCAAGCATCTACTGCTATCTGACTTCCTACCACTATCTCTTCCATTCATATCAAATACCTCATTTATTATTACTGTTTCAGCTGTAACCCTCTAACTTGAGTAGCTCTCAAGCCTTGTGTTGGATTACATTTAGTCATAAAAAAGACATGCAGTTTGCATTAAAAAATATTAAAAATAATAAATAAAACTAAATAGTGACTTAATAGTCTAATACTTAATAGTGACCCAATAGGCTAATACTTAGAGACCTAGTAGTCTAATAATTAATAAAGACCTAGTAATCTACTACTTAATAAAGACCAAATAGTCTAATAATTAATAGTGATATAAATGCATCAGATTCTGTCTTATATTCAGCTTTTATATTCTACCATACATTATTTTGGATACGAGAACTGTTAATTTTTTTAAAAATCCATAAGAAATGCTGTGATTGTGGCATTATGCATAATTTGGTTTCAGTTAAGAAGAGTATTATGATGAAGAAATTACACAGAAATAATGTCTACTTCTAAAAACAGAATGGATAGGAAAAAATGATGAAAGATAAAAACTTTTTGAAAAGATAATAAGAGACACTTTTATACACTTTATTTATAAATCCCCGAATGAAAACTTATATACAAGAAAGAAGTACATCCATCTTGGATTCAGTATGCAATTCATGCACTTTCATACCATTCATGTTAATATCATTTGGTTTTCAAAATAAAGGATCTTGCTTGGCCAATACAAAAAAATGATAAACAAGATATCATTGCCCCAATGTAGGGCTCTCTTCTATTTGTAGATGTAAGTTTTTAGATTAGCGGATGTTACATCAACGTTACTATTTATACATCTCAGTCTTTTTATTTCATATGGCATCTGATGTAGTGTTGGTTCTATTTTTCTTCCTAACTATATACCTGATTGACTTGGAGGTGGTAGTAAACATGCTAGTGTGGTGGATAATTAATTTATTTTCGAATTTTCTTTATAAAGTGTTGGAAGCTAAGATTATGAATTTTGCATTTTTGATGTCAGAAGTCCTGCCAGCAGTGTCTACTTTTTGGTACTTGGGAACATTGTATGCTTGTTTTCTACCATTGAGGATGAAATGATGTGGGTAGTGAAGAAATGTAAACGTTTTTCAATGTATTTATATATATATATATATATATATATATATGTTTGTGTGTGTGTGTGTATGCATGTATGTTTCCTATTTCCTCTTTATTTTATCATATATACATATATATATATATATATATATATATATATATATATATATATATATATATATATATATATATATATGTATGTATGTGAATATAATAACAAAATGTTGAAAAATGGTATCTGGCAATAAATTTTTAGGTATGGTTATGATTAAAAGACTAGATCAAAGGCCTTTGGACTAACCTTATCAGCATTATATTGTAAAAACATTCCTACCGGTGTGAATTACAATATTTTACAATGTATTAAAAAAAAAATCACAAAAATCAAAAATTAAATTAAAATATTAAATAAATGAATACATGAAGAAAATAAATAATATGACAATCCGTATTATAAAGTAAAATTCAAATACCTTTCAAACGTGTCAAGGTAGTATTTTACAAAGTTCCCTCCCTTGGAATATTCTTCATTGAATAGAATTTGCGACGATAATATCAATTGACGTAACACAAAAGGAAAATTTACAAAAGAAGATATATTAAATATTCTTAATATGCTTTAATAGAAACATCCAGAAGCATTTAACGATGTATTTTTAATAAATGACATCAGATAACTTAGAACTATTTTCAACTTTGACGTATAAAAATTACGCCCAGATAATACATTAAATAACATTTTGAACAATTAATGTTAAATAAAAAAAATACCATTTTATGTAATTCATAATTTGTTTACCTCATTTTTTGCTTCGACTTAAAAAGTAAAATGAAATTTGTTTTTTAATTTGGAGTAAAAATTATGAGGCAAGGGAATTAATAAATGCATCATAAACAGAGTAGCTTTAGAGTTACTTCCCTCTAAATTATTCACCCATGAAATGTACTTGATAAATATGGTTTAAATTAGAATTTTTATGACAAGGCAAACAGAAATAGTATAAACATTTGATTTAAATGTTCTTATAATTATTCTGGAGTGTTTTTCAGGAAAATAAACAAATACACCACGTTTTCATAACTAAAAGAGTTTTGTTCTAAATTTTGTCTGAATAAATGAACCTCTTCAATTTGTAAGAATGGAGAAGTTCATATTTTAATGATGCAAGATGGTGACTAATATACTGTTCTTTTTTTTCTGAATTATACACTTAAATAAGGCAGTATAGTGGATCACTCAAAATGGGATTATCTGAACTAAACTTGGAAAATTAATAGTCTTAACATACATAGTCCTAGTTGAAGGTGTCTGACCTGCTGATATAAGCAGTCACTATTCTTCAATTCTTTGATACCTACCCTGAAGCCTAAGCACTGTTGGGTCATGAATACAGTTTATTATACAAGAAAACTAAACTAACTAAACTAAACCAATAATAAAAATTGAAAACATCCCTGTGCCTTTTCTATAAATGTTTTCATGGTAATTGTTCTGATGAACACTTTGTTACCTAGACTTCATGAATTTAAGCACAGTACTAGATTGGCAGCTAGGTCTCATCATTTTACAGTTGAAATGGCTAGATGTAACCATAAGTTCTATGCTAACAGTTTCTTTTCTCACTAGTAGAATTCTTTTCTGGCTTCTGTCTTTTCTGTCAACTTCGATCTTCAAAAATGTAAATGCAATGTCAATTGTTATCTTCTGTCTTTTTAATTCCTGTTCTTTTATTGTTCTCTCCCCTTAATAATATTTTTTCTCATATTCTCTTACACTCAGTAACTCCTTTTGTCTGAGTAGCTTTATTGCCTTGCTTGGGATAAAATGATTAAAAAAAATTAAAAATTAGAGACTGCTACATTATTATTTTCTTTATTTTGAATTGGTTCATATTACTTGATTCAATAAATTAATGTTAATACATGAAATTCATTATTTCAGTGCTTCAGGAATAATCATTTGTTTCAAGTAGAAATATGAAGAGTATGTAAAAGTTTCCAGCAGTATTTTTTTTTAATTTAAAAAATTTGTTTTCTACTTTGTATTCAGTGTCATAGTTTCAAAATGAGGAGCTTTTGCAATCATCAAATAGAAATATACTGTAAAATCATTAGCTTGATAACTTAGAAATAACATCAAAATGATCATCATTCAGTTTTAAAACATGTGAATGTATATATAAATGTTTTAAAAATATCAATGTATTAAATTTCAGTTCCTAAATACATACATACATATGCAAGAATATAAGGTATGACTGCAAAACAAGGTCTTTAAAAATAAATATTATTTTTAAATAATTGTGTTTAGTTGATTTATTAACTTAACTATCAATTGTAAGATATTTTGGGATTTATGGGATAACTGAATATGACTTACAAAGGCACAGTGCTAATTTTTTGAAACATATATATTTGTTCAAAGAACTATCTTATTCCTTCTATTGCATTTTGAAGACATTATTTTTCTCAGAGGATCAACTTCTTGAGCTCTCTTTTCACTTTGCCTTGAAGCAGAATTAAATTCACTGATTAGTAAAATGTCCTTGATACCAAATTTCTAATGAAACTAATTCTAGGCATGAATAGATTAAAAACTGTTTCCTACAATTTTTTTATCAATCATTTCAACCCCAAGCAAAGCAATAAAGCTACTAAGATGCAAAATGGTTACTGAGAGAATAAGAGAAAAAGAAAACAAAACAATAAAAAACAAGCCTCAAGAAGTCAGAAAATAACAAATGACATTCCATTTAAATTTTTGAAGAATCAAAGTTGACTGGAAAGCAAGTAGCCAGAAGAGAGCACCACAAGCAAGAGATTAACTGTTAGTATAGAACTTCTTTGAATATTATAAAGAATCTTTAAATGCATAGTAGAAGCACCATAACAGGTTTAGCAACAATATCCAATGCATAGATGAATGGTAGACTTATAAATGTGTAAGACAGGTTCAAATATATAGCAGCCCAGTAAAACATAATGATGAAGATAATAAATTTCTCTGTATCTTGAGAATAGAATGCACAATTTCTAGTTGAATCTTTCTTTTTTATTAAATTCTGTTCACACAGTCATTACACTGACATCCTTTACAGCACACACACACTTGCACACATACATACACACACACGAATGCTGTGAGAAAATGAAATAAAATCTATAAATAATAATAATGAATAATAAAAAAGGAAAATAAATACATTTTCTCATGATCCTAAGAGCAAAGGAACTGGAAATATGATGACCCCACCTGGTTTCATCAAACCTTGTTAAGTGGCATTGTTGAAGTCTTTAAAAAGGCAAACATTTCCTGCCTCACTCTCTTTTTTCTAAGACGTATCACCACATGGTAATTATGTTCTCACTGAGAAATGTTAGTTTCCTCAGTCCAGTGATGACTGAACTTTCTACTCACTTTTCAATGTAGGGCACTCACATGTGTCTTTCAAAAACATCAGCCTATGAAGAAGGTCAAGCTGTTCTAACTCAGACTTGTGTATGACCATAGGAATGATGCTTGTATGACTTACCCTAACTTCTGGATCAAGTAAAAGAAAACAGACATTTCATAATCATGCTTAAATCTCCCAGTGATAAAGGAAAACTTTCCTATGGTTGTTCCAACTCTGCACAAGACTGACTTGATACTTATACTTACCTACTCTAACTTCTGGACCCCAAAAGAAAATGGACATACCGAAAAAAAACATTGAGAATTCTGTTCCACTACAGTCTCCAGAAAAGAGAATAAAAGTTCTGTTGTTGAAAAGCAAGTTTTTGCATGCTTCTAGCCTAATTGTTTACATATGGATATGCACTTTCACTTAAAATACACACAAACTTGCAACCCTTTAACCTCCATAATGCAAGTAACACTGAAAAACATGCTTTTTAGCTTAATCAATATTTGATTAAGAAACATATTTGATGGTATAGAAAACCCAAATCTTTTTGCCAAATATTCTTTTTTTAATGCCATGTCTCTTCAGGAGGTGGGTGATCATGGTTCTCTACAGATTTCTTTTCTTTAATAATCTGCAAATGGCTATTACTCTTTGGGAAAGAATAGACTGATTTTCATTTGCCCTCTCCTGGCTTTCAAATTCTGAGTTGTTCTTCACCTATACTGGCTGCTATGCAAGGCTTGAGGACCCAGTCTGCTCTACTATTTAACTCATAGCTGAAAGGAAGAAAAATGAATTCTTTCCTTTCCTAAGGGCATTAGTGCAAAATGAACATAAAAGGCTTGGCCAGAAATTGAACTTCTTTTGCTGATTTCATTTTTTTGCACAGATAACCATTATGCTACTGGCACATCCCCACCAAACATCAGAATTTTATAAATTTGTAATAATTCTACAAAAGAAATTTGTTTTAAATGTGGCCAAATAAGGAACATGGATGAAATACTAGTAACATTTGATGTATTATCCAAAAATTGTTTTCTTAATATTCCCTACTAAAATGGGGGTCTTATATGTCCATGGCTTTTATATACTATCAAATATAGAATATTTTTGACAGTTTTATCTTTTTTTACATCATCCTCAGAAAATTATATAAATGTGTGTGTTCACATATTGTCTAGAAGACAAACTATGGCCATAGCAAATTTCAGGTGGGCCACAGAAATTTTACTAATTTTTACTGGGCCTCCAGGCTAATATATTGGCCACAGTTTATTGAATGCAAAATTGAAGTAATTTTTTGCATTATAATAGTTTCATGGGTTCAAACTGGGCCACAAGCTAAAAAAGTTTGGGAACCACTGGTTTAAAACATTTAAATACAGATTAAAATTTGCTAGTTAGTCATTAATGATAAATTTAAATCAAGGGGAGCAGCATTATAAACTTGTTTAATTGCTGCTGATTTACATGTTTAATAAACATTTTTAGTTTAATATTTTATAATCTTAGAGTTTATTGGGATATTATACTGAGTTTTTCATATCATGTCTAGGTCAAGAAGAGTTGCTTAGCATGTGTAACTCCTGTCCAAGTTACACGAAGGGTAATACTAAATTGGCACCAATAGAAGATAGAATCTATGATTTGCTAGCATTCTTTTATGCCAAGCATAACCATTATGTACAGAGCTATATAAATGATTAATAAATCAATAAAAGAATTAAAAACTGAGAAATTGTTTGGAAAGAATAAGTAAAAATGTTAAGAAGAATGTTGAAAACAACAAGAAAGCAAGAAGGCAAAATGGCTGAAGACACAAAATAATGGAAAAGTAAATAAGTCAACAGAAAATACAATCTGATTTATATATCATTTTTAGATTTGATTAAAAGGACATAAATCCTTTGATTTCTTTTCAGTTTCATGAATTAATTAAAATTCCTGTCATTTTGATAAAAGGATCTCTTGTAATACAGAAACATTTAAGTAAAACACCATTATTTACTTTCATATTCTTTTGTTTCCATTGCATATTTCTTAGAACACTATGCATTACATACAAGCAGACAACCATCATGATTGTGCTTGTTTTTGGAAGATTATTTGACAGACATAAATGAAATATTGAAATTAATGCATTTCTTAACTTTTCTACTGGAAATGTCATTAAAAAACAAAACATCTAGTAATTTTTATTGGAACCAGAATCAATAATCATGTGACATCCAAAAAGATTATTTAATTTTCCTTATTGAAACATTAATTATTTTGTTAATTTGTTCGGTACTTGTTTGCTTGTTTGATTTAATTAGTTTGATAATCATTGTATTTTCCTCAAAAGAATGCTTTGCATCAAATGAAGTAAATCTCTCTACTGTTTACAGATTAATTCATATACATTTGAAGTAGAATAAATGAAAAAAACTTCAAGGAGTCATATAATTGTTTAATCGAAATAGCTGAAAAATTCCATGGTTTAATTTGACATAATTGTGAAGTTGATCTCTTTAGTATTACAAAACTTTTTACATTTTTTTTAGTTCTTTGCTCTGTGATAGCATCTCACAATCCAACAATACGAAATAATGAAGCATTTTTGGATCATTTTGGATAGCATATATTTCCAGTTGAGAAGTATATTTAAAAAGTTTTTTTTTTAATGCTTCTGTTGAATATTGGGAACAAACAGAGATTTTAGAAATGGTAAAACTATTCACCTGACAGATTTGGAATTTTAAGTTTATATAGTCAAATTGTAATTAGCAATCAAATTCATAAAGACTAAACACTATTAACTTATATTTTTTCTGATTTATAGAATAAAAAAAATATTTATTTACTCTTAAAATTGATGGATTTATACACATAAACACATACACATGGTGCATGTGTATGAGCGTGTCCATTGTACCTGACAGTATAGAGGATACCATGTTTCATACCTTAATAACAAAGCAAAGATTATCCTCTGTCTTGTATGCAAATGCAAAGTATTTCTATAAACCAACAAATATGTTTAACTTTTGTTTGCTACCAACATTCTACTTATATTTTCCATTGTAATATTGGTCAAAGTAATATGTCTACAGAAACCATCAAATATAGTATTTCATTAATATATATTCCAACTTAGAATCGTATATTAATGAATGGTATGTATTTATATATACTCCCTCTCCCCGCCCTCTCTCTCTCTCTCTCTCTCTCTATATATATATATATATATATATATATATATATATATATTCTGATGAATGATGCATTTTGAGTGTGGGTGTGTTTCAATTTCATTTTGAAATAATGTTTAAATACCACAATAAAATCAAATATTAAGAAATAGAGAATATTTTATTTTGCCTTTGATTTGATAAAAGAACTGAGAAATAAATTATTTGGAAGATACTTACAATTTTTAAGATTTTCTTAAGATGCAATATAAATTACTAAATCTAACCACTTACCTGAAATAAAGAAAAAAAGTTTAATGAATAAATTGTTAAATATTTTAAATATTAAAAAATTTATTTAATATAATAATTCCATGAAACCTGTGTGTATTAAACATATATTTATATTATCATTTATATAATTTTATCATAAAGAAAATCTGCAATAAATTTGACATCCCCAGATTTGATTGGACATTATAAAATAATTCATCAATACTTTTGCAGAATTAAACTTATATTTTCAAATGCAATTGTCTGAATTTTGATAAACATAAAAAAACCAATGGAGATTATAATTAATTGTTAATAGTAACCATTGTATATTTCCAAACTAACATTTAAAAATGAATCAGAATCAATTATTCTGGCCCAACAGAAAGTTTAATTAAATGAGAAGTAATAAATAAATTATCCAATGATTTAAGTTGACATACATTAAACATACAAAACCCTCATATGTCCCTTCCATGTAAATTGTAACAGATTAGCCATAATGTGGCAATGAAATCCTCACAAGTTGAAGATGTTTTGTTTTAATACTGATAAATAATACTTTTGTAGATAAATAATAACAGTTGAATTATTGTATTTGATAGCATTTAATAAAAATACAAAAGCTATGCCAAACACCAAACTTCAAAAGTTTTATGGAGTTAGGCTAGGCTCACCAAAATTTCCAAGTTTCAAACTGAGACATTTTTCAATTTTTATTATAGGTTTAAGTTCTTGCATAATGATATTTTTAATGACACAATACCCTTTAAGCTTCAGGGTTGCTGCACAAAAACAAATACTGATACCTTATATCTCTATCAGAATATGAGGATATCTTCCCTAAATCAACACAAGATCAACTAAACTGGAAGATGAGTGTAAGTACTGGCAGTCTATGGTATCTTGTTAAACATTAGCCTATCAAAATCCTCAACTTCACATTTAATAACTGGAAGGTATTTTTAGCCATTTTTAGGAAAAAAATAGCATTTTATATGCCATTAAATATAGTCATTTCTTATATTTTGATTATATTGCAAAAGAAACTATATTATTTACTTTGAAAAAGTGTCTTATCTTTTCATGAGTTTGAATATATTTAAAGAAACAATAGAATTATCCTTAATTCTAAACATTTTCATTAATGAAAATGTTATATTTTTATGCTTTGTTCTTCATTGCTTGACAATTTCTTAAGTCCAATATTTTGAAATATAATGAATACCTGAATTATATAGAAAAAAAGGTAACATAAAATTGTTCATGGTTAAATAATTTTACCATATATAAATTTGAAATATGGAAAATTTATCTCTGTACTTTATTCATTGTAATTAAACACATAAATAAAATTTTTCGGTGTTAATATAATCATTAACAGATACAAGCATAGAAATGTAAATTGTGTGCAGAGATTTAATATTTTAAATGAATATATGTACAAAAGTAGTATATGTAGATAATTGTGGAAAGTATTAATTTATAAATTTTGTGATAGTTCTTCATGTACATTAGAAAATATTTTATTTTTTGTTGTTAATCATTAAAAGAGAAAATTTAAAAAATTCTATTCCAGTAAAAACACAGTTGAGAGAGTAAGTAAAAACAAAAACATTTAAAAGTCTATTTGTTAATGAACCAAGTTAGTAAATCCAACTAATATTTAATAAATAAATATTTAATATATTTCAAAAACTTATTCTCCATTTTTTAATAATGTGTATTGACAATTGTTTTATATTCAGGAACACACGGTCAAAATTCATATAAACACATCAAAGTTATTCACTGATCAACAGTGAAATCTGTAAACAAATATGAAAGTTATTTCCCTTTATCTGTTATCTCTAGTCACAGACACATCTAGCTTGGTTTGTTTTCATACAAAATGTAAAATAAATATTAGTGCCATTTGTAGTAAAGATATTTATATATTTGGCACGAATGACCAAAATTGATTTATATATTTATGCTTGAATAGTTTTTTTTAGGAAGATGACGTATATTTGAATTTGTGGGAAGGACATCTAGTGTCCTCATTTTTATATTGTAATGTTTATTTTTACTATTTATGATTGATTATTTTCTAGTATTTAACATGTTTATTAACATTTTAAAATTGTTTTAACAACAATAGTAATAATTAATAATTTGTCTTATACATTGATAATTATTTTCTATTACTTATCATATAAGCATTTGTCTATATTTCTGAGATGAGGTATTGTCACTATTTAAAATATTTACATTGTTCGAACTGTTGTCCTCATCTTTATTGTCATATTAATGATGTTTCAGACGTTTTAGTCTCTAGTCTTCTTCAGGTAATATATGTTAGAATTTCGAGCTGAAATTTGTATTTCGTCCACCAGGATAGATTGTTCTAGTTCCTATGCTGGATATCTCAGAATCAGTTATATTCCTTTAGTAACTCGAACTCTCCAAACTTTTTTATTCATCTCTGCTATTACCAGGTATTGAACTCACAACTGTTTGGTTCAAGTCACTGGGTTACTTCAACCACACTTTTATCCACTGAGTCATGTGTTCTTGAGGACAATCTACTCTGTTGGATGAAAGAAAGGGTTTGGTTCAAAATTCCAGTGTATATCACCTGAAGAAGGATGGAGCATACAATGGCTGAAACATTAATGACAATAAAGATGAGGACAACAGCCCAAGCAATATAATAGTGTAAATATCATTTAAACATTTGCAAAACTAAATACATCTAGCTTACTCAATATTTAATAATATTCATTATATTTGTCAATGATATGTTTGTGTTGATGTCCAGCTGTAAAAAAAAAAGAAAAAAAAGAAAGTTCATTGCTTCTGGCACATGTGTATTGATTCTGAAGCTCCCATCATTCAAGAGTTCAGCTGAGAGATGGTAATTGCAGTGATTTTTGTCCAACTGCAGACTAAATCTGCACATGGGGGATTTAATGACTGGTAGTATCTCCCCCAGGGAAATGATAGAAGAGCATCACTAGGCAGAAGGATTCCAAAATTGAAGCCAGCCAGCCATGACAGGGGGCTCCCCCCAGTGCAATGTTTTCTTGACTGAGATCAGTCTTTATGTCTGAGAACATTGTCTGTGGTCTGACTTAGAAAGGGATGAGCCCAGCCAGGCCCACTTTGCCCAAAACATGCTATTCATGAATGAATACCTACTGAGACATGGAGGGAGTTGGTCAGGCACTTAGTTACACACAGACCCTATGACCAAATCTGGTCATGGAACTGCTGCTGATGATGATGCAGAGAGAGAGGGAGAGACAGAAAAGCTACAAGGAGTAATTTATTATAACTACAATTATTAATATATCTGAGCATATAACAAATGTATTAAATGCTATTCTTGTAAATAAGCAGTTTAATAATAATAATTAATGGTTAACATTTTTGTTACCAATCTTGAGAAAAAAAGTATAAATCCAGATGCTCGCAACCTATTTTAGTGAATTCCATTTGAATCCATTACATTCACTTATGTACTAATACCCTTGCGAAAGGTATGAATCCTCTTCTTCTTCCACCAGCTATGGGTAAATAGCAGGATAGACAGGGTTCTATAGCCTTGGATGGAAACTCATCTACTGTAGAAATAAATGGCAACCTACTGTGGTGGAAAAATCTGCTTCGTCAGTCATGTATTGAAAGATACATGATTGCCTAAGCGTGTATCATGCTTGGCGCATAACGGACTGATGTGGCAAGAGCAAATGAAAGAAATGTCTGGAAAATTAATTTTTTCAAAATTACAGATATTAATAATTTATAGTGTATATAAAGATTTATTTTGTATTCATCTAGACACTGTGCATTTTCTTTTAATCATTACACGAGGTCAATATACATGCAAATCATTTATACTGATATACAGCAGGAATGGATGTTGTCAGAAGATAACATCTGCACAAGCTTCCATATGGACATTGTAGCAAGATAGATTTTTTATTATTGTGGTGAGTGCTCAACACTTGTCTTGTGCCAAACTAAGATGATTTTAGTAAATTCTCACATCCTTCTGGAGATAACAGTCTGGTTTTAGGGGAAATTTTGACTTTTCATTTGCATCCAGTTTTCCTCACACTTGTTGATACAATAAAAATAAATGAAGATGAATTTCATATGATTTTTCATCTGATTTTTTTCTTATCTAATTTTAAAGTATTTATCGAGCTTTTTTTGTCCTGAAACTTTAAAATAATTTCAAATAGTTGAAATTGAATCTGGACATTTTCACTTGCCAATTTATAAAACATCATTCCCTGAAAGCATTGTCCTTAAATACAGAATTTGTGGTGGATTTGAATCAACCCACAGCAAAGAAAAAGGCAAGAAAGGTATTTAAATATAAAAATATAAAATATTTTTATTTTCATGTTTTTACAACTAAATTTTTCTTAGTGTGTGTGAGTGCTTACAATCCTTGTTTGTAGTTGTTTGTGAAAATGAAAAGAAATGTGATTTCTTTGCATGTATGTAGGAGATAAAAGAAGCAAGGGAGAAAGTGAGGAGGAAGAGTGTAATCGTCACATAGTTTGGTGAGGAAGACAGGTGAATGTGTAAAGGAATCTCTTTTATCATGAACTGATGTTGCATGTGTCTCCTTACTGGCTTGTCTGGTCTGGTCTGGTGGCATTGCTTATATATTCTTGAAAAGGATCATGAAACATGTTTTTTTTTTTTTTATTGTTGGTACGGAATGTGACCCTTTGATTGAAAATTGTTAAATATTTATTTTCAAAGGATTAATTTATTGACCGGAATGATGCATGAATTCTGCCATTCAGAAACCATTTTTTTTTGTCATTTGGGGCGTGACTCTCTTGCTGTTTATTTCTGTCTTTGTTCCACAAATTTATATTCCTTGAAAATTCAGCTCTCTTATAACACAGCTTGAACTCGTATAAATATAAATTGCAAAAACTATGTGTTGAAATTTTCAATATTTGCTTAAAAATATTTCCTGAAGTTATAAATGGATTAAAAATGATCCTTTTACTGAATAATCAACAAATAATATATTATTTAAAAATAAAATAATATATTTTATTAAAATAAATTATCCCTTTTAAATGAATGATCAAAATATAAAGTTTAGAATAAAATTAGTCATTTTATATTAAATAATCAGCAAACGATATTTTGTTATTTCAATATCTCATAAGCAGTACTACTGCTTATGATAAGGCCACTAATTAAATATGGCTAACATATTAATCATTTAGTTACTTATTATGAATGATGAAACATTATTTTGCATGTGATTTTGAGATGGAGTAAAATCATCCCAGTGAATATAATGAAAATGATGTATGAAAAAATGATAAATCATTGAAATACCAATAAAAGTAGGAGTCTACTGTTGTTGCTATTTCAGTATTTTGAATTAGCGGACAAGAATAAAAGCTAAAACTAAAACATTATCCAGAGGGTTGATTATGTTGTCTGCTTTGCTGTAACAATGAGAATTAGAAATGTATTCCAAGGAGAGCAGTAAGCAGCTGATTATTTTCTGGCCAATATCTAAAATCCTTTGGGGTCTCTCTTGTTGGCTTTTGGCAGTGGACAAGTGAACCATCTAAAGGATTATAGATATTCCTCAGAAAAATAATCAGCTGCTCACTGCCCTCCTTGGAGGACATTTCTAATTCTCATTGTCACAGCAGAGCAGAAAGCATAATGAAAGACAGCATGCATCCCAGGGACCACTTGTTTGAACTGTTACCTTCAGGGCAACATCTTAGTTCAATTAATTCTAGGACAAAGTGCTTGACAGACAATTTTTATCCTTGGGCCTGGTGTAAAATCAACACTGCCACATGCTGACAATTTTCAACATATTTTAAATGCTATTACTTTTCTTCATTTGATAGTTTTTGTGTGTATTCGGTGCACCTGGGAACTGATGTCCAATTTCATTGTGTATTGCACAGTGACAAGAAGAATAATTAAAGAGAAAAAGTAGCAAGGCCTAGTTCAAGAAATGAAAAACCTTTTTAAATCATGTTAATGAGAAGTTATCATTAGTCTGGTAGATTTTATTGTGCAAGCCAATGTGTTCACATTAAAATTGGTATTAATCAACCTATATTGCTAATATTTTCAGGATATACTAAATATGGCAAACAGTAATAATGACACAAGTGAAAACAGACTCTATTAAACACCAGTAGCAGTTTAATTTTAAACTATTTAGAGTTAAATTTCTAATCAGAGGATAGTTGTTGTCTGTTTATTCAGTTCTAGTTCAGTTCTCTGGGGCTGGCAAGTACATGCCGTTGAGCTTAGTAGTTCTAGCACAACCCCATCATGGAAGTCATATTAAACAATAAAGGAAAAAAGATTTGCTTTCAAGGATACATGGATACAAAACAGATTATAAGAACTATCTGATGGAGATTTTTTCCCATTTTTCCACTTGTGCCATCATGATCTAAATTCATTAAATATTAACTAAATTTCAGCTTATAATATCCGTTTTTATTACAAATATTTACATTAACTTATTTGCAACTAAAGAGTTGTTCACTATATTATAATGTAGTTATTGATATTTATTTGTCAATTTTAGAGATAAATAATTGTCATGAATTGTAAAAATGATACAAGTTCAGAAGAGAAACATGATATTGAGTGATGGGAACAAAATGGTGGAAATTGGGAAAAAGTTGAACTGAATTCATAGAACAATCAAAAAAGAAATTGAAAACATTGGCAAGATAGGAACAAGAAAAAAAAATCTGGTTTTAAATGTTACAGAAAAAGATTTATTAATATTTTTATTATTCAATATGTTGCATTATAAACCCTTGGCAAACAAGATGGAAGTTGATAGAAGCTACACTATGCCTTAGGCTAGACATGTTCATCTTATTCAAAAATTTAATTTATCTGAATTTTTGACTCTCTGTCAGTTCTTATAAGCTTTTATGCAAGAGAGAAAGGTATTTTTCTCATTGAAATTGATTTTTCTTAACTGGACATATATATTAGAAAAAGCAGTGAGAAACCTGCTTTCCTGAAAAGATATGAGAGAAAGATTTTAGAAATTTTAATGCTAACTTCTTGGTCAATGATCATGACAACAGAAATGTTCTGTGTCAAACCCACTTCCCAAAATTTGAACTAATGACCAAATATTATTTTGAAAGAGCTTCTTGGTTGAGCTGAGAAATTTTCAGTACCAACTTGTACATGCTAAATTTTTACAGGATGCTTTTTCAGAATACTATCTATATAAGTGATTCACTTAATAAGTGTTGAAAAGGTATATGGTATATGAATGTGAAATCATTTAGTCTAGATTTATGATAAGCTATTCAGAGTGAACTATTTTTTTTTATATTGGCTCAAACCAATGAGTAACATTTGTTATTTTGCAAAAAGGAGGGCATTTTTCTTTGCTTCTACAAATATATATATAAATATATATATATAAATATATATATATATATATATATATATATATATATATATATATATGAAGAAATATAGTCTTAAGATGTGCTATATTTATGGGATAAAGTGCTCAATATCAGAGATAGAGCATGTATAAATATAAAAGGGAACATAGAAGTCAACACTTAGAGGTGACAGTCTGTTTCATGCTAGATGTAATTGGCAGGCCACGAGTGGTTATTTTTCTCGGCTATTTTAGCTATTTTTCTAAGATTTAAGAAATTATGCACACAAAACATCTTTCACAAATAGTAAATATGCGAACAGCACAATGTTTTCTAAGTATATCTGGAAAATTAAAAACAAAACACACATCACACCAAAAATATCTTGGAAAATAAGGAAAAGATCATCAGCCTACAACAACCATTTAAAAACTTGCAAATTTGCTTGGAGGAAAAAATAGCTAACAAATATTAGTTAGACTATAAAAATCAAACCAAAAATTGGATGAAAAAAATAGCTATGACTGTTATATAACGATAAAAGAAAAATAAATACAACGTTACTTAAGAATTGAAAACCGAAAAGTGTAAATAAAAATATACAGTAAAATAAATAATAAAAAACAAGTGAATTAAATTAATCTAAATTCATCCAAATAAATAATTAAACTAACAAACCGATCCCGACAAAGTAACCATTAGAAAAAACAAATAAAGATAATCAATCCAAATAAATAAATGAAGTAATAAACAAATTAAAAACTGCTCCCACCAAAATAATAGTTAGAATAAACTACAACAATCAACCCCAAAATTGAATAGCTTTAATTATCTTCCCAAACCAAAACAAAACTATTAAATAAGCAATATAAACAAATTTTTACTATGTTAATAAAAGCATTGACTAATAAAAATAAAAAAATAAATAAGAAATAAAAATAAAAAATAAAAATAAAAATAAATAAAAACAAGCGAAATAATTTAATTTGCTAAATATAACATCAATCAGCTAAGTGTCGAATTTTACTTGATTTAATCTCATGTATATATATATATATATATATATATATATATATATATATATAATAAATGCGAATGTCAGTGTGTCATGGTGTCACACTTTTTCAACTTTACTCCTAGAGGCTGTAAGTCCAACATATTTTAGAATCAGTCTGACTCTGTGAACAAATCAATAAACATTCATTGCTGGATCCGTATTTTTTTTAGTAATGTTTTTTGTGAGAAATTATTAATGTATGATAACAATTTATAACTTGGAAATAATCAAAATTAATTGTGAAATCCAGCAAAAGTCCCCTATGAAATAAAAATAATTGTTTGTATAGAAAGTAAGGACCTACATACATCAAATTGTCTTTAGATTAATTAGCAGGAGAAAAATTATCGTTGAAGTTTTAAAACATACGCTTAAATATTAATGCAATATATATATATATATATATATATATATATATATATAGTTCTAGTCATCTGAAGATCGTGAGAGTGTGAAACTTGAGTAATGAATTGATAAGTCCTTTATTATGTGTTGACATTGTGAAGTGTTTTTTTGCTGTCTGGCTAATTTGGGTGTTTCACAATTAATTTTGATTATTTCCAAGTTATACAAAAAAATATGACCTAGAACATTAAACAAGAAAATATTCTGAACAAGGAAAGAAAAATGAAAGAAAGACCAAAAGGCAAACACATTTGGCAAGTTGTCTGTTGGTCATGCCAACATCTTTAGTATATATACGTGTATATATATATATATATATATATATATATATATATATATATATATATAACAAAATATTTAGAGATTTGCAGATTCTGAGATCTATCAAGAAACAAGAGGTTATTTAATTTATTTTCATATTTTTCTTAAAATAGGCTAAGCTAAGATGTAAAATTATTGGAATTTGTTTGGAGTTAGATATTATTATATCTTTTGAGTTGAGTTATATGTAATAGGCATTTATTATCATATTATTTCTTTTTCCATAGAGATGTGTAAAATTTTTCTAGATAAATTGTTAATTATATATTTATGTAGGTATTTTATTAATACAAATTTGATTAATATAAATTTGATTAAAAACTGTATACAAGGAATATTTTTTCTATCTTTAAACATCCCATTTCCATAGCTGAATATTTTCTCTAATATTGCTTACAAGAATTACGTATACAGGGCATTCAGGCTAAATTTGATAGTTTTTTTTTTTTAAAAGGAAAACACAAGTGATTACTTAAGCCAAAAATCAATTTAAATAGAAGTGGCACAAAGGTTATAATAATCAAAAGACAATTCACTTAAAGAAGCTGCCTTCAGCATTTACTACAACCTCAATCCGACTTTGGAACCTGGCATATGTGGCCTTCGTAGTGTCCTTAGGGGAGCCTTAAACATCTCCTTAATCCTGTCAATCAGCTGAGCCTTAGTGTTACAGGCTGTGCAGTTAGTATTTTTCTCAACCACACCCTGCACATAATAATCCTTCAGATTACAGTTAGGGGAGTTAGGAGCCCAGATGTTAGGGCTGGTGAAGTTGTAAAAATTATCTAACAACCACTTCTGACTCTTCCTGGAATTGAAACTTGTTACTACACATATGGTCTAGAAATACCAGAATTGCATATTCTACTTTGGAATATGTCAATATTTATAAAAAAAGATATTTTGAATCACCTGATTATATATATGATGAAAGATACAAACAAGAATGTGAAAACCTTTTATGTTAGACTTTTGTTTTGTTTTATATTTGTTTAGCAAATACAGTCATTTACTTAGCTTACCTTAGCTTTGGTACTATAAATCTATAAGTATAGGGTAACAAGTGAGGGTTAAACTCAGTACTTAGCAGTAGTGATTGACAAGACTAAACATTTCAATCTCAATGAGGTAACCATAAAAAAATACCACATTTGAAAGTTTGGGACCTGTAACAAAGTGTTTATATTTTTATGTGCCCTAAAGATTTGTACTTTTCAAATTGTTTATGTTTCAAAATATTTTGTGTACTTTGCAAAGGATTTTTCTCAATCAGTCTACAAGTGTTTGGTTGTCCAAACTGAATACACAGTTGTATCTGTTTTTCTTATCAGTATGTGTATATATACATACACACACACACACACACATGTGAGTGTATGTGTCGATACATAGTAAATAGTAAAGAATTTCAGATATTATCATTGCTGCTGACACAGATTCCAAAACACACACTTGCAAGCAGATAGCCTTATGTCAGTGAAATAATATCAATTCACATTAGCCTAAGTGAAAAATAACATATTTACTTTCATTCCTGGAGCTAAGTATATTAAAACAGCCTGAAGTTTATTATAAGTGCTATATTAAAGTCAACATCTAACAATGCAATTAACATTAAGAAATGAAAGAACATTATCTTTCATGAAACACTTCTCAGTAAAAATATAATCTAAATTGAAAAAATAATTAAGTTCTTTAAAATTAGGAAAATATTTGAGTGAAAATTTATAGCAATTAATCATAATTTTTTTGGAAGTCTTAAAATGTTTTAAAAAGTGGAGATATGTCTTCATAGTCTATCTTCATCATTTCTTTCTTCCTACCATATGGATAAAGACTATAATATACACCTTGTATAATACCTTAAAAATATATTTTGAAGTAGATTCTCAGAGTACTTATTCATCTGAAGTTTTTTTTTCATTTTTTTCTCATTGAATTAGTGCATTCACTTTTTCTCACATTCACTTCTGTTTCTATGTGCATCTAGATATCATTTTCAATTTAATCTATGTGTTTCTATGTGCATCTAGATATCATTTTCAATTTAATCTATGTGTTTCTATGTGCATCTTGTTTTTTATTACTTTTATGTTTATCAGATATCAAAGCAAATATAAATAAACATAATTTTTGTGTCAATATGTTCCCTGGGTTCAAACTTGACCATTCTGCTGCTAAAGCCACCTGCAACATCAGCATTGCTTCGGGCTGAAATCAGCCTCAGAATGGGCCATACATCGTTTGTTCAAAAATTTGCTTCTGGTGATCTGGATTTTCAAAAGGAGCCTGGTTATTGTTGCTTAACAATGAAGAGTGTGAAGGTTTATCCAGAAATAAATGCATGGGTGTTAGGATCAAAGCAGGAGAGGATGAGGGTAAACCATGCAACAATTTGAAGATATAGTAAATACAATGCAGAAGTGGATGCCTCTGACTTGACTGATGATTGTCACATTTCCTAGTTTTACAACCTGCTACATTTTGCTAGTTCTTCAAAAATAATCCTATTTCACTGGTGCCCAAACTGCATGAATTTAAACGTGCTACTGGGGTGGCATCTCAGTCCCACCCTTCTATTGTCGAAAGAGTTAAATGTAACTGAATTTTCTACTCCAACAGCTTCTCTTGCATTTCCCAACAGTAGAACTCCCTTCCTTTTACTTGCTTCCCTGATAACTATAATCTTCAAAAATTTAAATGTAATGTCAATCAACATCTTCTGATGCATTGATCCCCGTTCTTCTTTTTATCCTTTCCTCAATCCTCCCCAATATATGCAGTTTTTTCTTGTACTTTCACTCACTGTAGCCCCTTGTATACTAGTAGCACTCCCACCTTGCTTGAGGTGAAATGCTTAAAAAAAAAGTTCATTGTTCATGAAACCTTTCACACACTTTAAACTTTGCAAAACCAAGAGTTCACCTCCCATATGCTCAGCCTTCTCACAAACCAAATCTTCACTCCCTCAACCTTTCCCAAAATCAAATCTTCATCCACTTTAACCTTCTCCAAGCCATCTCACTCCCTCCCTGCCAAAGATCTGACCATTTGTTGGTGTTGTAATGGAGTAGTCATTATAACCTTTTGCAATCTGTTCATAACATTGCAGGAGAGTCTTACTGTCATGATTTGCAAACAAAACATTTTGACCAGTGTTAGTGGATAAGGCCTTAACTTCTACAGAATAATGCAAAACCTCATGTCTCACAAACCCCTTTGAATAAAAACTTCACCAACATCCTCTCCCACCCTTCTTATATACCAAACATGTCTTCAACTAATTATCACTTTTTCCAAGCATCAGATTTATACAAATGCCAGTAGGTATACACCTGTGTGTATCAGATGGCAAATGACTTTTGGCAGTTCATCAACTCAACTCTCATGAATCAAATTTTTATTATGACTGAATAAATTTACTGTTGGATCATTGGCACAATTTTGTTAATCTTAATGGTCCTTACTTTGACTAATAAAATTTTGTTTAAGCCACTTTATAATATATTAAAGTTTATGGTTCAAAGAGACATTTATTTTGTTTTAACTTAATATTTCTTTCGATGTGCATGTCATTTAGTGGTTATCAGCATGGAAATTGGTATTGGTGTGCAGAGTTCAAATTCTAGCTGAGGCCACTGCATTCGCTTTTGCACAAATCTACTTCTTCTCTTAGTTAGGGGTTAATAGAAGTGAAAACTGATCTCTCTGATTGTTTGATAACCAGTCTAGGAGAAAGACAACTGTGAATTCGAACCAAGTTGAACATGGGGCTAGTAACACTAACCTGTAAAAACCTTGCTACAGAAACCACAACAAAACTTTGTGTGGTGAATTTGTGGCTGTATACTACATGGTGAGTCTCAGTCAGTTTTATGTGCCATGCATGATACATGCTTAGGCAATAATGTATCTTTCAATACATGACTGACAAGGCAGATTTTTTTCCTTCAGTAGGTTGCCATTTCTTTCTGCAGTAGACCAGTTACCATCCAAGGCTATAGAACCTGGCCTGTCCTGCTATTTACCTATAGCTGGGGGGAGAAGAAAAGGATTTATACCTTTCCCAAGGGTATTTGCATGTAAGTGAATATAATGGATTTGACTGGAATTCAAACTCGGTTCTCCGATTCCTCAATCTGAGCTACTATCCATTCCTCCATGGTGAATCTGCAGAGTTAAAATAAAGATTTCTTTGTTTTAACTCTTTCACTGCTGTAAATGACCAAGACTGGTCATGTTTTTGGTTAACTGAATGTGCATTTCCTCCTGTTTCTGGCAGTAAACTTTGGCATTGATGCTATGGTTAGATTCCAGAAAGCCGTAAAAGATAATGCCAATGGCAGACCACCAGACAGTCACCATAATCTTCTTTTGGCACAGTTTTGGTTTTGGAAAGTGTTTGGATGCTTCATCATGATCATTCAAATTTTGCAAATGCAGTATCGACCAAACTTCAAAATGTCAAACTCTTTGACTTTCACTGAGTTCATGTGGAACCCATTTATTGAGTTTCTTCATCTCGCCAATTTTCTCAAGATTGTCTGGTATTGTTGAAATGCTGAAACATTATCTGAGACATTTCTCTGATACTTTGAAGTTGGTTTTGTTTGACTCATGTTTTTAGATGTCAATTGTCAATTGCAGGGGGATGTCCTCTACCACCTTGATCTTCAAGATTCGTATTCCTATTACAGAACTTCAGAAACCAGTGCTGGACAGTTCAATTACAAGTGGATTCTTTACCCTGTGTTCTGTTAATGTTGGCAGCACATTTTCATTAGTTCAAGCTTGGTCATAATGACCAAGCTTAAACTAATGAAAAAGTAAACAAATCTCATTTTTCATGTTCAAAATGAGGGGTATATAATGTTTGAAGTTAAATTCTGATATTGATTTATATAAAATTAAAAAAGAGTACACTTTAATCATTATGAAGGAGTAATAATTTTTTGTACAACTATTATAATATATATGAACATACTTAAAAGGTTAATTCTAAAATTAGATATAATTTCTGAACAACCTAATATATCCGTGCCTGGGGTGTATTTACTTCCTGTTTATGACACGCTTTCCTATTAAAACCAGACTGATCATCTTGGTTGTTATACTAACAATATTTTCATCTGTTGTAGCTAGCAGCTTTCTTCAAATATCTGTTATACTCAGTAACCATCTTACAGTTTTGAGCCAAACCATTTATTTAATCTGCAGGGATAGATTTTTCTCTTTTGCTAAGGTTACTAGGAGGCATGGTGGAGTAATGGATAATGGCTTGGATTGAGGAATTGGAGAGGTGAGTTTGAATTCCATTTGGATCCATTACATTCGCTTATGTGCTAATGCCCTTGGGATGGGTATTAATCCTCTTCTTCTCCCCCCAGGTATAGGTAAATAGCAGAACAGACTGAGCAGTATAGTCTTGGGTGGTAACCAATCTAGAAGAAGGTAACTGAATTCAAAAACTGGCCTGGAGAGGGTAGGGCTCCATCAAGCTATCTTGGCCATGAAACACCACCTACTGTGGCTGCAGTATATGTGGTGTCCCTATGACTAATGGGGGATCCTTTCTCATTAGTTAACCTACTTAGGGAGCAAAAAAATATGGTACACATCTATATGCTAAGTCTACTGAGGAGTTGTCACAGCATAACATGTACACTGATTCTTTCAGTGATTTTATCTTCCAGTGTTGTTTTCGGTCTACTATCTTGATTTCATTCCACTGGAATTGATGATCACATTTTGAATTCCATATATAATCAGCCATGCTTGATTTCAATATACACTGGAAAATACCTGAACTTCAATTCTCACCATCCATACAGTGTCAAGAAAGGCATTGTCTACTGGCTACATTAGGCCAAAATTGTGACCTAAACACATACCAATAGATGATCAGCATTTAAAAACCCTTTAGTCCCACTACCAGTGTACAGACATTAAGTTTAAAGTTCTGAAATTGTCAAAGAGATGCATTGCTGAGTGGATTAAAATGTTAGTTAAGATATATCTGGTTCCCTGGCATGTTCAATCCTGGGTCTGTTAGTGCTGAAAATTCATATATTCTTATTAAGCATCAAAATAACAGATAAGTGACACGAAGGTAAATAAAACTGGTGAGTTGTAACTGATATGAAATATACCCTTGGTATGGAAAACAGAATAAAATCTAATTCTTTGGATTGTATAAAGGGTTTGGTTTGAAATTACAAGAAGACTGTTGAATATAAGGATAGATGCTTGAAGAAACAGTAAGACTGTGAAAATGAAGATGTGCTTGTTGGTCTAAATAGCAAAAAATATCAATGATAAATCCTCATTCTAAGAGTAATTTTTGTTTTTATTTTCAAAGGATGATTGAATATTAAAAAACTTATATCTTCCCCTGTTTATTTTGAAAATGAACCTAACAAGAACAATCCCATAAAATAATTTCTTAAAACTTCATAACTTTCTGTAAGATTCTGATTTAGAATTAAAAAAAATTAAATCAGATATGAATGAATATGATGCTAATCTTAGCACAGATTATAATATTGAAAACAGTCTAAATGATTTAAGGCTTAAAGAAATCAATGTTCTAATGACAGCTTCATAGTTTATTAGTAAAATGCCTTATAATATGACCAACATTTTTTGTAAGCAGCACCAAATCAACTGTCAATATTTTAAATTGAAGCTTTCAAAAAATTCCAGCTAATTTTCAACAGAGAAGGGGGCTTTCTAAACATTTATTGTTCACCTTTTAATGCTTTTTAAACTCTGCCAGCTCCATCATCAAATGCTGTCAAAAATATGATTGTTTTTGGGGGTAAGTCACAGAGGACATTTTCAACATGCTGTGGAGAAAAAAGCCTTTTCAACCATTGTATGGATTTGAATGCAGCACAGGTAATTTATTTTTCCTCATTGAGTCAACCATTAGATTCAACAAAAAAGTGGTAAATATTTATGCTTGCAGACAACTTGCATGGTGTATACAACTTGCATTAAAAATGTCAGGAAAATGCCAAAAGATCATGGGCATAATTGTCAATCATGTGAGATTCCATCAAGAACATTATTCACAGTTTTATTAGAGTGAAGAATGAAGCTGTAATTTCAAATAAATTGAATAAAGGGTTCAGTTCACAACTCCAAGAGGTTACTGGGTATGACAGAAACTTGAGGGAGGCTGCTGGCAGCAACAGATGAAAACCAATTGCAAACTGATTTGTTTAATATGAGACACCTTCTATATTTACTCCTTTTTTATATAAAAGTACCAAAACAATATCAAGTTGTTTCTTGAGTGTAAGTGTAGTAAGATAACCTGATTACTGCACCTGTCTTATGTTTCATATAAGTCACACTGTCTTAACCAAAATGGCAAGACACTTCAGTTACATTCAATAAAGACATATTAATCTGAAGTAGACACTGAATTTTCAGCACAATAAGTAATCAGATATTGGAAAATAATATCTTTATTAACTTTACATATCAAATTGTACAATAATAACATAGTGCTGGCTGGATAGCATATGGTTTTTATATGCTTTAAGTTGGGGGAGCGGTGGGGGGGTCTTGAAACCTTTCTGTTTTATAAATTCAAAATTGTAGTAGCAGGACAGATAAAATTATTTGGCACTTTTTAGCAACTGGATGAACCATAGCTTGTCTGAGATCCACACTGTACACATTGAAAATATTGGCAGATAAAGAATTAGGCCAAAGCTAGAACAATCATTTCATTGTCACTGAAATAACTTATCTTTTTTCATAAGTCATTGTGAAGTCAAATAATTTGTTTATTTTTATACACATAATGCTTATATATATATATATATATATATATATATATATATATATATATATATATATATATATATACAACTAAGAATACATTTATGCAGACACTTACAGGGTTTGATGGATAAATTGTCATCTAAATCCTGCAAAAGTAAAAATGAAACTGACATCTCATTTTAACAGATATATTTACCAAAATTACACAAAAATATCTTGAAATACTAAATAAAACTGCCATTGGCTTCAACCACACCTGCCAGACAACTTCAGAATCTCCTGAAACTCTTTTAAACAGTCTCCTTGTTTAAGTTCGTGAGTGCTGACATAATCCTTGCCTTCATTTTATTTTTGGCATTGCAAGGAGTTTTTGTTTTTGTTGGTCTCTCACTCAACTGTGTCGTAAACATAATAATTAAGGGAGTCTCAGTCTGTGAAGTTAGGTGGCCAGATGTAAGGGATGATGAGGTTGCAAAAATTGTCTGACAGCCATGACTGGGTCCTCCTGCTTGTTTGGCATGGTGCAGAATCCTCTTACAAGACATAGTGTCTTCCAGCAGCCACCCTCTTGACCCAGGGAAGCACTACTTCTTCAAGGCACTTGTAGGTTTCTGTGTTGAGTCTGAGGCCCTCACCAACAAATTCGGTAGTTCTTTTCTTATCAGAACAATTAGGGTGAGTTTTCTGAGGTGCTGTATCTTCGTAATCACCATTAGAATCCTTTACACTGTCCTCAGATTGACACCCAAACACTTTGAAATGTTTATATTGAAGTTTCCAGCACAAATATCAGACTGACAAAATTAAAAACAAACAATGTGCATGCATTTTAGATGAGGAATTATCATTATTTACACTATTTACAAGCATACTACTGGCTTTCATCATGTCTGTGTCAATCTGGGTGACCTACAGAGTATTTAAACTGAACCCTTTATTTAATCTACGGAGATTGACATACACCTGCTGAAGGCCAGATGGCACAATAGCTGAAACATCATGATAACAACAAAGATGCTGTCAATAATCCACTTATAAATTGTGTAAATACTAATTTATAGTAAAATAATTTTTAATTATATTTATTTTCAATTCTATTGTATAAATTTAGACAGAGAAATATAACTGGGAAGATTTTGTCTGCTCACAAATATATAACCAAAATCTTCATGTAAAACTCTCAAATTTGATGTGGATACTTATTAAGTAGAGTAGAAGGGGTTTTAATGTAAAAGAAAATTTGTTGAGCATAGCGAAAGTTTTCCTCTGATGTTATTTTATCATTGGGTAATATCTTTTATAGTAAAAATTGCTGTTTGTAACTACAATTTCTCTTATTGCTTGAGAAAATATGTTTTCTACACTCTTTAGTATTTCTTCATTGGAACCAAGAACAATGAAAATCTATTTTCTTTAGCTTTCACACTATCAGCATTAGGCACAACTGCTGTACACGATTGGAGAGTGGATGTCACTGGAGATGACTGTTGTTGCATTTGATTGGAGGACAACAGAAAAGAGTGTAAAATAGTCATATATTCTATTTATATCAGCTTGATATTTAAAAGTTACATGCAACTATTTTTCAGAACAAAACATTCATTAGCTTTGTATAAATTTAATTTACCAGCTGATCATAAGATTTTTAAAAATAATTTCATTCCAAGCAAGGCAATAAAGCCACTAAGATGGAAGGGATTATTGAGTGTGAGAGAATAAGAAAAAAAAACACCATTAAGGAGAGAAAACACTAAACAAACAGGAATTAAGAAGACAGAAGATAATGATTGACATTGCATTTACATTTTTGATATTCTGTTTTCAGAAACTCTAGAATAGCTTCATATGTCTTGCCAGTTTAGCAAAAACCCATAAAGTAATTTTTAAAATTCCCATGTAGAAGTGAAATATGGTACTTCTTTTGAAGCATTTTATTAAAATACAGGAATTATGTTTGGAATTAATTTTAGAAATCTTGAAAAATCATATAATAGATGAATATACTATTACTTGAAAATGTTTTCATTTTTGAAATGTGGCTTAGCCATTTTTTTTGGCATGGGAGTGTCCATAGCCTAAGCTCATTCTAAGAATACTTGTTTGGAGTATTGTGGTTAACAGTAATGGTCTATGAAATATTGCAAGTGAGCTTGATACCTGCTGAGTTGTTGATAAATTTGCCTTTGTACCAATTTGACCTATTATGAACTCCCATCTTACAAGAAGAGGGTATTCATAGTCAACACATAAGCTCTGCTTTTAATAATTATTTGTTGTTTGAGCAAACAGGAGCCTGATAATTCTGCATTATGAATCCAAGTAAAAAATAAGTATGAATCTAAGTAACCTTTTCTGGTTGTTTTCCCCTTTAAAAATATGTAAAGTAGCCATGCTGTTTGAAAAAATATTTTTTTTTCTTTTATGAACATGCGGACAGAAGAATGTTGTTATAGCCAATTTAGTTAAGGATTCCAAAATTCAGTACCAGACACTTGCATGCTTACCAAAATGAGAACTTGGAACAGTAGCATCTAAAATGATTTACATTCTCTCTGGATAATAAATGAAATGAGGAGAATATCATTGAGGAGAATAACAAATATAACTTTAAACGAAAGGAAAATGACTTCTATTATAAATCATATTTAATGATAATTATAATAATAATTTTATGATAAGTTATACACATCAGCAGCCCAACTTGCAAATTACAAGATACCAAATTCAAGCAAGTACAACAACTTAAATATCTGAGAAGTGTTCTAACAGAATATGGAAAGTGCAAGACTGAAATCTGAAGGTGCATTGAGATAGTGAAAGATGCCTTCCCAAATCTAAAGAAAAGTATTAAGTAATAGGAAAATTTTGTTAGAAACAAAAGAAAAAGAGCACTGAAATGTTATGTGATATCAGTTCTTCTATAAAAAGATGAATGCTAGACATCTTATAGATAAAGAAGAGACTTGAAACAACATAAATGTGGTTCTACAGAAGGATGCTGAGAATATTATTCACCAAATATGTGAAAAATGACAAAGTTTATAGAAATTAGAAACAAAAAAGACACTTATAATAAAGAGTAGAAAATTAACAAAACCAGTAATTGAAAGACTGATGAAGCTTGTACAATATCAAGGAGTCCATACTAACATGTGTAAAATAATAAAATAATTATTCAAGTAACAGGGATATTGTTTTAATAAACATATCTATAACATATCTTTTGGATTTATTTCGAAATAAAAATTTATTTTGAAAGTTATTTTTGGCATTACCAAAATAAGTTATCAACTTTTTTTTAATAATGATATATATTATTTTCTAGAAATTGAAACTCACACACTACACTGTACATATAAATATAAGTATATCCTGAAAGTTTTACAAACATTAGTTGATTAATGCCAATTCTTAAATGAAAACATTAACAAGCATAATAAAAATCAACATGGGGTACATATGAAGACATGCTGAAAATTGTTGGCCAGTTAGTCTAAACCAACATTAGAATTTTTGAAAAATTCTTTCTTAATCAGGCTGAGAATTTCTCAGCACCCTATATATATATATATATATATATATATATATATATATATATATTTGTGTGTGCATGTGTGTGTGTGTGTGTGTAAAAATTTCAGATAGAGTATATCTGTGAAAGAACAATATGAAAAAGACAAAAGGAAAACTTATCTTAGCTGATGCATTTCATACTCTGAAGGACTTTATCAAAGCAAATGTAAAGATTCTATTTCGTTTCCTATATCTTTTTAATATCTCCTTTCCTGAAAGAATTACGCCAAGCCAAGATACATGACCACAAAAATACAAAAAAAATTAAGAAAATGGTTAAATCCATAACCATATAACACAAATCAACCCCAATCCCAAATAATTTAAATACTAATTTATATATATATATATATATATATATATATATATGTATATATATACATAAAAAAATACCTTCTACTCACTTTCGTTTATTGAGCATTTAACTGTATCACCCCATGTTCATGAACTTTCCTGTCTTTTCTGCCAACCTGATGAATATTCATGAGCACCACTATACCAAAAATCTTGAAAAACCTATATTTTTGCTTTTGTATATAAATACTTGTCACAAAATAAAATCCTTATATTTGCCTTGACAAAGTTCCTCAAAGGACAAAATGCATCAGCTAAGATAAGTTTTCTATTTGTCTTTTTTCACACACACATGCACACATACACACACACACACACACACACACACACACACACACACACACATATATATATATATATATATACACACACAGGATGCGATGGGTAAATTGTCGTCATTTTGCATTTTTCATTTTGCATATGCATATTGTTTTTGATTTTGTTGACTGCACAATATTGCAGGGTCAGTTAAGCACCGTCTGTGAGAAAAAGAGCGCCATGAGATAATTCACTCTGCCAGAAATTTGGAAATAGCATGTTTTATTGCTTGGTATTTATGATGGAAGCTCCAATACAAATATTTCAGAGTGTTTAAGTGTTAATCTGAGGACAGTGCAGAGTATTTGGAAAGAGTTGGATGAGTCTAATGGTGATTGGAGTGATCACTAGTGATGGCAGCTTTATACCTCCATTCATCTTCCCACAGGGCTTCAAACTCAACACAAAAACCTACATCAAGCACCTTGAAGGAGGTAGTGCTTCCCTGGGTCAAGAGGGTTGTTGGTGGAAGACCCTATATCTGGCAACAGGACTCTGCATCATGCCACACAAGCAGGAAAACCCAGTCATGGTTGTCAGACAATTTCTGCGACCACATCACCCCTTACACACCTAACTTCCCAGACTGAAACCCCCTTAATTATTATGTTTGGGACACAGTTGAGTGAGAGACCAACAAAACTCCTTGCAATACCAAAGATAAAATGAAGGCAAGGATTATGTCAGCACTCACCAAGTTAAACAAGGAGATTGTCCAGAAGAGTTGCAGGAGATTCTGAAGTCGTCTGGAGGCCGTGCCATGGTTACATCTGTTAAAATGAGACGTCAGTTTCATTTTCATTTTTGCATAATTTAGATCACAATTTAACCATCATACCCTCTAAATGTCTGCATACCTGTATTCTTAGTTGTGTATATATATATATATATATATATATATATTCCTTCGCTTGTGGAATGAGCGGGGTATTCGACTGGATAAGAAAATTCAGTTTTACAGAGCTATTGTACTTGCCATCCTTTTGTATGGCTCAGAGTCGTGGACTCCATACAGGTACCATATACGCCAGCTAGATGTTTTCCATAAAAGCTGTCTGCGTGTAATCTGTGAAGTTAACCTTCAAGATAGAACATCTAACATAGACCTGTTTAACAGGTGTAATATTGGAGGAATCAAAACTTTTATCATACAGTCTCAGTTACGGTGGACTGGTCATGTCTTGAGAATGTCTGATGTCAGGATACCCAAGATCTTAATGTACAGCCAGTTAGATAAGGGCTAGAGGAATGTAGGACGCCCATGGCGAAGATACAAAGACAAACTGAAAAGCAACTTGTCAGCAGTCAATATACCACATAACACCCTTGAGCGCTTAGCTTTGGAGCGGGTAGAATGGAGATCAACATGTTTTAGTGGACTCAGCAATTTTCAATCTGCTTGTCTGAATCATCTTCAAGAAGTGAGAGCAAGATCTAAAAGATCAGCCAATCTAACAGTGATCTCATCTCACAATCCTCACATTTGCTCCATATGTGACCTCCTTTGTAAATCACTAGCGGATCTTAAGTGCCACTTAAGATTATTGCACAAAATGTCATAACTGAATCAACTAAGCTGTCAGATCCTCATATGTCGAGACCGACGGGAGAGTCCATTATATATATATTATGTGTATAAAAATGAACAAATTATTTGACTTCACAATGACCTAAGAAAGAAGATAGGTTGTCCTTGGCTCTTCCTGAGATGAGAAGGGAGGAGGTGGTGGAGGGAGGAGGAGAAAGGGAAAATAATTATAATTATATTGCACTTTATTTACATTATAAAACCTGAGATCTCCAAGAAAAAATATTTATTTTTACTCCTTTTAATGAAGATAGATATTAAGTGAAACTTGCATGATAAATTGCTCATATAAATCTATGTAAAAGAATTTATTTCATTCTATATTGGTTGGCTAATATCTGCTTTATTTTAGAAACACTGATTTGCATAATAAAATCTCAAAGAATTTCACTATATCTTACTTTTGCTTCTGATTTCAATCTGAAAAAGGATTAAAAAACTTTTTCAATACATTACTTTAATGAGAAATAACCTTTTTTTTTTTTACAGTAAACAGTTTCTTTTTAAAAGGAAAAAATATTGTCCAATACTTATTGATTTCTTTTTGTATTGTTTAATAGCAATATTTTTCTTCAAAATAGCAGTGTAGATATGAAAAAGAAAATTGTCCTTCCGTGATGAACTATAAAAATATCAGTCTAAGGCAGTTATCTGTTCAGAACATTTTCCATTTCAGATAATGGTGACATGTGTAATTACAACACTAATGAAATTTGGTGAATTAACCATCACTAGAATTAGACTGTAATGAGCAATGTTCATGAAATTGTTTTAATTATGTGTTTTTAGAATTTTGAAATGAAAAATAATAAATAATATTAATGTGAAGTTGGGAATGAAAACTTGCATTGTTAAAAGAAAGAAATGAATGCAAAACTAATTTAAAATTGAAAAGAAACTTAAAAAGAAGCAATTTTGTTTGCTTGGCATTTTATCTCTTCCTTCTTGTAATTTACTTTTGCTGTTAATGAAACTCAAAGAAGACATTAAATGGAAATTGCTTTTCAGCCTAAAACTGAGAGAGAAGTTATATAGAAGCTTTATATACCATAAGTATTAATGTGCATACCTTCATTTCACAGTATGCAAATAATTGCTTGTAAAGGATGAAAATGCTTCTCAAATGTTTGCAGGCCATCAATATTAGAATAGTATGTTATTTTTTATCTGATCATTTAGTGTAGAAGAAGATATCACTATTCCAATATGAATACAATATTCTAGATCTCTTCTTTAATAATTTTAAGTATCAATGACAATTTCTAAATTTAAGAATGTAGTGAAAAGTATGGTTTAAAAAAATATGGGATGATGCCAATTGTAGCAGAAGGCCATATTCATAGACCACCCAGTGAGAAACAAACTTGCTTTGGAATGGTTAGCAAAGAACTTAATTAAGCATCATATCACAGAAAATCTCATGTGAATGATTTTATATGCTCATATGAGAATTCTAAGATGAATATACGTCTTTCCAATTCTCTCATATTTAAAGGCTACCTTATAATAAAAGCAACAGAAAAGAGTGGAACCTAATTGTATTGACATTTTTAATGTTAGTTGTATATACCATGCAAGCTGTGCACAAACATAAATATTTGTCTCTTTTTTGTTTTGTCTGATGGTTGACACATTAGTGGGTGGGGAGAAGAAATTACATGTGCTGCATTTAATGCTCTACAGAGATTGAAAAAGCTTTTTTTTACCCACCCCACAAAAAATAGATTTTTCAGGTGGACAGAAAACTCATCTGATCTTACTCGCTGATAATCTTAGGGACCATCATGAAAGAACATTTTAAAAATGTCCTCTTAAACTAACCCCAAAACAGCAACATGCTTGACAGCATTTAATTTTGGTGATTGTCAGAAATTTTATAAGCAACAAATTTTCTTTTGACACTATTTACATTTGTTCAAACTGTTGTCCTCATCTTTTCTTTCACATTCATGATGTTTCAGTCATTGTATGCACCTTCCTTCTTCAGGTGGTATTTATTGGAATTTCAAATTGAGCACTTTTATCCACTGGGCCATGTGCCCTTGGGGATGCTTGGTCCAATGGATAAAAGCGTTGGTTGATTGATTGAAAAAAATGACTTGACCCATAAAGTTGAGAGCTCAATGACTGATCTCAGTGGAGAGAACAAAAATTTGGAGAGTTATCAAGATGAATTAACTAAAACTGAGATATCTAAGGTATGGAATGTGGAATTAGAACAATCTACCCCTATACTAAGTTTGGTTTGAAATTTCAACAAATATCACCTGAAGAAGGTCGGAGTGTACAATGGCCGAAATGTTGTGAATGTGACAGTAAAGATGAGGAAATCAGTCTGAACGATTTAAATAGTGTAAATAGTTACAATAACTCATCTCAGAAATATAGACATGTTAAAATGTTCTTTCACTTATTTAAAACTGGTTTTATGAAGACGTGTGACTGGAAAGCAATTAAAAAATATTGGCACTATTGATTTGGCATTGCTTGGAAAATGTTGATTTTATTTAATTATCTGTGTTTATATATCCCAAATTTTATACAAAAATTTAAGATTTCAGAAACATCTGTTTATCCGTTGAGAATAACTGAACAGAAGTTACCATACTGTGTATGATCTATATACTGCCCTGATACAGAAACAAAGAAAAGCTGGAAAAAATATTAAAGAGTTTGAGTCAGATTTGAGTTATAAATCTATAGAAAATGGAAATAAATTAAATAATATTATACCCACAATTCTACTACAATGTAAAGGAATTTTACATTTCAGACACTCGATTTGATAGATTGCAAACCTCTATAGAATTTTTGTTTTGTAAAATGTAATAAATTAGGGTAAAGTTTAGGCTCATTGGAAATGACATTTAATAGTTGATTAAAATTAAAATGAGTCAGCTCTTTCTATTGCTCCTGGAAGTACTAGGCTCCTTCTGATGTGCTTTATCTTTACAAGGATTAGATCAGACCAAAAACGGAGTTTTGTGCTATATCTGTACTGGAGCTGCATAGTTCTCACTTTCCAGCCTTGATAGAGTTCAAAATCATTTATGTGTTCTTGTAGGGGAAGAATTATTCTCCACTCTGCAGCTTCTTTCCCTACAGACACAATATTACACAGCTCTCACTACTTTAGCTATTTCCATGGCAAATGTTTAGATTAGCTTCATTTCTTAGTTCCATCACTTCAGACCTTTATAACTAAAAGACACCAGGCTACTTTGATAGTCAAATTGCACTCATTTCCCCTGTATTGCAAATATGAGGAGAAAGTTCCACTCTGACAACTTTTTCACAAGAACTGCTACCTTAGTAAACAGATTTCTGTATTGGTGTTTCCCAGGAACACTACAAACTTAACCTTTTCAAATGAAGGGTCAATCGTTTATCTATTGGCCTTATCCTTATGACCATCACTTTTACCACCACCTCTTTCATTCATATCACACACTTCATAATCATTTTAACAGTAACTTTCTATATTGGTTTACTCTCGAGCCTTAAACATTAGTATATGAAAAAAGATTTTTGAAGTTTGTAAGAAAAGGTATATTTTAAGCTATTTCTCTTTACTGGTATTGTAGTTGGCATGAAAAGTGTTGAGGTTCCCACTGACACAGTTGTCTTGGTAAACAGTTAAAAATATCATGGAACGATATCAAGCAAGGCGTCAACAAATTAAATTGAAGAGAGTAGATACAATTAAAGGCTTCAGTCTCTTTACCATCAATGCAAAGTGCTTTTTCTATAAATATTTCATGGTAGTTGTTCGTATGAGCTCTTTGCTATGAATATAAGCACAGTACTAGACTTTACCATTTAGCTGGCTAGGTATAGTCGTAAGTTCTATGCTAACAGTTTCTTTTCTTGCACTTCTTGCTTGTGGAACTCCCTTCTGGCTCCATGCTTTCCAGTAAACTTTAATCTTCAAAAATTTGAATGCAATGCTAATTGCTATTTACTGTCCTCCTGATTACTCTTTTTTCTGTACTTACTCCTTAATGGTGTTTCTGTTTTCTAATTCTTTCACATCCAGTAATCCCCTGTGTCTTAGTGGCTTTAATGCCTTGCTTGTGGTGAACTTGAAAAAAAAAAAAAAGAGTTCAGATATTTGGTTAAAAGTTCTATACTTTGCTGGAAAGTCTAAGAGTTCCATTTCCTGATGAAGTATTGTTTAGTCAATTCCTCTGAGTTAAGTCATTTTTGGTTGCTTTTGTAAATAGTTAAATGGTGGCCACTTTATGCAGTTAGTATTTGAACACTGCATTGTGTGTTTCTGTATGTATTGTTTTTTTTTAAATAATTTCATCCCAAGCAAGATGATAAAGCCACTAAGATGCAAGGAGTTATTGAGTGTAAAAGAATCTGAGAAAAAAAAACATTATTACATAGAGAGGACAATAAAAATAGAAGAATGAAGAAGAGAGAAGATAACGATTGACATTGCATTTAAATTTTTGAAGATCAAGGTTAATTGGAAAGCAAGAAGCCCAAAGAGAATTCCACAAATGAAAAGTGTGAAAGAAGAAATTCTTAGCATAGAACTTATGGTTGCATCTAGCAATTTCAACTGTAAAATGATAGCTTAGCTTCCCATCTAGTATTGTGCTTAAATTTATAAAGTTAGGGTAGCAAAGAGAAAGAACATCAGAACAATTACCATGAAAATATTTATAGAAAAGGCACAGGTAAGCTACATTATAGTGGTGGGAAAATGACTAAATCCAAGATGCCAGGTCAGGACTAATAACATTGCAGATTCTTTGGATTTTATCAAGAATCTCTAATTACATAGCAGAGGCATGTAACCAGATGTAGCAATATTCAATGCTTTGTTGAATGGCTAACTTATAAATGTGCCAGATGGATCCTGGCAAGAAAAATTATCTAGAATGACTCAGTGAACAAACTTTCTTAGCAGCAGATGTAACAATTGATTCAATATAATCTTTCCACTTCTTGAATAACATTTACCCAAGATGGTGCAATGAGGCACTGTCCTGGATTATCTATGCTAACCACCAAGATAGATGCTAGTGAGAAGTGTTGACGTGAGTAATGAAGCCAGTATAGAAAAAAGATCTTGTAAAAATCTTGTTTTGTAAAGGAAAGATTAGCTAAAATAAATAAATTATGTAAATCTCTCAGTTTGGTTAAAAAAATGAATAACTTGGACTTTAGTGCCAATTTTATGCATCAACAATAACATATTTAGTATAGGAGAGAAGGAAATTGAACATAGAATAGGGTGTGCTACAAATCCAAAGCATCAACCTACAAAACTCATGTTATGCTCTTAAATAACCTTGTTGATTTTTATATGGATGTCATGCATGGTCTCAAATTGATTCAGAAATAACTAGACTGTCAGCTGTAGACAACTTCTTTCTCTGGCCAGTGTTTAAAAATGGCTTTGAGTGAATGAAATCTATTCTGTTTAGTGGGGATCATTCTTCTTTGAACCTTGTAGACTGGCACTACAGAATCACAAAGAACTGTACCGAATTAAAGAAACAACATCATTTGAGAACTTGCAGAAGCTAAAATGGATAACACATGTAACTTGGAGATAAATTAATGATCTAATCAAGACGTTGATGTCCCCAGACTACTTCAAACAAAAAGTTAAGAAGGAAGCATCCATCAATACTGGAAAGAGCAATAACATCTAGTGGATTTGATTTTCCTGAAAAATTGTTTTATAAAATTCAGACCATAGTACTGACTGTTCAGTCAATGAATACTGAATGTACATTACAATTACTATTTGTGAAATGCATTTTGGATTTTATATGAATTAAAAAAATATTTTCATCATTTGATTTTCAGTGTTCAAGGTGTGAAAATGTTTGTCACATTGTCTTGAGAAACCTGCATTTTGTGAAATGAGGGAGACAAGATTTAAAATTTATTAAATACAATGCAGTGAAGATACAATTACAATAAATCTATCTATATATAAAATTCTGTGACTTCTGTTAGTCTGTCCATCACAACCTCTAAAATAGCCATACACTGACTGATCAAAACCAGTTTTTGGGGATAAATGCAAACAGGTAAGGAGATACAAAGTACAGGTGGTTTTACTAGGATGTGTAGTTTAGTACAATACATTTTCATTCATTTTTTTGAAAAATTAAAGGTTTTATTATTTAACCTGCAAAATACTCCCACTATTTTAAAAACAATTTAATGATTAAAATAACAAATACTTATTTAATAAAAATTGTTTTTTGCATATCTTTTCCTTAATTTTTTTTTGTACAAGAATCAAGTTTTCAGTTTGCCTAGTGCTTGCGAAAACTATAAAGAAATCACAAGATCAAATGTTTCAAAAAGTTGGAATTTGGCTCCAGAAAGAAAATATTTACGTATGGCCAGTTGTATATTACATGCTCAAGAGTAAGAAATCCTAAGAATTTATTCTTTGCTGTTAAAAAAGTAATTTTCTTAAAAAATATTGTTTACCATCAAGTCCTATGAAGTTAAAGAAATTATTAAACCACAAAGTAGGGTTATTTTAAAAGTATTTTTCCAAACAAATCAGCTTACTCAAATTTCATCAATTGATTTGCGAAATTGAACGAAATGTAGAGTTTGTAAATCTTGACAAAGAAATGTTATCGATAACTTCATCAATACTAAATATTGTGAGGATTTCAACATGTATCAGTACATTGCAAAAAATGATGATAAATTACATTTCAGATTTAATAAAAAAGGGAGTTTTAGGTTGCTGGTATCTTTACTTTTATGAGGATCTACCGTTAGATGTTCTGTTAATGCAAAAAGTTTCGGTCTATGTGGGACTTGAGCAGTTGGTTGTCAAGGTATCAGTCTGTCTACTAAATCAAAAACATGACCTTAAATAATCCACAGGAAGGAAACGTGTGACTTCTGATGGATGTGCCATATCATGTTCCATTTTCATCATAGCTTTACTCTCATAAAAACAGATGCAACCAGGCATTAAATGACCAAGTCAGGTGAAGAAGAAACTAGCTTGTGGTCATAAAAACATTTTACAAGCTCTTTTTTTTTTCATAAGTCTGAAACACATCTTCCTTTTTATGCCATTTTCTTGATACTTCCATTAAATTGTCACAATCACACTTTCTGTATTATTCTGATCTACATACTGTCAAAATTAATGATAAAAGAGAAAGTCAGAACCATACATTAAAAATCAAAGAAGCAATGTGAGAGAGAAGCTGACACACAAAGTGTTACTAAGCCAATAAGTTCTGTTCTAAAAGGCAATACTCTGTGTCATTACTCTGTTAGTCAGGACCATAGATCCGGCATTAAGCTAATACCCTTCTTTTTATCTCCCTAATCATAAACACTTCTTTGTCTTCCCCCTTTCATCTTTTTTAGTTTTATCTCCAGCTTGGCTCTACATTTTATGCCTGTCAGAATTAAATATCAGATAGAGTTCTACTCAGACTTTGCTAGTGCCACCTGTATATGAACAGTTTGCTTAGAAGAAGGCCCAGATTTGAGGTAGAGGCTCCAGACAATACTGATGATATCAACAAGTAGTAACAGCCTGTTTCATGTTTCAATGCAATCTTCAGGCCATGTATGTTGTGTTTTGGCTTGGCTATTTATATATGCTGGCCAGTGGTTCTTAAGGACTTAGCAAAAATTAACAAACAACATTAAAACATATCTACAAATAACCACATTTGGATTCACAGTTATTTCTGTTTATTAGCATCGAAAATAATTTGAAATATAACTATTACCGCCCACCTGATAACTATAAGGATAATACAATAAACCTTACTACCACTGACCGACATGAAAATTGAAGATTGTACTGAAGTATGAAACAGACTGTTGCCACTTGATTTTGACTTCAGTGTCCACTTTTATAATTACACATGCTCTGTCTCTGATACTGAACACTTTTACCCATAAATATAGCATACCTTAAAATTATATTTTTATCACACACACACACACACACACACACACACACACATATATATATATATATATATATATATATAATTATTTATTTAAAAAATTATAACATAAATATGTTATAAAATCACTACAAAAATAGCCATTTTGTTTCAACACCTCCGGCGTCTTATCAAGTGATGATGTTGAATGTAAAATAAATGGTTTTAAAAGTTTCAAATTAATTAAAAATCCTTCGCAAGGGGAAATGTTGTTACAAAAGCTAGAATGACCAATCAAAATACAAGTATAGGAAAATTCAAAAAGCTTGATAACGTAGTCATGTTATAATATCTATTCACATCTTTAAAATAGGGGTGATATTAAAAAAGAATTTATTCTAACCAATAATTATTAAATTATATGATAAAATTTGATATTAAAATTAAAAGTAAAAATTACCAATTTTAAAATCCAAATTTAATCACTATTAAGTTTAAAATTACAAAATTGCTGAGGAGGAAAGAAGAAATACGTATGTTATTCAATTTATTTCTTCATTGAAATTATGTTAGAATAGATGCTTATCTGTATCGGTCATCTGACAATATGTATACATTTTAATCCCAAGTGTGTGAATGGGGTCCTAACCTCACGTGTAAAACAACCCAAACACACTCAGATTCTAATACATAAGCACCCAGACATATTTAGATATATATACACACAAAAAATGACGAGACAGGTAACATCTTTATAAAAAAAAGAAGAAAAAAATGGAAACACACACATGCATACATACACAATTAAAAGTGAATGCACTTTCCATACACATAGACACCAATAAATTGATGTACACAGATCCACATACATTGACCTAGACAATCAGATACGACATCCAAGAAATATTTAAGACTGAAAGTGTGACTAAACAAATGCTAACCACTTATTAAAATATAACTTAAGCGAGCAAATATACAAAGATAAAAATGGTTAAAAATAATATTATTTAATATATTAAAAAATGAAAATTCCAAACCCACGAATATCAATAAAAACATATATTTTAATCATATAAGTTGATATATTATATATTAGGTGAAAGAAAATAAGATAAAAAGAACTATCTACAGAAATAAGTGTACAGTCACACGTATATACATATATACACATGCACATATACACAGAAATATGTCTACATACATCCACACACACACACAGACACACACAAGTACATATATATATATATATATATATATATATATATATATATATATATACACATACACTTACGCACATACACATACAGAAGCAAGTATAAATATATCAACCTGCACAGCGTCGTAAAAAAAACAAAAAAAACGCCAGATATAAATACATATACATACATGCACATAAATACAAATACACATATACACACAAATACATACATGCACATATATACATATTTAGACATACATATACATGTATACACATGCGCATAAAACTAAGTACACAAACATATATATATATCAACACATATACAAACATACTCATACACATAAAATATATATATAACCTTCCTTAAGTGCCATGTATGATGCATGGCTCTTTTCAATTCATGATTGACTTGGCAGAAGAATTCCTGCAGTAGGCTGCTGTTACTTTCTGTTACTTTCTAGAGCAAAGTTATGAGACTCATCTGCTCTGCTATTTAACCGAAAGCTGCAGGGAGAAGATATAGATTCATACCTTTGCCAAGGGTATTTGTACATAAGTAACTGTAATGGGATCAAGTCTTACTTATTAAACCATACCTGGGGAAGAAGAGGTGGATTCACACCTTTCCCAAGGACATTTGCACATAAGAGAATATAATGAACCCAAACTGGAATTTGAACTCAGCTTTCCCATTTCTCATTCCACACATAAATAGGATGAGAATCACTAAAACAAAAAACTTTTGTACAAATCAGTAAAAAAATAGGATCCAAAATTAAGTGGTTTCATGAACTTGATTGGACAGTACAATCACATGCTATAATTACAACTACATACATACATTTGAACTCTAAATGAACTGGTCACTGGGTGCTTGTAGCCAATCATGGGATCAGGATAACTATATAAACACTGATTGCGGGGGCAATAAAAACACACACAGCAAAAAACTATTCAGCAGCTGGATGTGGATCACCTGTTGATGACAGGTGGTTGGATCTGTAAACAACCAACCAGAATTCTCTCATTACTATGACAACACCTCAGTCAGCAACAACTGCACGCCATTCAAGGGTATATTCACACAACTCAAAGAAATATTCATAGACATGGAAAAAAAGTAAGTCTGATTATCTATCTGTATGTCCATTCCCTTTTGGAACCACCATAATAAAATTTCACAAATTAGCACTCACACACACACATACATTTCTACTAATGTGCTTCACCTACACACACAAACATTCAATCAGCAGCCATGCATACACTCCATTAAAATGTGCTTCAGATACATGCACACATACACACTTTATATTGACCAAGGCATATGACTTTATGAACTATCCTTTAACAAATGGAAAATTTTGTCAAATATTTGAACTTTTGAACTTTGTTTTTTATGACCATAACAAACACAATGTTTACCATGTAAAAACAAATGTTAATGTGTACATAAATATATGATTATTTCAATCTGGTTTTCCTTTTTGCCCACGTAATAAAAAAATCATTTCTTCATGTTATGTTCTATTTGTGGATGCAACACTTGGATTTTAATTTCTAATTTTTAATCTGGGTAGACTTACCCTTTTAATCTGGGTAGACTGTTATATGTTATACATATGCATGCAGTTTGCACTCAGTATAGGTTCTGGATTATTCTAATATTCTTCCCAAATTTGTCAAGGTTATCTAGCAGTTCCAATGGTTCTTTGTGATGTACTTTATTAAATACTTTTGTATAATCTATGAAACATAGGTATATATCCATTTGCATTTGTATTGCTATTTCTGATATCATTCTGAGCATAAATATCATATTCCTTGTTCCAGTGTCTTTAATGAAACCACATTGTTCTTGTTCTATTTCCAGTTTCATTCTGCTGCATGCTTTATTCATCAGAATTTGGATAAGTTTTCTTAGATGGCATATTAGGCTGATTGTCTGATTGAGTTCAAGTATCATTTTTAAATTTCTTTAATTTTTGAGTGAGAATGTATTGTCTAACTGGACTTAAACAACCTATACAGAAACTAGTACCGAGAGAATTAGAAGTCCACAGTTTTAACAACATAAGATATGAAGATAACACAGTGTTGATAGCAGACATAAAAAGAAAACTACAAGAACTCCTACAGAAGATAGTGAAGGAAAGTGAGAAGAAAAGACAAATCAACCATTGCAAGAAGATAGAATGTATGATTGTCAGCAAACAACATGCAAATTATATATTGGAGATACAAAAATCAAGCAAATACAACAATTTAAATAGTTGAGAATTGTTTTAATAGAAGGTAGAAAGTGCAATACTGAAATCTGAAGGCTCATCGGGATAGCGAAATATGCATTTCTAATGCTAAGCAGAGTATTAAAAAACAGGAAAATTTCATTAGAAACAAAGAAAAATAGTACTGAACTGCTATGTAATATCAGTCTTCTTATATGGCAGTGAACACTAGACAATCTCCTAATAGATAAAGAAAAGGTTTGAGAAATAAGGTTCTACAGAAGGATGCTGAGAATAACATGGACTGAATATGTGACAAAGTTTTATAGAAAATGGAAACAAAAAGGATATTTATATTTAACATCAAGAAGAAATAGTTAAAATTTCTAGAGCACATAATGAGGAAAGAGAGCTTGGAAAATTTGACATTCACAGGGCATACTGAAGTCAAGAGTGATGGAGGAAAGCCATGCATAACCTACTGAATACACTTGTGTAAATGAATGGCAGAACAGGGTTTACAAGATATAACAATAAAACAAAATTTACTAAGAGTTACAAAGGACAGGAAATTGTGGAGTGTCATGATCACTTATGATCTGAAGGGACAGGGCACATTGAAGAAGAAGTTTCCTTTGAAGTAGTCCCTCCACACAAATGTATAGATTGACCCCATTGTTTATTTGAATTCTTCTCTTCAGCACCTGAATCTTTGTCTCTTGGTTTCTCTCCTTTCCATTGAGTTGTAATAATTATTGCTTTTAATATTTCCATTCATATCTTTAGAAATGGCAAATTGGGGACATTTTATTATTGGCACTACTACAAAAAAAAATCAAATTCATAGTCATAAAAAATACAAACTAAGAAACAGAACTAAAAAGAAAGATATGAAAATATAGGGAAGATATTTTTTTTCCTTCAGTATATTCTACTAATTTTTAACATTTTTTTTAAATCAAATATTCCCTTGAAAACATTTTTATTTAAATTTTTTTCTATTTTGTTTTATCAATAGTTTTATATATCGCAAGACCCACAGAAATAAACTTTTTTTTTCTGGATTTGAATTGTGTAATAGTTTCATGGACAAATTTCACAGTATTAAAAATTCTCTTCTTTTAGCAGTGAAGATAAAAAATGTAACTTTTTTTTTCTTTCACAAATAAAGACAGCATCATGACAGAATTTTGTTGGTTCAATGAAATAAATATTAAATAATACAACCAAAAGTACAATTCAGTTTCAGTGTAACAAATTAATACAACACTTGTCTGTTACTGATAACCTGAGAATTTGCTTAGACATTTTGTAACATTTTGAGCATCAGCTTTAAGTAACTGAGTACTTAGTGTAATATTTATGTCACTTTTTGACAGCCTTTTCCAACAGTACAGTTATAGTTTTAATGGCTACTTATGTTATGAAGATGCAAACATGTTTTATTGTGGAAATTATGTTAAGCATTCTCCACATTGAACTTAACTACTAATTTTGGTAAATTGTAATTGTCATAGAACTTAGGCTAGAAAAAATTCACTGAATTTTTAATTTAATGAGAACTGAAAAGTGAGATGTGAATCTGCAATTCAGAAAATACTCCCTTATACACAAAATTAGACAAATTTAACAGCAGAAAAAATATCATCTTCCTTTGATCAAGGAAATTAAAATAAAAAATTCTGAATAATGTTAGCATAATTGCTGTATAAATGACAGATAATGATACAATCTATGAGGACTGAACAGTAAAGAAATAATGCTGTACAAATGTATTTCTTAGAACCATCATGGCTGAAAGATAATTTTCTTCCATGGCCAATTGAAAACTTTTTAGCACTGTCACAATAAGTCTGATATAAACAGATTGAAAATTGACAACTGGGCCAATGTAAAAAGGTTGTGGTGAAAACAAAATGAATAAACAGAAAGAGGAAAAAAATAAGGTCATTTTGCTTTATTTTCTCATCTTCTAAATAAATAAACTGCAAATTCTGTCTTTCTGTCCATATGTCTGAAGCTCCTCTAACTTGGAACACACTTGCTCCACAAGGTATAATATACCTTTTTGGATTCAGTATGATCCAGGGATTTGTGTCCGGATGAGGAGAGAACAGTTAAAAATTCAAATTTAAAAGTAACTGAAAAAAATTAGTGATTTTAAAAGTTTTAATTTATATTTAGATGAAAGTATCACAAAGACTTTGTGAATTAAAATTTTTTTATATTAAATTAAGTTTAAAATATCTCTAAAATTTTGTGAATTGAGGAAATTCATTTTATTTCTTCAAAATGCCAAGGAGTTAAAGTGAGAGGTTTTACAATGTATGGTTTTGAAGTTCCACAGAGTTTGTGATTTGAAGAACTCAATTTTCAGCCTGAATTGGAATTTTGGCCCAAATCGTAGTTTTGGCCCAAATCGTAGTTTTGGCCCAAATCGGACTTTTGGCCCAAATCGGACTTTCGGCCCAAATCGGACTTTCGGCCCAAATCGGACTTTCGGCTGGAATTAGACTTTTAGTTCGAATCAGAGTTAAAGTGAGGTTTTGAAGTTTCATGGAGTAAATTGAGTGATTCTAAATTATTTCTTCAAAATTATAATTGCTGTTTTCTAAGTTGGACAAGAGGTCCCTTTAGTTTTGGGCCAGAGGCCTAATTAGTCCTCCACAAGAGCCAGCTTAAAAGTTTACACAGTGTGGCTTTTAAGCTTGTCACCTATAAATTACTAAATTTTGTACTTTTATTCACCTCTTTAAAGAAAAGTTTATATATTGCTTTACTACTAATAATTTTTATAAGGAATTTCTTGGCTTGAAGGAGTCTTGCGTACATTAAATCTAAATTTGAAGAAATTTCACTTTATTTTATAAAACTTTCTGAAAGAGAAGTTCTCACAATTAAAATTGATACTTTATTATTTCATTTTGAAAATCATTTTACTAGTATAAATAATAATTTTGTGATAAGAAACTCTAAAGATTTCCTCTTATGTCAAAATGGAAGTATTTTTATGAGTGTTTTTCTTATCTTTAATTCTAAATTCACATGTTCATAAATATTTTAACCAAGCTAAACTTATTAATAATATACATTTGGTAATCTTTAAACTTATGTACCTGCAAAAAAATGGTGTATCAAAAGGATGTTTTTTTTTCTATTACTGTATACACTCTTAGAAATGTTTGTTTTAAAAACCTATGTTTGGAATTTTAATAAGAAACTAGAATAAGAATAATAGAACAAGAAAATTTAAATTAAAATGATTTTCCAGATATTACATATTTTCTTCTCAGATTATTTTATATCTCATATTACTTCTTGTTTTAGATTTCCACTTCTGTTTTTTTATAATTATAATCTAGGATCAAGGATGTCTAATCAATGAAGCAAGCATAGAAAATCTGCAGATTATTTATTGTTAGTTAATTGATGACTGATGAAGACATTTTAAATGACTCAAGCACCTTGACAAAAGCAATTGGCAAAGCTGGTAAATTGTGTTCTTTGGAATGGTTGGCAAAATATTGGTAAATTGCCAATCAGTTCAAATGACCAAAATACAAGCAGTAATGTGGGATGAACAGAAAGGATAATGATTGTGGTCTTGCCTAAAATCTATAATTAAAAGACTATTTGGTTCAGAGGAAGAGATGCTTAACCTATTTTAGCAAATTTATATGGTGAGAGCAAATGAAAGAAATGTCTGGAAAATGCCTTTTATAAAATCTAAAATTACAATTACTTATTGTTATGTGTTTATTTAAATTTTCTTCTTCACAAACAATTTTATAAATTTATTAATAACAAATTTTTTTTTCATATTTTTTTCTTAATAGTAAATAATGATAAATATTTCATTATATTTGGCTCACATATTTTTATGATCTTGTAAATAAAAAATTATTCTGGCAAATAAACAATCTAATAAAGAAATAGTGTTTAATAATTTTGTTGTCAGTTCTCTGTCAGGACAATGTCCATATGTTTGGGTTTTATTTAAATTCTAAAAATAACTTTATAACGACAATAAAAATTGCTGAGGGAGTCAAAAGTGTATACAGTAATAGCAATATCAAGAGAAAAAAATGTCATTTCGACAAACAACTTTTTTTCAGGTATGAAAGTTAAACTTTGCTGGATTTTCAGTGGGATATTTATAAGGGTGATTTTATGGACAGTTGTTTTGCAGGAATTTTCAATTTAATTTAGGGCAAATTTTTCAGTTTAAGTTTGGGTAGGATTTTTCATTTTAATATCAGATAGATCTTTCAATTTAATTTAAGATAGATCGTTTAATTTAATTTAGGGTAAATTTTTAATTTAATTTATTCTTTCAATAAGTAAACTAAACTTTAAAACTGATTTTTGGATTGTTAGAAAGTTTGTAGCATATACCAAGCTCTTATGAGGAAAAGCAAATATTCTGGCCTTTCTGTGAATTCTGAATTATAACTTGTATAGTTTATGTCTCTAATAGCAGTTTATGTAAAACCCACCATTGTGTGTGTGTGTGTGTGTGTGAAATGACTTGACAAGAGGGGTGGGTTTAAATATTATTAATTACAAACTATGAAAGCAAAGAAAAATTTACAAGAAAAATTTTATTACCATAACTGAAATAATCATCAGTTGAGTGTATTAAGTATCTCATCATTCAGGACAAACACATTGCATTGAGATACACAAAAGAAGCAAAATAATTGAAAAAATATCTATTGAAGAAGAACGAAAAAGAGCAAAATGATTAAAAATAGCAAAAGAAGAAATCACGCAATATTGATATTATTTCTCATTTCTTTCATAGTTGCAAATAATAACTAACTAACTAACTAACTAACTAACTAACACACGCACGCACGCACGCACGCACGCACGCACGCACGCACGCACGCACGCACGCACACACACACACACACACACACACACCAATGTGTGGATGGTGTAATGGTTATTATATTGGAACATGGAATTGTCCTGCAAGGATTAAACTCTGGCTGCAATTATTCACTTCATACTAATATCCTCAAGAAAAGCATGAATTGCTCTCTTCTACCCCCAGCTATTGGTAAAACAGAAAGGTAGACTAAGCTCTATAGTCTTGGTTGGTCAACAAATCATGAAGAAGGACAACTCTGTATTCAAAACTGTGCTAAAGGTAGGAGGAAGACACTTGACTATCTTTTTCTTGCACAGCCATGACAACTCAGAGATATAATGAAAAGGAAACTGGAGAGACACATGATCACTTATTGTTTGTTAACCTTTAATTCATTATTTATTATCGATTACTTAGGGTAGGTTTTCATTAATTATTCACTGTGGATTATTATTATTGAATATAATTATAATTAAATTAATTAAATATAAATAATTAAATTGAATATAATTAATTAAATTGAATATAATTAAAATTAAATTAAAAGTATTGAAATGTAATCTATTTTAAATAAAGCCAATACTTTAAACATACAAGTTAGCCAACCAACCACCACCCACCCTCCAAGGAAAAATAAATAAATAATAAATAAAAAATCAAGTAAATAAATTGTAAACAAATTAACAAACTGTATGAATGCACATATAATAATAATAATAATAATAATAATAATAATAATAATAATAATAATAATAATAATAATAATAATAATAATAATAATAGGTTGGTGCAAAAATAATGACGTAATAATGTCGTTTTTTGACGTTAAAAAATACGTCAAAAAACGACATTATTACGTCATTATTTTTGCACCAACCTAATAATAATAATAATCAGCAGCAGCAGTAGTGAATGATGTGATAAAAACGAAAGTTTTGTAAAATTGAACGTAATTGGCTAAAACTGTATGTCTATACATTGGACACCAGAAATTTAAAATTTAAATTTAGTGTCTCTTCATCTTCAGCATTCCTCTCAGTCTCAATGTAAGTTTTTGTTTATATTTCTGCCCCCTTCCCTACATATAAATAATTCAATAAAAACATTATTTTAACCCGATGAAGGTCTTTTGAACGATCATTACATTGAATTTTTTTCAATTTTGTCATTTCTTATATATATATATATATATATATATATATATATATATACACACACAATGAATTGTACTACAAACAAGGCCTATAATATGCTTCCCTGATCATTACAATCTTTGTTCAAATCTAGGGTAAACACTAGGCATCCTTCATATCCTTATAATCTGCACATACGTCCATGCAACAACTTCATTTAGTAACCCTCTACCTTGAGTGGCCGTCGGGCCTAGTATTGGCCCATGGGTGAAAATTTAGTGAAAAAATCCAAAATAACTATCGTATTTATTTTCATATGGAGATATTTTGTTATATTTCTCTTTTAATATATATTGATAATATGCATGAATATGTGTTCAGTTATCCATTAGTAAATTTCTGCACATGTATTCTAGCTTTAACAAATAATGTGTGTAATAGTATAAAATAATGAATGAAGTATTATACATTATTAATAATTTAACTGATTCAATCAGTGCAGGTATTTTCCATGCGATAGTTCAAAGGGAAATAACTCATCCGCAACTGAGTACAATGTAATTCAAAGAATGTTAAACAAAAAAAAAAACTTTCTTGAAATGTTTTATTTTGCAGAGTTGGTAGGAAGGAAAAAAAGTAACTTATGTGTATATGGAATTTTGGTCATGTGACTTGTTCTGTAAAATTTTTTTATAGAATGTCAGTGTTGAATCAAAAACAGAATAAACAAAAACAAATGATGAAAAATACTGCAAAAATAAAGGAATTTGTTCTGAATAATTGCAGAAATTATGTAAAGGAATATTATTATTTAAAGAAAAAAGCTAGCATAACATTTCTTGTTATTTATATTTCATTCAGAAATATAGATATATATGTTTGGATTACTATAAACATTATTTTTAGTGGTTACAGGTGTTTGAGTTGACATGAATGTTTCTTAAACAGTGAAATTAATATCAGTTGATACAGGTTCAGTTCATATAGGAAAGGATTCTCAATCTAGGCTGATTGATCTTAATTTTACTGTTTAAGAAAATAAATATAGGAATATCAACTCTAATATTTGTACTAATAAATATAGCATTTATAGTAATAAAAAATATTAAACAGTAAAATATTTATTTATATTTGAGAAAACTTATTAAAGAAAATATGTGGTACATATTTTTCTTTACTAAGATCTATCGATTATTCAGTCAGTCTGGTAAGTAAAAACAAATAAAAATACTGTTTAATAAATAAACTGAGCGTCTACTCAAATATGGGTATCCACTGAAAATAATGTTTAATAAAATCTGTTGAATTAATAAATAAATCCATTACATCTTTAGAAATATATATGTGTGTGTGTGTCTTTGTGTGTTTGTGTCTTTAGTTAAAAAAATAGTTTTCTATTGTGAATTCTGTTACTAGTTTTTAAAAATAGGGTTGCTGGGAACTTTTGCACAAACCTTAAGTGTGTGTCTGTGTATATATGATAGGATAAGGAACAAATAGGAAACATTTATAAATCTTAAGTTTCGTCAGAAATGAAATATGAAGGAAAAAAGAAAATTTTGGTATTTTTTATTTTTGTGTTGTCTGTTTTTCATTGGTTAAAGATATCTTGTGTACTTGTCTTTTGTCAGAATTATACACATGAATGCTACCTGACAAGACAAATATACATGAAGCCTACTTAACTAATGAAAACAGACAACACAAAAATAAAAAATACTAGAATTTTCTTTTCTCTTTCATATTTTATTTCTGATGAAATTTAGATAAAAGTGAAACATGTTGAATTTATAAATGTTTTCTATTTGTTCCTTTTCCTATCATTCTGTTGAATTCTAATCCATATTTGATTCCAAGTCATATATATATATGTGTGTGTGTATGTGTTCATTTGTCTGTCTTTAATAGCGATAAAACCTTTGACTAAATTGTAATTAAGATACTTCAGAAATTATACAAATCATGAGAATGAGAGACAAATGTCTTTAAAGAAAGCTTTCATTCCTTTTAACTAAATTCATTTTGCTGTTATACCTGTATGATCACTCGAGTTAAGCAACATCATGCCTGGTCAGTAGCTAGATGGGTGATCACTTGGCAATACCAGCCGCTGTAAGCTTGTATGTGGGTGCTATAACAGATAATGGCTTAGTATCGTTAATTGGACAGCAGTGTTCCAATTCAAGTTAGGTTTGTTATATTCACTTGCATGCAAATACACATGGGAATGGTAGGAATCCACTTCTTATCTCTCAAGCTATGGGTTAATTAGTAAGACTTGTATCACTAAATCATTATTATCTCCAAAAAATTCTTACAATTTAAAAATATTTTCTGGTTTTAAATAACCTGCAAATGGTTGATAAGCCATAAAGAAAATGAATCATTCAATAAAAAAAATCACTGTTATAGGACATCCTTTATTACAAGGACTATGTTTGTGCATATCAAGAAAGCACCTGCACTCTAATTCTCAAGACATCTTTATCTCTCTCATCGCTAAAGGAATTATTATTATCTCTTGCATCAGTGGAGGAATTATTAACTCTCTCTCTCTCATCACTGGAGAAATTACTATTATCTCTCTCATCACTGGAGGAATTATTATTATTGTCTCTCTCATCACTGGAGGAATTATTATTATTATCTCTCTCATCACTGGAGGAATTATTATTATTTCTCTCATCACACTTTAGCTTCTAATATTAATGGTAAAATAAATTTAAGTATAAATATTCAAGGGTTTTTTAAAAACAAGAAACAAAGAACAAAAAATATCAAAAACAAAATCTACATATAATTTAGAAATATTTACATTTAAATGGTAAAAATAAATGACAAACTTAATAATAATAATAATGGCCAGAAAATAATTAATGGAAATGGTAGCTCAAGTGGTTGAAGCAAAAGAAATTGTATTAGAAATAAATGTTTGTCGTATGCTATAAATAACAATAATAATTTGTAGACATATCTTATACATAATAGAGACGATTGATACATTCGTAATGGTGTCTGTTACAGTTATACTATTAGAAGAAGCAGTAGCAATATCAATTATAAAAGTAAGATTGTTAATGATGGCTACTGTAGTTACAGTAATGGCTGTGGTCATCACAATGGTAATGGAACTAGTAGTAGCTATAGCAGTGATGCCATATTTATCTTGACAGTGATTAAATTATATAGCAAAATGTGACATGTTGGAGAAGTCATCTCTTTTAAGAAAAATAATTCTTTTACTATATTTAATATTATATAGTAAAAGATTAGAAATTGTTTTGTTATGATTTCAATAATAAGTTGGGGGTATATTTTTATTCAATTTAGAACTTGATTAAAGTATAATTCATCCATGCTTAGAATATTGCTGCCACATATGGTCCAGTGCTCCTGCTATTTATTTGAAGCTCTTTGATAAAATCCAAAGAAGCAATATTATTGGTCCTGATCTGGTGGATCGGCTTCAGTCACTTTCCCACCACTGTAATTTGCTTCTCTGTGTCTGATTACTCTTTCCTCTTCCTGCTCATTATTAATATTTCTGTCCCTAATTTTTCCACACCCTATAACCCTTTGTATATTAGTGGCTATACCACTTTTCATGGAGTGATATCAACTAAAAAAACAAAAACTTCTTATGGCTTAAATAATTACAAGCAGTAACAAAGATAAAAACTTTCAGGACTTTTGATCAACATATGGTTTGTTGATTCCTCTTTCAATCTATGACTACACAGTTGTTATTTCACAAGTTATTAGTAAAGAAATTAACCATCAATTGAATGCTTTATGAATGTTGCCTTGTGCCATACTTGATACTAAACAAGTTTTCATAGTATTAGAATAATATTAATATCAAGCATGATTGAATGAATTAAAAATGTAAACTTTTTGGACAGTGATTGGGAGTTTTGTAGCTATAAATCTTCTTTAATATCAATGAATTTTCTTGTTCCTATTAATTAGGATGTGTGGCTGGTGTAATGGATAATGACTCAGAATGAGAAATTGAAGATCAGAGTTCAAATTCCAGTTGGGGCATTTTTATATTCACTTAGAGAATATACATTTCTACAGAGCTGGTGAGTACTACCATTGAGCTCCTCAACTGGAATTGGGGCTGATTGGGGGCTCTGGGCAATGTTTTGTGACCCTTACTATCTTATCAACATTTTGATTTTTTCTAATAGCATTTTTTGTTTTACAAATTAAACTAAGCAGAACAAACTATTAAAGAAGGAAAAATTTTTGCAGATTTTGACATCATTCTGGGATCTTTTTTTGTCCAAATCTGTGAATTTGCTTTGCTCATACTAAATCTTGAAAAAAACACTATAAAATTCACTATTTTTTTTTTAAATCATAATGTCCTTTTTAATAAGAATAATCTAAAGTTAATGTTAAAAATTGTTGCAAAACATTGTTTATTTATTAAATGTGGAATGATATGACATTTCTAATTTGTATTTAGATGCATTGTATTTATTTTCAGTTTTTCTAGTTGAATTGTTCACCTATTTTGGTGTAATGGAGATTGTCCAGGAACAAAAAATCAGCAATCCAAGTTTGAGTTTCAGTTAAGTTTTGCACAAACGTCTATTTTGTTCTTGATGCCTGATATTATAGATGAGTGTTGGAAGAAAAAATCAGCAAAGATAGTTGATTTTCCTTTGTTTATTAAGACCTGGTCAGAGCTTATGAACACATTAGACTGACCTCATAAAGTAAGTGTCCACACATCTCACACAGCACTAAGAACACTTAATTACTTTATAAAACAAGCTTCACTTCAAGGAAAATTTGAACATTTTATTTTTATTGTATATTTCTGAAAAGAATATATAATTGTTATTTCAACTGAGGTTCTGCTTCTACTTTTCCTTCATCAAATAACATTTTTTATGTTTCATTTAAAAGATGTTGTTGCTCAGTATCTGTCTATATTTCTGAGATGAGGTATTATGTACACTATTTACATTATTTGGACTATTGTCCTCATCTTTGTTGCCATATTTATTACAACGTTTCAGCCATTGTATGCTCCAGCTTTCTTCAGGTGGTTGGAATGTTGAACTGAACCCTTTATTTCACTCACTGAGGTAGACTGTTCTAGTTCCACGTGCCATGTTTAATGGATGTCAGTTATCTCCTGTTAATTTCCCTCTCCAAGTTCTCCACTGCCTTAACTGGGTATTGAACTCACACTCTTTGGGTCATGTCACTGGATCTAAACCAATGCCTTTATCCACTGTGCCATGTGTCCTGGATGTTGTTAAATGTTTGGAATCCTGACACTCAGATAACAACAAAAACCTGGGTAGATGAATCCCAACAGTGGTGACCACAATGCTGTTTGAATTCACTTTTTTCTTCTCATAGTATATTAATATGAATTGTGCTCAAATATTGCCATCCTTCTAATTCATATAAGCTGTGTCTCTTCAGGACATAGGCAATCATGGCTCATCACCAATTCCCAGTTTTTGTAACTTTTAATAAATTTTGTCTTTTTGTTATCTCTCCTAAACCTTGTTCTGCCATCCATTTACTCAAGCTTTCTAGGTAGGTCATGCATTCTTTTTCTCGGTCACTCTTGCCTTTAATCTGTCTTGTGAATATCAAATTTTCCAAAGTTTCTTCATCATGTATTTACGCTTTATATATTTGGACTATTGTACTCATCAATGTTTTTGCTATTACAATGTTTCGGCTATTTTAGCCTCAAGCTTTCCTCAGGAGTATATCAATTTGGGTAACCTACTGGGAAATCTGAACTGAACCCTTTATTTAACCTATGGGGGTAGACTGTTCTTGTTCCACTGCTCATATCTAGGGATATCATCTAGCTCTTAATTTTATTTTAGTTCAGTTATTGCTCACATGTTTCCACTGAGTGCAAGTACACATTGCCTGGCACAGGGACTGAACTCTTCAATCATTATGTCTCATAAACCAACACTTTTATCCACTGTGCCTAGTCAAGAAGGGTGGAGGGTACAACAGCCAAAATGTTGTGAGAATAGTCTGAATATAAATAGTGTAAATAATGATAAATACTAATTCCAGAAATTCAGAGAAAAATTTCTCATTAAATGTCCTAATGATTTCAACTGTATCTTTTTGATTCTCACTGTAAGTTTCTGTTTTGTTTCCATTTTCTTGAAAACTTTGTCATTTCTCACATGTTTGGTTCATGGTATTCTCAGCATTCTTCTGTAGAACCACATTTCTGTTGCTGCCAGTCTCTTTTTCATCCATGAGGAGATTATCTGTCATTCACAGCCATATAGGAGGACTGATATTATATAACAATTCAATTCACTACTCTTTTCTTTGTTTCTAATGAAATTTTCCTGTTTCTTAATAATTTGCTTAACTTTTGGAAGTCATCATGCATGAGAAGTTAGGAAAAAAATATAAATTTTTATTATTAAATTCAAGTTTCTGATTATCAGATGATTATTATTCATGATTATAAATTATTTATACAACACTATATTTTCAAAAGGTTTAAAATCTTATTGCAATATCAACACAGTGTTATATTTGAGCTTAACAACTTTACTAAAATATTTTAATAACAATGATAAATATGAATGATAGTCATTATTTTAAGTAAGAGGGTACAAATAAAAGCAAATTTGAAATTTACAATATTTTCCATTTCACTGAAACAGATGTTAAACATTTCTATCTTTCCATCTTTCTTTCTTTTATTTATTTTCTCACTGAATCCAAGTAGCGTCCCTGATATGTCTTTTCTGTCTTTCAGAATAGTTCATTATTTATGAGGCATAGGCAAGGAGTAATGATTGTGCTGAGGGAGAGACAAGCAGAATTATAAGATTGGACACACAGTCTGATCTCCCATTCTTAGTAATGAGATATTCCATTATAAACAGCTGACCACTATTCAATGCTATTAAGTGAATATACCTTTTGTTAGTACAAGAATATTCCATTATTAAGTAAAGGTGGTACGACTACTAATACATTGCCATTTATTTTTTTTGTATTTAGCTATCATGAGATATTTTTTAATGATTAAGGAAGTTACTTACAAGTAACAATAGAATTAATTGTGTAGAGTCACCCAACTATTAATCTTTTTTGAATATCTTCACTACCATTTGTTACTTTCTTTTTTTTTAATCATTTCACCCCAAGCAAGGTAATAAAGCCACTAAGATGCAGGGGGTTACTGAGTGTGAGATGATATGACAAAAAAAATTAAGGAGTGAGAACAATAAAAGAACAAAACTTAAGAAGTTACAAGATAGTGATTGGCATTGCGTTTAAAGTTATGAAGATCAAACTTAACTGGTAAGCAAGAAGCCAGAAGAAAGTGCCACAAGTGAAAAGTGCAAGAGAAGAAACTGTTAGCATAGAACTTATGGTTACATCTTGTCATTTCAACTGTAAGATGATTAGACCTTGTTTGCTGCCAATCTAGTATTATTGTATATATTCATAATGCCTAAGAACCAAAGAGGAAAACTCATCAGAACAATTAGTATGAAAATATTTGTAGAAAATGTACAAAGAAGCTATGATCTGTAGGACTGAAATGAATAATTAGTCATTTATATACCTTGACTATTTCAAACCACCTTAGTACTGACTACAATAGTATGCAAGATAAAAAAAAAAAAGCATATATTTCTGATTTCTATCTTGAGTTGGAAACAGTTGTAGAGTTAAGTTCTAATTAGGTTTCATCCATTGGTAAACTTAATGTCTGTCTCTGCAACATTGCCAGGAACAGTGAAAGCATTATCTAAATAAAAGCAGGTGGTGACTCTTGATTATCAGGAGAAGAATCTTGTGTATTGACTTCAAGACTCTGGATTCTTTATGTCCACTTGTGTAAAAAGAAGAACAAAACAGCTTCTCCTTTTGGACAGCTGATACTTATAATAATTACAATGATAATGATGATAAAATAACAATTTGTGATAGGTAAAAGTACAACACAATGATAACAGTAATAAAACAAAGAAGTGAGATTTGTTTTCAAGTAAGGTAGACTTAAGGTAGAAAAGGAAGGAGAAAAAGTCAATGCTTTACTTCATCCATTTCAAAGAGAAAGATAATTTACATATGTGAACAAGTTTGTGCTTGTGTTTACATACACAATTGCTTATACACAGAAACATTTTTGTTTTAATCATTTCACTCCAAGCAATGTAATAAAAGCCATTAGGATGCAATTAGAGTGAAAGAAACAGAGAGGACAATAAAAGAACAGGTTTCAAAGAGACGGAAGATGATGAGTGACATTGCATTGAATTTAAAATTTTATAGTTGACAGAAAAGCAGGAAGAGAGTTCCACAAGTGAGTAGTGCAGGAAAAGAAACTATTAACATAGAATTTATCATTATTTTCATAGTAATATACAATATATTGACTTTGCTTTCTCTTCTGCACTCATATAATTTTTATTATATCAAACATTACTATAGTGGACATTTCTTATTTGAAATAAATGCTCAATTTATATTTATTAAATAGTGTGTATTACTATTACGCCTATCAGCCTGTACATTTGAGATATCGTAGTAAAGAAAATCAAAATCTGCATCTACCTTGTGCACACTATAATAATGTTTGACGTAATAAAAAAAATACTGGATCTATTAATATTTTAGAAATTGTTTGTTTACATTTTGGATATGAAGCATCCACTTTTATATTCATGTATATTCTATCTCTGATATTGAGCACTTTTATCCATAGCATACCTTAAAACTATATTTTTTTTATCACACACACACACATACACACACACATACACACACACACATACCCTGCTTATACTCTATATTTACAAGAGCCATATCTGACCAGAAATGGTATATTGCTGTCATATATGGGCTGGAGCTGCACAGTCCTCACTTGCCTGTCATGATAGAATTCAAAACCATCTACACAGCCTTATGGATGATGAATTATTTTCCACCCTACAACCACATTCCCACAGAGGAAGTCTATGGATACTCTATTGCTATTTCCATGGCAAGTGTTCTGATGATTTACATTCCTTGGTTCCACTGGTCCTGGCCTTTGCAGCTGGAACCTGTTATGCCACACACATGAGAATGAATTATCCTTATTCCATTAGTAAGAAGCAAGTTCCTATCAGGCAGCTTTTTCTCAAGAACAGCTACTTGAGGAACAAACTATCAAGAGGATGCTTTTCCAATCATTACAATCATAACCTCTTCAAGTTTAGAATTAACTGTTATCTTTTCTAAATAACTTCATAAACTGCAATCCTCTTCTTAGACTTATACCCCAATCTCATTCAGTAGCCCACTTCTTTGAGTGACTCTTGGGCTTTGTATTGGTTGAACATTAATAAAAGAAAAAGGTATAGATATTCATGGAGGAATCTTTGGCATAATGTGGAAAATGGAATCAGTGAACTGAGAAATTAAATTGAAGCTGTTTGTGTTCACTTTGTATTAATGTCTTGGGAAAGGCATGAATAGTAGTGCAGACTAGGCACTATAGCCTTTGTAGAGGTGGAGAAAATTGAATTAAATAAGAATTTTATGCAGAGATGAGCCCTGAAAGGCTATCCTAGGCCTATTGATACAGTTGGGGTACATGTGGTTCCTGAATAATGTAAATGGTTACAGGATTTTAAATAATATGGTTTGTGGGCTTACCTCACTTGTCTGCCAAGGAACTTCTGCTAGCAACTGCTACATGGTAAAGTAGTATATAAAGAAAAGAGTAAAAATATTTTCTTTCTTTTTTTAGCCACAAGATGCTTTAGAGAATAGTTTTGTTTCTTCTCTGGAGGACCATTGGAGTTTTGAGCAAACTTAATGTTGCATTGAAGACTGTTAGGAAAATACAACGAATACGAATACTCTAAGCTGACAACTCAGCCAAACAAACTGATAAATGCCAACTCTTCTCAAATTTAAGTCTCTCAACATCTTTAATAGGACTTTGCACACATCTACATATGGAAAAGGACAACATCACTTATATATACACAACTTCCTTTACCTCTTTTATATTCTTTGTATTTAGTTTGCTAAGTCAATAAAATATGTTGTTAATTACTCTTAATTCCTATCTCCTGTTCATGAAAAATTTTACAAACACCAATACTCTTCCAGCTAATCTCCAATTAGTTTACTCAATCATTAATAATCACAAAATAGTAATGTTGCAACAGAATATAAATAATAGTTACCTATATAGTTAAGAAAGAGACGATACAAAAATACATTTTCCAAATATATTTGACATTAATATTGTTATATTCCGTGTTAATAGGAATATATACTTGAAAAACATGGTGGATAAAATAAGTAAAGGTTTATTGTAAAAACCAATACAATAAGAATGAAGGTAACAGTTATGCACAAAGTCATCGTAAGTCAATCCAGTAGTGAGTGCTACTATTGGAAGGTTAGTAGTTCTTGCGTAAGTCTAAGTCGTACTCAACAGATCCTAGCTAGATTCTGTAGTCCATTGATTTACAGATACTTATAGGTAGCTACTACCTATAGTGCAATCACTCATGGGGGTGACAGGTTACATCAAATATACAATAAGATGAAACTCAGATATATTATTAATTAGCTTAAATGCCACCCTATCAGGTGGCATTTAAGCTACTTCCTGTGGAGAGCTCTTGATTGGGCTTTCATCACAATAGATAGGGAGGAGTAGATGTGAAACTACAGAAGAACTCAAAATTGATCGCTACATTTAAGTATTAATATATAAGTTTAACTTTTAAAAGTTCAACAAAACTTATTCTGCCACCATTTAATTTAAAGACAATTGATGTACATAGGTCCTTACTTTCCATACAAACAATTATTTTTATTTCATGGGTAACTTTCGCTGGATTTCACAAGTAATTTTGATTATTCCCAAATTTATTTTCATGTTATAAAAATTGTTATCGTACAAAAAATTTGTCACAAAAAAATCACATGAAAAAAAAATTGTTGAAAACAATTGTAATAATGAAAACTTGGGGATACATAATTTTAGGATTGTGGGCCTGGATCCAGCCCAGAATGTTTTTAATTTGTTCATGGAGTCAGCCTGATTCTAAAATGGTATGGTATGTTGGGCTATGGCCTCTAGGAGTAAAGTTTTAAAAGTGTGACACAGTGATACACTGACATTCACATTTATTATACAGATTAACAAATGTATTCCATTCATTTACTGGAAACAGTTCATAGGTTTCTATAATTCTGACCTTCTCAAATTGCTGCCTTGTGAAATTCATAATTTTCTTCTTTTTAATATCTATTAAATTCCAATTGTATTAGTAAGAGAAAATAATCCTCTAATTCAAAACAATTTCCTAATTCAGAATAATCCCCAAATTCAAAACCTGTGCAAATATCTCTTTTGTTTATGTGTTATTTCTTTTTATATTTGAAATTGAATTGTTAGTTTCCATATCAGTTGATCTAACAAAAAAATGATTGAAATGATTAAAAGAACATTAGCAGAAGCACTGATGTCCTAAACTGAAACCAGATACAAATATCAAGACATTAATAAATTGAGTTTCCAGTACTGAGCACTTTTTGACAATAGCGGATTATTTTCATTAACTGCTGAAATGTGATTCTGTAAGATTTACGGCAATTGTAGTAGAATTATCTTTCCAGTTGTTTTATAATTTTATAAAATGTTTTTGCATTGTTTCTTTTGGTAAACTTTTACTCTCAAGGCTGAATAGAAATTTCTGGATCTATATTATCTTCCTTCAGCATACTTTCATGTGTACAAGTTCATACACATGAATATATATATGTGCATATGTCTTTATATATATTTTTGTATTTATAAATGTTGATTTTTAAGACAAGCCGTTATTCATTTGGATAACTTCTGAAATACAATGGGCTCTTGTGTCAAACTAAAATAGGGTATCAGTTTGAATTTACAGGATAAGCAATTATCATTATGGGATGTGTATTGTGGCATAGCAGATATCAGCTCGGAGTGAGAAATCAGAGAGCCAAGTTTGAATTCCTGCTGAGTTCATTAGATTCACTGACACACAAATACCCTTGGGAAGGTATGAGCTATCTCTTCTCCCCTAGCTATGGGTTGAATAGCAGGACAGACTGGGTTCTTTAGCTTTGGTTGACAACCAGTCTACTGCAGAAAGAAATGGCAACCTACTTTGGGAAAAAATCTGCCTCGTCAGTCATGTATTGAAAGATACATGATCACCCAAGTATGTATCACGTGTGGCACTTAACTGACTGACTGAATTATCATTATTTACATCTGGAATAACATTTGGTTTCTTCCAGGTATCTTCAAGTATTTTGTTGATGCAAGTAATCTGAAGGTCACCTAGATTGACAGACACCTGAAGAAGGGCATAATAGCTGAAACGTTATGATAACAAAGATGAGGATATTAGTCCAACTGTTAATAATGTAAATGAATAGCTACAAACTAAGCAGCTTAGTTTCATATCATCCGTAATTATTTCTAAACTTTTTACCTGATTTATATACATAGTGACTTTTTAAAAAGTATGGTCATATATTATTCAAATCATCTCTGGCAGATGATAGAGAGGATTTAGCAAATTAATACAATCAAGTTAGATGTCATTTTCAGTCATTGCTATCTTTTTAATGAAATTATTTTGATTGTAACAGACAGTAGCAGTTCCTGTGAGTGATTTTAGACTCACTTAGTGAATATCAACTGTCCTTTCTGATGCTGTTCCTGATTTTAAAATAAAAAGAAAAGAAAAATTTGATTGAGAACTGAAAATGAATGAGTGGGTCATTTGTGTTTCTAAAAATACACATTCTTTTTATCATTGCACTTTAATATTTTGACAGAGAAAGAAACCTATCCTGCACAGATTTAAATTCAGATCAAGAAGTAAAATATAATGGTTTAAATTAAATTAAAGTATGAAGAGGACTTCTGTTCATTTGATGAAAAAAATCTAAATTTCTTATGAAGTTCTGGAAATAAACCTCGGTTTCAGTTCTTTTACTTTGAAGAATCTAATTTATTTAGAGATATTATTTTAACAATATGTGGCATAATTCCTTTGTGATTCTACCATCTTGCAGATTAACAGATGGAATGAATGAAGGATTTACTTAATGTATTTTAAGATATGCTGATTCTTATTAACCAGGAAGTGAATAAACTTCAAGGAAAATTGTTAGTCATTAAAAAGAATATTTTGTTTCAAAAGTGATATTTTTGAATTTTTCAAACACCATGAAATGTCAGAATATGAGTAATAGAAACTACTGGATAAGACAAGTTTTTATGATCATTTTTTTAAGTAAAAAAATAGGTGGTCACACTATACAGAGGCAATTTTTTTTTGATGAAGTTAAAAATCATGCATTTTCAGTGACTGGTTGCACTATACACAAGTAAACTTTTTTTTCTGGAGGGGTTAAAATTCATGCCAAAAAATTCTGTAATCACACATAAGTATATATGGAACTCTTTACTCAATAGTGATGTTGATTTGAACAAGATAGTGTTGACTTTTGATTTTAAACTGAAACAGGAAATACAAATTTCTCTAAGAAATAAAGATGAAAGATTGACTTCACAAAATATTGTATTCTCCTCAATTCTGCTTTTCATTACTTTTTATTCAGATCAAAGTGTAATATCTAATCAGTTAAATTTTGTTTTAATATATTAGTGGAAGAAACCATTTATTTGACTATAAAATATTTTTCCAATATTTTTTATTCTGATGAAACTTTAATGATATTAGATCATTTAAATTTAATAAAGGTTAGAAGAAATGTCATGCAATGAGAATTTTTAATAAAATTCATTAATTTCAATGGAAACGATTTCATCAGTCATATTTTTAACAAATTTTACACATAAAATCAAATTAATGTTTTAGAAACATATGGTAGTGATTTATTGTTATGCAAAACAAACAGATAAAGAAACAGTTTTTATATTTCATTTAAGATGTTTCTTAATCCTAGAATAAATTAAAACACTTTTAGTGAAAAAAAGTATTTCTCATGTAAAATTGTAAATAAATTTTTTTGCTAAATAACATGAATTTAGCAATAAAAGAAACTTAATTTGTAATATTTTTATGTGGCATTAAATACAGCGAAATAATAAAATATAATAATATAAAACTTATGTACATATACAATAATAATATTTTTCTTTCATGTGCTGTGTCCTCTCCGGACATAGCCTATCATGACTTTCCGCATCTTCTTATTCTCTGTAGGTCTTAGCAATATCTGCCACCTTATTATCCCTCCCAGTTCATGTTCTACCATCCATTTAGACAAACTTGTTAGGTTTCTCACTGTTTCCTTCTATTTTTCTTGCCTTCAATAAGTCTTATGAGTATCAAATTCTCCAAGCCTTCTTTCCTTATTATGTGTCCCAGAAATTTCAACCATCTCTATCTGATTATAACTACAAGTGTTTTTTTGTTCTCATTTTCTTTAAAAGGATATTCTTAGCATCCTTCTGTAGAACCACATTTCTGTTGTCTCAAGTCTTCTCTCCTTCTGTGAGGAAATTGTCCAGCATTCACTGCCATATAGAATGATTGATATTGCATAACAGATGAGCACACTTATTTTCGTTTCCAGTGAAATTGTCTTGTTTCTTAATATTTTACTTAGTTTCTGGAAAACATCTTTCACTATCTCAATGTGTCTTTGAATTTCTATATCACATTTTCAATTGTCTGTTATAACATTTTTTTATGTGCCATATCCTTTCAGAATGTGGGTGATTTGGGCTGTCCACAAGTTTCAAAGTATAAAATTGATACCATCATATGAAAATATACATACAAGCACAATAAGATAAAATCCATGATGTTATAAAATGGTTGTAGCATACATATGGACAGTAATGTTTATGCCTCCATTCACATAAACACAGTAGTAAATACTGTATGTTGGTCTAGAGTTGGAAATACATTGTAGAATTCACTTGACTACTTCTACACACCACTGGCGAGTCTTATATGTGTTGTTCTTGTCTTAAGTATTATCCTTCATTACCAACCTTTGTGTAATTATTCTGTTCAGTAACCTTCCCTGGGTTGCAACAGAAATAAATATTATAAGGATTTAATACTGAAAGGAGAGAGAGTTGGGTGGAGGGAGATTGGATTTTTAAGATTACTAAAGATTTGGATTGAAGATAAAACTAGAGAAATTTAGAAATCTATAAAGCTGAGATTAAGATTTTCTCTTGAATATTTATCACAAACAGTAGCCTGGATGACCAAAAAAACAATCATTGTCTTACAGTATGAAGAGGTAAACCCAGTATTTTACAAAACAGAAAATTGACATATACCCTTGCACAGATCTCGTTTTCTCAAAGATTAAAAAAGCCTGGAAAAGAAATCAAACTATAAGCAAAAGATTTACATCAAGTCAATCGTGTTTCAGTGGAAAAATATCTAAGCCATTTATTTGAATCATTTCCAACTGTTGTTACACAACATGAGAAAAGCTGAAACTACACATTTACTATATTGCAGATATTCAAAGGACAGTTTTTACACACTCTATGTCCATAAAAGAACTCACTTATGCGAACATAAGAAAAATTGAAGAAAAAGCTTAATTGCAATACCTTGTCAATTGTCTTATTGTTTCCAAAATACACACACACACACACACACACACACACACACACACACACAGGTATTTCCAAAGAAAAGCGATACCTAAGGTTTGAAATTAACTTTTAAAAATGAAAAATCTTTCATTTTGGTTTTAATTTCAAGCTAATAGATTAAATTTAATAATTCCAATAAGCAAAATACTTAAAACTGATTGGATTGAGATTTTTTTTTTAATTTACTAAAAATGTCTGATTTTAGTCATATTTACAAATCACTCAGCACAATGTGATTCTGTTTATTAAAAAATCTTTCAAAAATAAAACATATTTTTCTGAAATTTTATTTGAGGAAGATTAGCTGCTTGAAAGTTTAATTAATCTGATTTGAATCAAATATTACTTTTAGTTTAAAATATTGCAGGAAAGCATTTTTAACACATAGGTAGGTGTTTTTATGAGGTGCTGACAACTGTCACAACAGACATATTTGAAAAATTTTTCTATGAAAGTTACTTGAGTGTCTTTTTTATATAATTTTTTAACTACTCAGTAATTTTAACAATTTAGGAAAATATTTCAAGTAATCTAATGTTTTATTGAATCTTAAGTACTTTGGCTTCAAACTTACTATAGTTACTGCCCTATGTTGTAAAATTAGCACGTTTATACACACATAAAAAAATAAAAATTCTTTTAAAAATACTGTTATTCTTGTAAAAATTTATTATTCATTAAAAAAATATTTTTTCTTAAGACAACTGTGTCCATAATATATACTATTCATAAATTCAATTAAAAGCTTTTCTAATTAAATAATGTCATTTTTATTGCATTTTTTATTTTATGATTCAGAGCAAATTCTCTCTAATTGAGGGGATCCTGTTTTATAACAAAAAAACATTTATTATTTAAATTCTCCAAGGACTTGTGTTTATAACTAATATAAACATTAACATTATAAAAGAATTTTTTGAAATTTTATAAAATTAAATAACTGGGGTGTGTGTGGGATTAACAAATGTAAAAAAAAATATTGCTACAATAATTTTCATTTTTCATTAAAATCTGACAATTATTTGATTATTTGTTTTTCACCACAAAAAGATGCTAAAATGTCCTATTTTGATGATAAAACTTTGTTTTTACTAAGTTTAGGGCAGTTTTTCATCATGTATGCTCATTTTTTAGGGAATCTTTGGTTATATATATATATATATATATATATATATATATATATATATATATATATAATGTGGTAAAACACATGAACATGCACACACACATACTGTGTTCTGGTTGTCTCACAATTGTGGGAGCATGAAACTTAAGTAATGATCTGAACATTGTGTATTCTGAGGTGTGACACCTTGAAGCATTTTTGCTCTGTCTTACTAACCTAGGCATAGAGCACTGTTGGTTACTGTTTAGGTAGCTGTTTTGTTAGGTAGCACAAAAAAGTACGGGATGTCTACCCAAGCATGTGTACCCATTAAATATAATGTTTATTATGATATCTATCTATCTATCTATCTATCTATCTATCTATCTATCTATCTATCTATCTATCTATCTATCTATCTATGTATATATACATATATAGTTTGTGCATACTTATGTATAAATATTTATGTACATTTATGTACATATTAACATATGTAAGTATCCGCATGTTTATAACTACACACACAGACATATATATATATATATATTATCTTGATCATTTATAATATGTATTCTAAGAAGACTCAGACTTAGTGTCCATTTCTAATTAAATTCAACCAAGTTGGGAAGATAAATAAAGTAGGACAGAGAAGATGCTTAGAGAAGAAATCTTTCAGTGTCCAAGAAATGGCTACAAAATAAATGAACAGTAATTTGCCTGGAGTGATAAAATCATGCAGAAAAGAAATAACTGAAGATAGGCAAATCGATTCCTACCATGGTTAAGGCAAATAAGCAAAAAGAAATTAACCATTAGTGTGCTGGTGCTGGCTGATAGGGATGCTAGACAATTTCCTGTGGTAAAACTGAAGATTAAACAAGACAGAAAACTTCCCATGTGATTGTATCATTTACTTAGACTCAGAGCAGAGTGAAAGAGATGAATGTATGAACACCAGCACCCCCCCCCCACAACACCCAGATGGAGTTGATAAAAAGAAACTGGATAAACAGATCTTGGCAAAGGTAATATTCTTCTTAATTCAATTGGCTATTCTGGACAGTACAGATGCTTTAGTGTATTGGTACATTGTCTATATAATAGTCTGGAATATAATTGTTATTTTAAGTGCTGCTTTTCAGATCAAACATGACTCTTTTATAATCTTCATATCTTGTAAGTCAAATAATACTCATTGGTATTTTTTTCTGTTTTGAGTAAAATGTGTATATTAGTATCAGTAAAATTTCAATCATGTCTAACTTTTTAATAAAGAAAAAATTGTACTGATGTTAAATAATAGTCTAGCAGACTATTATTTTTTAGGGAATTGTATTTTTCCTCTGACTTCCTCATTTTGACCTTTGAGGTCAGATACTGGAAAACAAAGGAAGTCATTTTTAATTGGCTAAAACTAATATGGGAATGTTAGAGATAGAAAAGGATTTCAGGGAGTTAAGTTTTACATGTTGAACAATGTGGATGTGTACTGCTCCCCAGTGGGGTGGGATAGCAACAACACTGACTAGTCAGAAATGTACATGTTGCATAATTGTAAGATTTACAATCCCTTTTGTTGATGTCTTTCATCTCCAGACCCCAAAAAACATTTTGCTACCAAAAGCATTTTGATGCCTGGCTGGGAGAAGACGAGAGAGAGAAGATATGCAACAGTGTATTAATTGAAACTGTCAACCAAGAGAACCCCAGAAGAGGGGGAGTATGCAACACTGATTATTATATATTTATCATGTACAAAAATCTATATAAATTAACATTTGATAAATTTTTATACTTTTAAATTATAACAGACATCATTAAAAAATTAATTTGTAGAATTTTTCTCAGTTGCATGTGTGTATATGGTGGGGAGGGGGTGATGCTCATTGATGTATAGAGTGTATAGAGTGTAATAGAGTGTATAGAGTGTAATAGAGTGTATAGAGTGTAATAGAGTATATAGAGTGTAATAGAGTGTATAGAGTGTAATAGAGTATATAGAGTGTAATAGAGTATATAGAGTGTATAGAGTGTAATAGAGTGTATAGAGTGTAATAGTGTGTAATAGAGTGTATAGAGTGTAATAGAGTATATAGAGTGTATAGAGTGTAATAGTGTGTAATAGAGTGTATAGAGTGTAATAGAGTATATAGAGTGTAATAGAGTGTATAGAGTGTAATAGAGTATATAGAGTGTAATAGAGTATATAGAGTGTATAGAGTGTAATAGAGTGTATAGAGTGTAATAGTGTGTAATAGAGTGTATAGAGTGTAATAGAGTATATAGAGTGTATAGAGTGTAATAGTGTGTAATAGAGTGTATAGAGTGTAATAGAGTATATAGAGTGTAATAGAGTGTAATAGAGTGTATAGAGTGTAATAGAGTGTATAGAGTGTAATAGAGTGTAATAGAGTGTATAGAGTGTAATAGAGTGTATAGAGTGTATAGAGTGTAATAGAGTATATAGAGTGTAATAGAGTGTAATAGAGTGTATAGAGTGTAATAGAGTGTAATAGAGTATATAGAGTGTAATAGAGTGTATAGAGTGTAATAGAGTGTAATAGAGTGTATAGAGTGTAATAGAGTGTAATAGAGTATATAGAGTGTAATAGAGTGTATAGAGTGTAATAGCGTGTAATAGAGTATATAGAGTGTAATAGAGTGTATAGAGTGTAATAGAGTGTATTAGAGTGTATAGAGTGTAATAGAGTGTAATAGACTTTATAGAGTGTAATATAGTGTATAGAGTGTAATTGAAAGAACAACTTTTATTTACGGTTGAAAGAGAGTGTGCAAAACAGTGGTATTTTGTGGGATAAAAGTTGGGTTTCTCAGTTAACAAAGTTTTTCCCTTGAGTAGATGTTTCATAGAAAAGGGGTTTCTGCACTTGTTCCCATGAGGAATGAGGAATCTGAGTGTCAAATTACTATAACTGGACTTCTCCAACGGGTGTGAGAAGTTTTTCTTTGAGTTATGTACCTCAAAGGTAGGTTTCTCTGCTTGTTCCCATGAGAAACGAGAAATCTCAGGTCAAGCTGCCAGGACATGTCAGGTCTCTTCTGCAGCAAGGGTTGTGAGTAGTCCTTTGAGCTGGACCTTGAAGGTAGCTCCCAATGAAAAGGAAATAGGGCTTGGTCAATGTTTTTATGAGTTCTGGAACTTTCTGTTGTTTCCTGCTGATTACTTCTGTTGCTGCTACGAGTTAATTCAGCAAATTAGGGAAACACCCACATGCCACAATAGCCAACAAGCGAGATAGTTTTTATAACTTCAAAGAAAATTAAACTTATTTTTATTAATGAAACACAAGATTCCAACTAAGAAGAAACTATATTAAAATAAAATTCAGTCAGCTTATAATTTACTTAAAAAGATAAAATTTGCACATCATTTAAAACTTATATCAAATCTTGCAAAGTTTCATCTTTCTAATGTCTATAATAATTAACATATTTAAATTGTAATACCTTTCAACAAACACACTCGGAAATTAAATTTTATTTTTAAGTGTAAAGTCAGGTGACTACAAATATGTCCATGCAAAAAATATATAAAAGAATATGTATTAAAAGAAAAGAGAGGAGATTCCCTTACTGATTTTTATGACATTCATTAAAAGTTAATTCATTGGATTTTTAGCATTCACTTATCATTTTTAGTCACTTTTATTTCCTTTTCAGTCATATTTTATTCTTTCCCCTTCACAAAAAATTGATTTTCCCTTTTTTTACACTACATTTCACAAAACAATGAAACAAAATCTTCTGACGAGTGGACAGAATGATTACAAAAAAGGTTCATCAATGAAACTCCAGAGTCAAGGTGCTGAATATAACATCAATCAGCTAAGTGACAGATTTAATTTGTATAAATCATATATATATATATATATATATATATATATATATATATATATATATATTATTTATTTTAGGATATTAAAACAAAAAACATGTCCATGTTTTTTTTTAATATCCTAAAATGTATAATATTTAACCCTGTTCTGTACTGAGCCCTCTTTTAAATTAAATGTTATGTAAAGTGGAATTATACTCCATTTGTTCTCATTTTTACCTGTATATATAGACATGTATTGACACACACACACACATTGACAAACACATATATATATATATATTGACTTTGTTATTGAGGACAAAAATTTTAAACTTTGATGCATTTTGTTATATTTTACAAAACCTTTTTGTTCATTCTTTGCTTTTTCAATTTTTAACTGAGTTGTAGATGTTTAAATGAGGCCACATCAAAAATAAAATTTCCACAGAGTTACACAATCAGAATCAGTACAAAATTTCTTTCTTGAAAATTCTTATTTTCACCTGCATGTTTTTAAGTGATTCTATTTGTTTTATTTCTTGTGACAGTTTAGCTTGATCCAGGTCTCAATATACAAAGGAAAATCATCTATCATTACTGAATTTTTCTTCCCACACTCATCTATGATAAGGCATCAAGAATAAAATAGACCAGTTTATGTAAAAGGATGTGCAGTCTTTGAATTCTGTAAATCCTACCTTCTCTACTGAAACTGTTAATCTGAAATAATTTCAGCAACAAAAATTTTGTTATATTTGAAATGTTCCTCTTTGGCGGTTCACAAACTTCATTCTTACTTGACTCTTACTCTTGTTTCAGTCAAAAATACATCTCACATGTTTAATTGCTCTTCACATAACAATCACTGTCATACAATGGATTAACATTACACAAAGAGAAAAGATGCAGAATATTAAGAATAAGGGTTAAAATCATGAAAGCAACCAAACTATACTTTCATTTTACCTTCAAACCATCATTATGATTGTATTTACAATAATTTAAGGATGATTTGAATAGTTTATTGAAATATTAACAACATGAAGTTTTAATCAAATATTGATTATCTACAAATATGTTTCTTCTTCTAAATGTATTATAAGTGTTTGCTTGAAAAATATGAATTTCAGAGTTCAATGAATGGTTCAGGAAAAAAAGCTGATCATTTTTTTTTAACACCGTTAAAATTTAATTACTGTATTTATCACTGTTTTATATAATGTTATCACTTTTCTTCTTCAGTTTGTTCTACAAAGAAATAAATCAAATGTTTAAGTAAATAGAATTTTGTGAACATACATATCAAACAATTGTACTGTTTACATTTATATTATTTTTTATGAATTTAACAAATTAAAAACTTTAAAACAAAATTGTTTTAATTGAAAAAATAAATTATTATAAAAGCTTATAACATACCTTTTCTTTCTAATGACCTTAGAAACTTATAGTAATAGTGATATATTAAAAAGAATCTATTCTTAAGTGACAGTAATAATTTTAAAATTACTTATGAAATGCAGTTATTAACAGTTATTTCAGATATTAACAGCTATTTACAGCCAAAAAAAGCATATATTTTTGTTTGCTGCTGAGTCTTGACAATCCTGGAAAAATATTATTGTCAATTTTTGTGTTAAGAGGAATCTCTAAGTAACTGTCTCTTAACTCCAATTAAATAAAGTAACTTCCACCAGAGACTTTAGAATATAGGTCATTAATATTTGGAATATTTATCTATCTCCAAAACAGAATTGACAGTCCATTTGAAATCATCACAAATCCAAACTCAGCATCTTTTGCATGGTTAAAACTTATGCGATTGATGTCTAAGTTTGGAAAATTTTTTTAATAGAACCTTAAAGTATAAATTTGTTTGTGGATTATCAAATGAAAGAATACAAAAAGGCCGTTGTCCAAAGATATATCACTATATAGTACAGTCAAGGGAGCTCTGTCTAAGGATTAGCCACTAAGGATATTCCTTTTATTAAAAATGAGAATACAAGTAAGTTATATACAATAACTGTTTCAAATTACAACAATTAGTCTATTTTAAACATAAGGGTTCCATAAAAATACAAATTGTGTTTGGTACTTGAAGGAAGACTAATCTTATTACTACTACAATAATCCTACTACTTTTGTTTGGCTCAAGGCCAGGAAATATTATGAGAAAGAAATAAAATAAAAGTAAAAATTTACCCATCTCTCAAAATAGATGGACAATAAAAATCACCAGTCAAACAAAGCCATAGTTTGACAAATCAATTAGAAAGCTTTCACAACAGGATGTAAAAAAAGAATTAAACATATAATAACAAGGAGGGCAAAATTGTCCTATTCCTAAAAATAGATAGTTCAACCAATGAAGCAGAAAGCTTTCAAAACCAGAATATAGGCAGTTAATGAATGAAAAGTGGAGCACTCTTTTTGAAGTGGATCTGTAGATGTGTATATAACCAGATGGAAAATCAACCACAATCATAGTTGATAAATCAATTTTGTCCATTATTCAATGCTGTGATTATCATAACATACCCAGAGATGAAATGCGACATTTGCATGACTAGCTGGCAACCTTACATGGCTAACCATACTTGCTACATTGCAGCTATTACATTTGGATATATATGTGTATGTGTATATATATATATATATATATATATATATATATATATATATTATAAATTAATTGATTTAAAATATGTTTTTTTGCTACACAGTTCTAATCATGTTTCAAAATTTATATAAACCTATCTAAAAAATAAAAGTTTACTAAATTAGTGAAATTAATTCGCTATTTTTGCCGTCATTGTCATAAATTTTACTTAAATAATATTTAAATATAAAAAAAAAATTTGTTACCTAATAATATACATACTTATACTTGATGTGAAAATAATTCTACATACTGTAAGGGATTCTAATACATTTAATTATTCTTAAAAGAAATATAGTATTAAAAATTAAAAGTGAAAATATTTTTCAAATCGTAGTTAAATAAAACGTATTCTAACCTAAACATCCAACAAAAATCTTTAAATATACAAATAGAAAAAAATGCCGTAAGAGTTTTTGCCGTTAACAATAAAATTTTTAAAAGATTCAGATGACATGCATTTAATGGATATCAGATTTCATTGAAAAATACATATCTACTCCTACCAAAATGTAAGTAATAACTGATACATCAAAATAAAGCCATAATGAACATGCAGACACCCCTTGTCTGGTTGAAGTGGATTTCTCTGTATCCTTAGAAACGTGAATTATGATTTTTGCTGCGTCTTTAAAACCCAGTAATTTTAAAAGTTACTCCAAAATTTGCTTGAGGATGAAATGGAACTAATGTCTTTAATTTAATTACAAAATTAAATTTGGAGCTTTTAGCTTCCATTTTTGAAACATGGTTAGAACTGTGTAGTGAAAAAAGCCATGTTTTAAATCAATTAATTTATAATATTAATGCTCTGTAAATTTACATTGAGCACTATTTTGTAAAAATAAAAATATCTATAAGAACACGGGATTATATATCTTATTGTTCTTTCTTTATATATATATATATATATATATAGATAATATTAGTGGTAAATATACATATATATGCAAAAACCACAGGTGCATATATACACATGTATATTTTAAAATAAAAAAATTCCGAGAGGATAAAATCCAGGTAGAACTCAATGTCCAGGACAGAGTAAGGATATAATAAAAAGGCTTAAACACTAATATTCCATGGTCATAATTTATTCCATTGGAATCGTAAATATGATCCAATTCATCAGACCTACAAATTCAAAAAGAAAACAGAAAAAAACCCACTCCGGAAATAAAAATAGAATTTAGAGAGAGTGTAATTATGAGAGGGGTTTAACAGAGAGAGTTTTATTTAAAATTAGGTGTGAGTGGAAGGGGGAAAAAGACTGTTGACGGATGTCTAAAACAGTATAAGGATACACATCGAGGTGACATATACACACCATGGCCGATCAAATCTTAAAGAAGGAGGGAGAGGTAAGGAAAGAAGTGGTGGGGAAGAAAGATGGGGCGGGTGAAATTAAAATTGCAAGGGACGCTGTGTAATTGAGAAAATTTGACAAAAATAATATCGACTGCAGGTTACAAATCAAATATTATAAACAATAAATATGACGATTATCTAATCTGGCGAGGACCTATATTTTTATGTTCAAAACGCATGCAAAACCACACATACACAATAAGTTATACACGTATATACATACACATCGCCGTGTACCTACATACACACTTACATATATCCATGTACACATACACGTAAATCCACATATTCACACATACATACACACATACATATACATACACACACACACATATACATATATCTGATTCAATATCTCAGATACTAAGCGCTTTCTAATAATTATTACCGCGCATATGATAAAGAAATAATTACACCTACATATATACACACATACACATACACATACACACACACCTCCATATATATATATATATATACATACATACATACATACATACATACACATACACACACATATATATATATATACATACATATATATATACATATACACACACACATACATACATATACAAGTACACACACACACATACATCCATATATATACATATATACATAGACACACACACACATGTATATACACACACATACATATACACAAACATCTACTCGTATACATACATGTATATACTACACACACACACATATATACATATATATAAACATACACACATACATATACATGTACACACACAAACACATATAAATACATACACACATACACATACATATACATACATATACATACGCACACATATATACACGTATATCCACCTATACCCTATACACACATTTTCCACATACATATACATAAAAACACATGCACCCACATACACATATATACATACACACACATACAAAAACCAGATATATATACGCACACACACACATATATATATATATATATGTATATATATATATACATACAAAAATGTACACACATATACCTACATATACACACATACATCCATAGGCATCCACTCCTTACCCATTTACACACACTTGTACATATGAACATACGCATACATGCGCATAAACATATATACCTAAAACCTTACATTTCTATACAATTAAACAAAAAAAACAAAAAAACAATGTATCCCTATATCTATCCGTTTAGCTATACATACATACACATATACACGCACATCTATACCCACATACACACATATATATACACATACATACATATGGGTACATATATACACCAACACATACGCACACCCACACACATACATATACATACATATATATACATATATATATATATACATATACACACATCCCTGCATATATATTCTCCTATATACACCCACACCCACATACGTATACATGAATATATACACTCACACACATATCCATACATATACATACACATATATACAAATACACACACCCCTAAATATATACCTACATATACCCGTAGCCAAGTACATACATACATACACACACACACACATATATATATATATATATATACCCACATACATACAAATACATACATATAAATTAGAATTTAAAAACTAAATAAGTAAAATTCCAACAATTTATATATACACATATACCCACATTCATACAAATACGTACAAATACATACATATAAATTAGAATTTAAGAACTAAGTAAGTAAAAAAATTTCAACAATTTGGGCGTAAAAAAAAAAACAAAAAAAAACCATAGCGCATCACAAAAACACACACAATGATCTATATAGAGATAAACAAAATAAACATAATAGTCATTCTGTTAAAATGTCATGCCCGATGTTTTGAACCAAGATGGAACTGACATAAGTGACAGAAAGTTACAAAACGGTGTTTATGTTTTGAATCTCTTCTTATGTCTACATTTAGAAAATATCTCATTACGAAGATTCAACAGTTCATCTTGATTTTTATCTTTGATAATAAAAATTTTTTCCGCCAAGCACAGATCACACCGATCGCGGAAGTTATTAGGGGTTTTGGCTCTTGATAGGTATCTCCATTTCAAACGTGGGGTTAACCCCTTATCCACCAGATCCCAGTAGTGTTTGGATAAGGAAGTTTGACTTCTAAGGCATCTATATCTAAAAGAGTGTCTATGGTTGTATAGACGCTGCTTCCAATTACCGGCGGATATACCTATATATCTTTTTTTCTCGTTTATATTTTCCTCGGGAAAGATAGTTGCCTCGTATATTACATTTTTGTAGTTACATTTACCCCCGATTGGGCAATGATCTTTATTCCTACAATTGCAGGTAGGGTTACTTGATTGAGTCACATTACAATGGTAGTTTCTAAGTATTCTGCAATTATGGGAAGATATGATTTTCTCCATATTTCTAACGCATGAGTAACTAATTTTCAGAGTCTTCCTATTGAAAATTTTACTTAATGGATGTTTACTGTGAAAATGCTTATCAATTAATTTCAGAAAAAAACTTCCTATGTCAATATTAGAGAGCTTGCAATATGGTGGGTTGAACCATATTACCTTCCTCTTTCTATTTTTAGATCTGTTATTGTTCTGATTTCCAAGTTCTCCGTTATAGTTTAATTCCTGTCTAAAACCACTATTTTTGAGGGCCTGATTGTATATAAATTTATTATCATCAAAGACTTTTTGGCTAGAAGATAGCTTATTTATTTTAGTATTCACAGTTTTAGGGATGTGGTCTATCACATGTTTAGGGTGGTTAGAGTGGACGTTGATATATAGGGGTGTTTGATCAACTTTATGGAAGGGTTTAAAGGTATCATTAGATAGATTTAGTGTAATATCCAAAAAGTTGACTATTTTCATGTTGGAAGATATTTCAATTTTAAGGCCTAAGTATTTGAAGGCCCTAATTATCTTCTTATGTAAGCTAGAAGTCAAGGGGCCATTGCTATTTGGGACAATGATTAGGCCGTCATCTCTATAAATTCCGACTTGGCTAAGGTTAACTACTCTACTCAAGGTGTCAAGAATATATATGCCCACCAGATCTGCAATTTGGGCGGAATCAAAGGCCCCCATAGGTACATCGAAACTACCATTATTCTTCTTCACCCAAATAGCGTCATTGTATGCAAGAATTGATCTTCTTGACGCTAAAATGATGTTCAGATCATTATCCGTTATATCAGCATATCCTTTGGCGAAATTAAGGCTGCTACTTAATAGTTCCTCCGAAATAGAAGGGTAAAAATCCAAGATGTCAAATTGGATGAAAGTGGCTCTTCTTTTGTTAGGGATCTTTCGGAACCATTTAATCGTCTCGGCCGAGTCTTTCCAAAGGTTAGCAGGGTATTTCTCCAGGACACATGAAGTTATTTTCTCAATAATACTCTTAGAAATTAATCCCAACTCAGATTTGGAGGGATTAATTAGACGGGACTGCAAGCTATTGATGAAGTTCGGCTTATGGTCTTTGAAGAGAATGTATGCATCTTTCAAACCAAATTTGCCCATTTTGTCAGCAACTCCACATTTGTTAGCAAATTTGCAGATGTCTTCATTGATAGATGATAAGGTACTATTGTCTTTGTCTTTTTTATAAGAGCTGGTAATTTTGTCAGTGACGATTTTGTCGTATTCAGAAGGTGTAACTTTATAGAAATTTTTAGA
>OZ010598.1:51403231-51430731 GCA_963932145.1 Acanthosepion lycidas | reverse complement strand
ATAGTAAAATCAATGACAATGCATTCTTATAGTAAAATAATTTGCAATGCATTCTTATAATAAAATTACAGACAATACATTCTTATAGTAATATCATTTATAATGCATTTTTAAATAGAGTTGCCAACCATTCTTAATTGAAAAGGACAGTCCTTTATATATATATATATATATATATATATATATATATATATATATATATATATATATATATATTAATATATATTATGCCTTTTGTTACAACTTTACAGAATTGGCAACCTTAATTTCATTGCAACTTGTCCTTCTTTATAACATTGACAACTAAGTGACAGAACATCACACATACTGATAAATAATATATTTAATGACTTGCAGCTCATATCCGAGTATATGTGTCTACTAGGGCAGCTAGCCAGTCAATGTTGTAGAAGCTTGTTTAAGCACATTTGTGTTTGCTCAACACCCTCAGAGCACACTTGTGGCTTATACTGCAACTATGCTGAGCAGACCTTAGTTTCAGTTTCTGGGAGGGATTGTATTATTTGGTGTGATCAACAGTCAGATCAAGACAAGTACACTCAAACCCTTGGTCACGATGACTTGTGACTTTGTGCTAGCACAACCACTGATGGCTCCCAAATAGTTCTGTCATCCCAACTTCACTCACAAGGCTTGGGTCAACCCATGGTAAAGATTTCAGACACTTTCCAAAGGTGCTGCATGCTGGGATTGGCTGCCTCAGAAGAATTTCCTGGTGAGATTCGAACCCAGGTGAATGTTCTAACCATTCCACCACATACTCACTATATATATATATATATATATATATATATATATATATATATATATATATATATATAAAATAAAACTTCATTTTTTTTTTATATTTAAATTATATGTCATTTTAACAATTCAAATATCTGATGTAGACATTTATGTAGACAAATATCTATGTAGGCATTTTGGGCAACACTGAACAATTTACAATACAACTGTTAACAGCTTTTACTCTATGTTTGGTAGATTTAATCTGTTGTCTTAAGTTAAAAGTTCTGATTTTTTACCATTTCTGAATTTAGCTGAAAAAGCATTGATAAACAAACAAAGAGTAAATGTCTTCCATGAATTTTCTCCAAAATCATTTTTACATTCAAGAGCCAAATTTTGAGAATCACTGTTTTTCAAAATTTGAAAAAGTAACATAGACAATTAATGGACGCTAAATGAAAATAAAAATGCAAATTTTGACCATAGAAAATAGAGCATGTTATCCATAAATATTCTGATATTCTTGGGCCAAAGAAATTTTATAAAAGATTTGAAATTTTTTATAAGAGCTTGAGCCAGTTTATGTCATTTGGACAAAAGGATTGAAGCGTTTGTGAAGAAAAACTTTAAAAATTTGTATAAAAGAAGATTATGTAAAACGATCAAATTAGATATTCAAATTATAGCTGGACACATTATTAGAACATATTCTATTAGTTAATATCAGACAAAATAAAAATCTCTTTTGATTGAAAATATTTAATAAGATACAATATTTCTAATAAGTGGATACTGATTTATTAGGTTGGTGCAAAAATAATATCGTTTTTCGACGTATTTTTTAACATCAAAAACGATATTATTTTTGCACCAACCTAATAAAACAAAATTTAATTAACTTACAATTTATAAAGAAAGATGAATATTACACAGCATTTAAAATATATATCAAAATATTAAATTGCAAAGTTTCAGATTTATATATATTTAATTTATTTTTATAGTTAATAGAATTATAATACTCTTCAAGTAACACACTTTAGAATTGAGCTGATCATTTTCTGTTAAATATTCAAGTATATTCTTGTGTTGAATGCTACATCTGAGTGCCATGTATGAATAAAACACAAAATGTATCCAGTCTGAATAGCAGTTGGAGTAAAAAATTTAAGTAGAAGTAATAAAAGAAGTTATTAAAACTTATGTGTTTTATTTGTTTTTTATTGTATGAAAACAACCTTCATAAGAAATTGGATTAAGAGAAAAAAATTATAAATCATTTCAACTGTTTATATATATAAAAATTTTGGATTTGCATATTTGGATATCTTTCTTCCTTTCCTTTTTGTTTTGTGGATGAGTTGAATATTTTTCAAGGCCAATCTCTCTTCAATCTTCCATAGGATAATAAATGGCTATTTTAAACTATTAATTTACAAATCAGAATTCTAATCTGAACCAGCAAATAAACCAGTGTTTTTCAATTCTTTGTTTTTTTTTTTTTACAAAGAGAAAAGACAAAAGAGCAAAAAATAATAAATAATTGAATTCAAAGATTGGCAGGGAGAACAGTACAAAACATTTAGTATTTGGATGTAACAAATTTGCTTCGCATAAAAGAAAGATGAAGTAGCACTTGACAGTTTAATGTACCTGTTCTAATTAATGTACTATGTTCACTGATAGCTATGCGAATTATAATGTTGAAATTATAATTTTATGGTAAACTGTTTCAACTTTGAAACAAAGCTGATTTTAACCATGAACAACACCTTAAATATCAATAAAAAGCTAAAAAGATTTTATTTCTTAGTAAAAGATAAGACTGAAAAAAATTTGCCTGATCTTTGATTCCATCTAAGTCAGATATTATTGAATGCAACTCTCATAGGAGACAAGAATTTTTTTAAATAAAGAAGTAAATGGAGTTTCTTTGAGAGGAGAAAGTAATTCATGAAATATTGCTGAATGTTCCAGCAAATAAAATTCAATTGATAAGATATTGAAAAAGAAGGTTTATTTTACAAGCCTATAAAATGTCCAAAAAATACTCTCATAATTAATTACTTTCACAATTAGTGAGTGTATAGAAGAATAATACTAAAAATAACAAACATTTTATATAAAAAGATTCAAAGGGATTTAATTATCAAACTATGAAGTATAAACAACAGTGGTAATATACCATAAGAGTTTTATAGTAGATCTATCTTCATAGCAATGCCAAAGAAGTCATGTGTAAATAAACATGAACTCCATCAGACCATCAGCTTAATGAGCCATATAACTAAGCTTATAATTAGAATCTTAATGAACCAAGATTAGACAGGAAATAGGGTAAGAGTAGTAAGGCTGTGTTCAAAGCACTGGAACAAGAAATCCTATTTTCTTGATCAGAGTGCTATTAGATTAAGCAATGTAAAAAATGCAAAAAGATCTATACCTAAGTTTCATAGATTATTCCAGAGCTTTTGATAAAGTACAATACAAAAACCTATTTGAACTGCTAAGAAAATTTTATTTATATGGAAAAGATATTGTTACTGGAAACAAACTGCCTGCAAATACATAAAAAAAGAAAGAGGATTAAGAAAAGGATGCATTTTATCACCAGATTTTTTAACTTATACAGCAGAATGATTTGAAGAGAATAAGAAGATCGACCAGGATTTATTATTGGTTGCCATAATCATAATAACATAAGATACATAGATGACATTGTGTTGATGGCAGACTCAGAAAGAAAACTATAAGAATTCTTAAGTAAGGTAGTAAAAGAAAGCATGAAGGACTGACCATTAACTTAAAGAAGACAGAAATGTGTGGTCATTAGCAAGAGGGATAGTCCAAGTTGTAGTTTCAAATTGGAGACATCAGAATCAAGCAGGTAGAGAAATTTAACTATTTGGGTAGGGTAGTAACAGACAATGGAAAATGTGATGCAGAAATCTAGAGGTGCATTGAAATATTGAAAGATGTTTTTCAGAAACTAAGCAAAATATTAAGAGAAATGGAAATTTCATTAGAAACGAAGAAAAGAGTGCTGAAATGTTATGTCATATCTAACCATTCATTGAATGCTGAACAATTTCCTTACAAATGAAGAAAAGTTGGTTGATTTTGTTTAGTGGCATATTAGCACCTCTATGGGTTATTTAATACAGAAATCTAAATATTTTGAATGTAATTGTATGCTTTCAACTACAGATAAAATGTATTGTTGGTAATTTTACTATAAATATGTATTGCTGGTAATTCATTTTTATATAAAAAATATATTGATGTTATTTTTACTGTAAAAATGTATTTTTATTGTGTTTTGCTTTTGGTCTTGGGGTGTCACTATTTGCTTATAACTGGGACCCTAACAGGTGCTACCACCCCATGAAAAAAAGACTCCAAGTAGCAAAGATGTGATTCTACAGATGGATGCCATGAATACCATGGACTAAGCATGCCAGCAACAAGGAAGCTTTAAAGAAAATAGGAACCAGAAAAACAATCAAAAAGAGAAAGTTAAAATTTTTAGGACACTTTAAGAGGAAAGAGGGCTTGGAAATTTTAACACTCACAAGATATATTGAAGTGGGGAGGGGCAAAGTGAAACAGAGATTAACCTACATAATGCATTTGTGTGAATGGATGGCAAGGTGGGGACAAATTGGAATGATAAAGAGTCAAAACGAGACATTGTTTAGAATTACAAGAGATAGGAAATTTGTAGAGAAGGGACACATAAAAGAAGAAAAAATCCCATAATACCAAACACAAAAAGAAGACAAAACCAAAGAATGCCAATAATTGATATGTTTTATTGGGACATTGTTTACTAGTGTCAGTGTTAAATTTGAGATAATAAGCAACTTTCAGATATTTTCATTGTAAGACCATAGACTTTCACTTGCTCAGAAGATCTGCTATGTATAATGTGAAATAAAAATGCATGACTCTCATTATGGGCTAGATCTTGACTGATACAAGTGAATACATAAAGTTAAAACAGATATAATTTTCAATGAAAGACTTCATTATCAACAATTTATACAGTTGTCAGGTCATTAGAGGAGCACCAATGGCAAAATTTACCCATTAAAATAAAAATCATTCTTAATTCTGGTTAAATGACTGAATGATAATTTAAATTTTAATGCATTTGTAGCCCATGTGAGCCACAGAATATTAAGGACATTTTAACTAACATCATGTGAGTGTCAGTGTTGCTTACATTTAAAATTCTATTCTCGACCAAAATTTCCAACTAAATGAATCTTTGAATCTTGAGAAAAAAAAATGTCAGTGAAGTGCTTTGACTCTAATCTTATCAAGGCTGAAGGCAAGTGCAATAGGATGCAGATCCAGAATTTATACATTAAAAGTTAACAAATAAAGAACACAATTTAACAAAACATTTGAATCTCTGAGGAATGATGTCAGAAAAGAATTCTAGAGAGATGAACAATGAATACTGAATGTTTTTCAATACAAAGTAGCCTCCTAAAATGTATAAGCACACATTATCAGCCAATAACACAGTACTATCTTAAATTTCTATAATAAAAATTGACTATAGAAATCAATAACAATAGATTTATGCAGGAACAATAGAAATTTGCATGGAAGCATATTAGAAATAGGAAAATGTAAATAAAATTTAGCATCTTTTAATAACCAGTGTATCTGTACATTTTAGGGTCAAGAAAGAAAAATTCACAATCAACAAAATTGCATTGGTAGGTGGATCAATAAATCTGTATCCAGGAACAGTTATTTGCTGAATATTGATCTGAGATTTTCACTGTGTAATATTCTACCTATGGAGAAGTTTTCAGGTTAAATGCATGGAAAATGAAAAAGATTCAATTGAAAAATAAATATTTGAAGTTTAAAATCCTTATTTTTTTATCATTAGGCTTCAGACTTACTCAGGTATCTATATTTATATTTTTTTTTAGAAAGGACAAGAAACATCAAATATTAATAACTACAATAGTAAATAATTTTAAAAGATTTTTGTAATACTCACTATCTACTTATCAACACTACACACTTTTATATATATAAAATTCAAATATAAATAAAATATATCTGACAAAAGACTGAATAAATACAAAAGGAAACTGTATTTTAGCCAACGTATTTCGTCCTCTGATGGACTTTATCAAGGTAAGGATTTTATTTTGCAACATGTATTTATAAACCGAAGTAAAAAATATTGTTAGATTTTCAAAATTTTAAAATTTAAGTATGTTCAAAAATATTCTTACAGCTAACTCTGAAAGCCAAGGTAAACTATGGATGATGTTAAGTGATATAATTTAATGCCTAATAAATAAAAGTGAGTAAATGTTATTGTTATTTAATTTTTTTCTTATTTGTTTATATTCATTTGTTTTATTTTATATTAATATAATTATTATTTATTATTTTAATTTGATAAATTATTTATGTATTATTTTAAATTATTGAAGGTTTTAATATAACAATTTTCTTTTAATTTAAAAAAAAATTATAGTCATGTTGGCTTGAGAAAAAAGTATTTCTTTTAGGAAAGGAGATATTTGAAAAAAATCCATGTCAAAGATTTATATTTTGGCAAAATCGATAGTGGCACTCTCAAGAATTTTCTAAGGAAGCTACTTTCTCTTTTAATAAGTGTTGCATTCTTTAGATTGAATTTATGGTTGATCTTATTTCTATGTATGTCTAATGCATTTGATAAATCGTTATGTATAAGATCCTTTTTGGTGGTCATACATATGTTTTTTTCAATTTCAGCATATTTTCCTAATATTTTCATGTTTTCATTTATTTTATGGTATATGTTGTTGCCAGGCATTTCATTTTTTGTTGATATGTGTGTGTATCTATAATTATAAATTCACCACCTTTGTTGAAAGAGGTTATATAAATCCAAAACTATTAGGGATATGATCAGAACCAAAAATATTCATAGCAACAACAATTCTGAAATGTGTATATATAAATTGACTGTCACAATGGTTTCTTACAATACATTATAGAATTCAAGAAAACATGTAATCTGATGAATAAAAGAAGTGAAATTATTTCCAACTGTCAATACAATCACTCTTGGGAACACTGTTAAAGAACAGTTACCCATTTTGGAAATTGCCTAACATGAAACAGCATTGTAAATGGTAAAATAAAATGAAATATGTCATTTTCTAGATCTTATATATTTCTATAGAATTAATGGATTTATTTTTAATCCAACATTTTTATTACTATAATAGTGTTTGAAGTAATATATATAAGTATATATTTCTTTATATATATATATATATATATATATATATATATATTTCATTATATATATATATATATATATAGGTATATATATATATAAAGAAATATAGTCTTAAGGTGTGCTATATTTATGGAATAAAGTGCTCAATATCAGAGATAGAGCGTGTGTAAATATAAAAGTGAACATAGAAGTCAACACTTAGAGGCGGCAGTCTGTTTCATGCTATATGCAATCGTCAAGCCACGTCCTTGACGTGGCTTGACGATTGCATATAGCATGAAACAGACTGTCGCCTCTAAGTGTTGACTTCTATGTTCACTTTTATATATATATATATATATATATATATATATATATATATATATATAAATATAAAAGTGAACATAGAAGTCAACACTTAGAGGAGACAGTCTGTTTCATGCTAGATGCAATCGTCAGGTCATGATTGCATCTAGCATGAAACAGACTGTCGCCTCTAAGTGTTGACTTCTATGTTCACTTTTATATTTACACATGATCTATCTCTGATATTGAGCACTTTATCTTATAAATATAGCACATCTTAAGACTATATTTCTTCATATATATATATATATATATATATATATATATATTTTATCACGTCACACTATGCAAAGCAGTAAAGCCATTAAGACACAAGGAGACCTTGCTGCCAATCTCATACTGAGATTAAATTCATGAAGTCTAGACACCATAACAAAGAGTTCACCTGAACAATTATCTATCTATCTATCTATCTATCTATATATATATATATATATATATGTATATAATTATGAAAATGAAGCTTCATAAGCCCATGGTGATATTTATTTCATTAGATTTGAAAAATTTGATTCCAAATCTTCAGACCAAAGCTATTACAGATAAATGAATGGATATATATATATATATATATATATATATATATATATATATATATATATATATAATTATGAAAATGAAGATTCACAAGCCCATGGTGATATTTATTTCATTAGAATTGAAAAATTTGATTCCAAATCTTCAGACCAAATCTATTACATAAAAATTAATGGATAAATATTTTACCAGGTTCAAAGAAAGATATAAACATAATTTATGCAGCTTTGATATATATATATATGGTGGTAATAATCAAGTTTTTTCCCAAAAATGTGTTCAGATACATGTTGCTGATAAATGTTAGAAGGGACATATATTTAAATTGGAAAGAGAGAGATGAAAATTCTGAGAGACATTAGGAAGAAAGAGGGAAGTAGGCTTGGAAAATTTAGCACTCACAAGACATGTTGATGGAAGGACTGGTAGAGAGAAACAGTGCTTAACCTGTATGTGACTATATATGGATGGATAGCAGAGTGGGGACAAAGATGGATGGTAAAGAGTCAAATATTTCTTAGAGCTAAAAGGGATAAGTTAGTTGTAGTGAGCCATGATCACACATGTCCTTAAGGGACATGGTACATTAAAGAAACAGTAAACCCCAAAATATCAAACACAGAAAAGAAAAGCAATGCATAAAATGAATATGTTTTGTCATTATTGTGTATTATGTGTCATTCACTTTACAATATTTTTCTATATACTATATCCATTCAGGTAGTTGGTGGTTATGCCTCTCCACAATTTTCTGTCCTTTGTAGCTCTTAATAAATTTTCTCATTTTGTTATCTCTCTGAAACCTTGTTCAGCCATCCATTTACTTAAGCTCGCTAGGTAGGTTATGCATTGTTTTCCTCTCTCCCACTTGACTTCAATCTGTCCTGTGAGTGTCAAATTTTCCAAGCCCTCTTTTCCCACTATGTGCTCCAGAAATTTCAACTGTATCTTTCTGATTCTAAGTATAAGTGTTTTTTTGTTTACATTTTCTCTAAAACTTTGTTGTTGCTCACATATTCAGTCCATGGTATTCTCAGCAGCCTTCTGTAGAACTACATTTCTGCTGCTTCAAATCTCTCACTGTCACTGGTGGACTGATATTATGTAAAAAATCAGCAGAAAGTATTAAGAAACAGGAAAATTTCATTAAAAACAAATTTGTTTCTAATGAAACTTTCCTGTTTCTTAATACTTTCCTTAGCTTTTGGTATCTTCAGTTTGTATGATGGGTAAACTGTAAGGAACATACAAAGAGAAGTTGGAAGTAGCAAGTCATGATTTGAAATAGATTCTAGCTTAGGGATAAGAGAAACAATGCCAGACTATAACAATGCTTTCAGGTTTCATGCTGATTACTAAGTTATGGTATTAAAGGAACCTAATTTATTTAATCTAATGACTCAGATTTTATCAGATCTGAATTAATCTGGGTCAGCTTCCCATGATTATGTAAATTCCTCATTGTGAATGCTTTGCCATTTTTTTTTATTTTCTTTCTATTACTGATATGAAGTATCCTTAATTGTATGTAATTATGTGTAAAAATGTGGACTAACTTTATTTAGCTTGATTAATGAAATAAGTGTTGCTATTTTATTTTATCCAAGATCCTATTTGCCACTTGGGCAAAGCCTTTTATTAGATGTTTTACCACAATAACTGTTTAAACTGTAACAATTTATTTTTATTTAGTAAACTTCAATATTCTTTGAGTTCTTTGTAGAAATTTTCTCCTTGGTAATTTCTTATAGATAAATCTTGGTCAGTGATATATACATTAATTTTATCTATAATCTATTATTATTGCGTACAAATGGGTGTGACAATATTAAAATTAGAATCACAACAGCCAATTCTTCATTTACACAAATATCTAATCAACTCACTAACAAATGAAGAACTAATTCAGCCTGTAATCACATAGTGAATTTACTACTGTTGAATGATCATGTAGTATTAAGCAAAACTGTTCCTCTATAGATTTTCCTGATTCTGATAAAACTAAATGTAAATGTTGTATATTTGAGCAGCAATCCTTCTTTTATAAATGTTTCATTGAATTTGACAGACAAAGAATATTTTGTAAGTTTTTTTTATTTAGTTTTTCTAGTGTTCTTTCAATTTTTCTTTTATGAGAACTAAGGGTCAGCAGAAACTGACTAGTGATTATATACTCCAGAGTGCTTTTGGCTAATACTTTATCATTTTTATATGCATATACATATTAAAAATGATTTTATAATATATCTTTTCCTATATAGTGATTGTTAGCAGTTAAAAAAATTGAAAAAATATACTGACAGTCTCTTTTTTTTTTATTAAAATCTTTTCTCTCCAAGTGAGGTAATACACAAGGGGGTACTGAGAGTTATGACACTAGGACACAAGGGGGTACTGAGAGTAATGACACTAGAACACAAGGGGGTACTGAGAGTAATGAAGATGAGAAAACATCACAGAAGAGAAATAAAAGAGTAGGATTCAGAAAGACAGATGATGATTGGTGTTGCATTTAAACTTTTGAAGACCATAGCTGAAAGAAAAGCAAGAAGCTAGAAGAGTTTCACAAGTGAGAAGTGTAAGAAAAGGAACAATTAGAACAAAACTTAAAATCTACCTACTTCAACCGTAAAACAATAAGACTTAGTTGTCAGTCTTGTATTATGTTTATATTTATGCAGTTGATGTACAAAGGAGGAAAGGTCATTAGAATTTGGTTCTTTATTAAATATTTTTCTTTAGGTTTAAAATTTTATTATTGTTATTAAAACATATTTCACGGATACAAGTGGAAAATGAAAACAAAAAACAAATATAGAAAAGGAATAATTGCCATGAACAGTAATTTAAGAAAGAGAAAATCAAACAAACAGCTGACCAGCTTTCATTCCATTCATGCATATTTGTTTTATTTTCTTGATTGAGTTCTGAAGAGAGTAGAATGAAAACCAATCAGTAGTTTTTTTTCTTTTTTACAAATTTCCATTCACGGTAATTATACCTTGCTATTCTTTTTAATTTTCTTCTCACTTCCACAAAGTCTATGTTTATTCATTTTTTTTAAATTATTATAACTAATTTACATTTTTGAGAGAGAGAGAGAGAGTGAGTTGGATGATACATTTTGACAAAATTAAGATGCAACTGCTAAATTTTATGGCTATAACTTTTTGAATTAAACAAAAAAAATAGTCTGCAATGAAAAGTTAAAACATGAAAACTAATATAGTTTTTCTGTTTGAATTGCAGGTATGAGGTGTTATCATTATTGTAGTTATAACTCTGAGTAAATAATTATAAATCCCCTAACATTTTTATACAAAAATACTTGTCAAATTGATAAACAACAAGACATGGAAACAACAAAATGAATATTATTTATTATCTGGTTGTTACATGGTGCTGGAGACATAAGAGATGATAATGCTGAGTAAAATTGTGAGTTTGGGGTCGAATGTAGATCAAATATGGATTGGAATTCAAAAGAATGATAAAATAAAGAATAAGCAAAGTGTATATAGTCTTTCTCATATGTTTTTTTTATAGATGTGTGTAATGAGTGTCCAGATAATTTAGTTGAAAAAATGCAAGAAATACCTTGAATTTTTGTTGAGTGCTAAAAGATAAATGATACTATTGTAGCCAGAAAATGGGAAAGGAGATGAAATTTTCATTGATGCACATGATAATGACCTGTCTGTGTGAAGTGCTTTTCAGATAGTGAGAATGTCATGTGTGTAAAGGAGAAAAGTGGGGTAGATTCTCATTGGTTTAGAATAAGTGAATTAATTATAATTATAATTGTTATAATTATTTTACTCGAATTATTTTTGATGCTGTAATTTTTATTTATTTTTTCATGAACACAACACTCTGATAATATAATTACTTTTTTTATGTATTTCTTTACAGAAACATTATTTGTCATTATCTTGTTCTTATCACAAAGTTTCAGCTGCTTTGCCTTCCTTCATCAGGCATATATCAATTCAGGTAACCTACAGGAGACAGTTCTTTTTAGTTCTTTTTTTTTTTTTTTTTACTTCTGATCAGTTATTGCTTGCCCTAATTCCACTGAATCCAAATATAGTTGCTCAGGGATTGAACTCACAATTACTATATCACTAAATTCATGAGCCAATGATTTAATATACTAGGCTATTGTCCTATAGGACAAATCTCTGTGGAGAATTAAGAGCCTTAAACCTAACCTGCATGCTGAGTGCTGCTGCTGCTTATCATGCTTGACTTCACTCACTGAAGCTTGATCTCTTTTTGTTGCATCTGCTGTTAAAAACTTTGTTTTGATACAAACAAGAATGTCTAAATAAAGACAATACTTAAATTTGATTAATTGTCATAGCCTATGAATTTATAAGATTAAGAATTCAATATTATTATTAATTGTTAACTAGTTCTTTCATATTATTTCTCTTAGATTGTTATTCTAAGACTGTTATATAAGCAACCTTGATTAGAAATAAACCATAAGAGTGCCATTACTGATTTAGTGACTTTACTGGTAGCTAATATGGAAATAAGCCATACGCCAATGTCCCTGATTTCTCCAAACACTACTATTTTACTATATTGTTTGTTTATTATTTACACTAATAGTATTTAATAAAATATAGTTGTGATATAAATCAATGGAAACAATATGAAAGAAAATAAAAAATTAATTAACAATCATGATTTCATAGTTTCTAATTTTAATTAATCTAAGGTATTAACATGTGCATGTTTGGTTTGGTTGAATTAAGATGGGTAAATGGATAAATATCCCATTAAGTATTATTGATTTGTTTGGCAGATGCCTGACCCTAACCAACTGGGAATGTCCCCTAGTGGTCCAGGCACTGTGTATCTCTGTACATGAGTGTAAATAGTATGGGATCATTATGGTTAGGTGTTGAAAGTGTGTTTAAAGTTTGAATAATGAAGTAGTCAAGGTAACTTTTTGATCCTAGGGAAAGACCATTTGAGAGGATTGAGTTATCTGAGCATATTGAATTTCTAAATGGGGCCTAATTGCAAGGTTATGTATTTGTTTTCATCAACATTTGTCGCAATAACCAATACATTTGACTATGATGCTTGTGCTTGTTATACTGTTATCAGACTAGGTGTTAAGATAGGTATGTTAGGTTTTGCATACTTGTACCCCAGCTTCACCTTGTTGCCTTGCAACTCTCTTAAACATATTCTCTCAAACAATAATAATGTTCACTTAAGTTGATGTGCTAAATATCATCTCATTTGAAGGAAGATTTAAACCTGGAAGATTTTTTTTTTGTTCGGAGCATTAAACTTGCATTATTAAAACCCAACATTTTGATATTCTCAGGTTACATGACCCATCCATCTATGAACTCAATTGGCAATTATTTATAAAAAAAAAACATTATGATATTCTCAGGTTACATGACCAACTCAGATATGAAATCATCTGGGAAATTATTTATTAAAACGATTTTATGATATTCTCAGATTACGTGACCCACTCATCTATGGAATCAGTTGGGCAATTATTTATAAAAACATTAAGATATTCTTAGGTACATGACCTACTCATCTATGAAATCAACTGGATAATTATCTATAGTAAAAATCATTATGATATTCTCAGATTATATGACTAACTCATTTGCCAAATTAACCAGGCAATTATTTATTAAAAAAAAGTTAAAATGATTTCATGCAGTAAATATTAATACATATTTTCTTAAATGTTTCTCTTGGAAAAGAAATGTCCAAGATCACTTGGAAATTAAGTAATAAGTCAGACAAAGATCTGTGTCAAGCCAGATTGACATCAATTAAGACATTTTTGTGGCCTAAAAGCATTAAACTTTTATGTAACTTTTATTATAAAGAAATATCAAACCATTTGCCCATTGCTAGTTGCCTGCTTTTCTACACAGAGGAAAATTACAGGTTAAAAGATTAAAAAAATATACAAGAAAAATTGGTTGAGAGAGAGAGAGAGAGAGAGAGAGAGAGAGAGAAAATGAGAAAGTGAAAACAGGAAAGAGGGAGAGTGTATGAGAGAAAGAAAGAGCAAGAATTTACTTTTATGTATTGTCTTCCTACAGGATATGAACAATCATGGCTCTGTCTAACTTCCTATCCTTTCTGGCTCTAAGACAGTCTATTTTTTTACTTAAAGAAAAAAAATTGGCTCCTTACTTTCCCTTCCAGTTCATGTTCTACCATCAACTTATCCAAACTTGTAAGGTAGGTTTCTTACTGTCACCATTCACCTCTCTTTTCAGTATCTCTTATGAGTATCAAATTTTCCATGACTTTTTTCTCATTATGTGTCCCAAAAATTTCAACTATCTCTATCTTATTCTATTTACAGGGGCCTTTCTGTTTCCATTTTCTCATATGTTTCATCCAGGGTATGCTCAGCATCCTTCTTTAGAGATATATCTTCATCTGCGAGGAAAATGTCTGGTATTCACTTCCATATAGGAAGACTGACGTTATATCAACATTCTTTTCCTTGTTTCTAATGAAATTTTCTCATTTCATGCTGATTTATTTAGCTTTTGGAAGGCATCTTTCACTATTCAGATTTGGGTACCACATTTTTAATTCTGTTATAATTCTTTACAGAGAGTTCAATTTCTGTACTTTCTTGATTTTGATCTCCAATTTGCATTCTGTGTCTTGCACCCATTCATGACCATGCATTCTGTTTTCTTACAATTGATCATTGATCCCCTCCTTTTTTCCTTACTTTCGTTTATTACTTTGACTTTATTTACTTTTTTTCCGTACTTTCATTTATTACTTATGACTGCAATTTTCTTTCTGTGTTTGCCATCAACATGATGTCATTTGCATATCCTATGTCATTAAGATTGTGCTTGCCAATAATAGATCCTCATAGCATTTCTAGATCTGTTTGAACTGCCTCACTATATGGGTTAAATAAAACTTGTGAGAAGACACATCCTTGTTTTATGCACCTTTTTATTTTTGGTTACTGGCTCAATTCATATTTCTCCCAAATTCAAGAACTTTGTTCCGAATATGAGGGATTATTCTAATATCTTTCCTTTTTCTTATCAATTTTTTTAAATCATACTTTGACTCTTACATTTATCAGTCTTCGTCCGGTATTGTAATTCTGGCTTGGAAACCCAGAATCCTATATTTCATACCATGTTATTCATATGTTTTATAGCTAGTGGATAGTGAGATCAGTGTTCCAATATAATAGGGTTGGATGGTGAAAGTTTTAAAAAGAGGTAATTACCTGTACATAATCTATAATCTATATTTTTATATTAACAAAAATAGTTTAAGTGTTAAAATGAATCAAAAATGACTTATTAGCCTTCTACTTCTATTTGGTAAACTACTGAATCCACTAATTACCTTCAAATTAGTTAAGCCCCACACAGTACAGAGACTTCATTCAGACAAGCAATATGGCTTTAACTTCTCTGTCAGCTGCTGATGTACTAATGATTATTGCTGAAAGAATCTATCAAGCTTTGGATAAGAATGTTGAAGCTTGCTGTTGCTTTGGATATCTTGAAAGCATTTGACAGGGTTTGGTATACTGGTCTTCTCCACAAGTTGAAAGGCGACAATATTTCTGGACAAATTTTTGAACTAATTCAATTTTTCTTATCTAATTGTGAAAGTTATCCTGAATGGCCACTCTTCTAGATCTTTTTATACTAATGCATGTGTCCCCCAGTGCTTTATCCTTGGATCTATTTTGTTCTTAATTTTTATTATGACCCTCCTAATGACATCAGTTTTTAACTTGGTATCTATGACGATGACACAACCATTTACTTCTGTCTCAATAATAAGTCTGTTCATTTTGATAAGGTGAAATTGGCAGGTGATCTAAAAATGACCTACAGTTTATTATTAACTTGGACAAGAAGTGGCTTGTTACTTTTAATGCCTCCAAAACAAAACTTCTCTCTATTAATCACCTGAAAAGCCTCTTCCTGCCTCCCATCAGCATGGCTGATGCTAACCTCCATAAGATTGACTCATTTCACCTTCTTGGTTTTTTAACATTCTCAGTTGATATGAAGTGGAAATACTATATTGACTCCATTGCTAGGTTTACTGATAAGAGAGTCAGGTCATTGTGTTATGCTACACAGTTTTATCTTCAGAATTTATCTTGCATATTCATTCATTCATGCTTTGAATACTACTGCTACATCTGATCCAGTGCTCCTACTGTATATTTAGAGATTCTTGATAAAATCCAAAGGAGAATCAGCAATATTATTGGTCCTGACCTGCTTCAGTCACTTTCTCACTGTCATAAAGTTGTTTCCCTGTGCCTTTTCTATAAATACTTTCATGGTAATTATTTGGATGAACTCTTTGCTATGGTTAAGCCTAGTACTAGATTGGCAGCAAGGTTTCACTAATTCACAGTTGAACTAGCTAGATGTAACTGTAAGTTCTATGCTAATATTTTCTTTTCTTGCAATTCACATTTGTGAAACTCTCTTCTGGCTTCATGCTTTCCAACCAACTTGAATCTTCAAAATTTAAATGCAATGTCAATCACAATCTACTGTCTTGATTAGTTTTCTATTCTTCTTGAATCCTAATGATTCTTTTTTTTTTTTTTAGTCTTCCACACTCAATAACCCCTTGTGTCTTAGTAGCTTCACTGCCTTGCATCAGTTGATATGATTAAAAAAAATCTTTACACTTTTCTGTTGATAATATTTAAATAAAAGTTCAGTACAGGGAACTAAACAATGTTATCATCTATGATACAAAAATATTCTTTTCTTTTTTTCAAATTTGGGTGGCATTAAAATTTTTAAACTGGTCTACTGTATATACTTGAATATAGTGTATATAGATTTTCAAGCTAATAAATGCTAGGATATTCAAAATAACAGACTTGCTGAAGATCCACAGGTGAAAGTACACGACATAGTAAGTAACTATGCCACTTACTTCCTTAATACAATTATATATATATATATATATATATATATATATATATATATATATATATATATACATACATACACACACATGCACATACACACACACGCACATATAAATATATATATATATATATATATATATATATATATATTTATATTAGGTTGGTGCAAAAATAATGACGTTTTTTGACGTATTTTTTAACATCAAAAAACTCCATTATTTTTGCACCAACCTAATAAATTTATATATATTTATGTATGTGATAGAATAAGGAAGAAATAGAAAACATAAATCTAACATTTCCCTTTTATTTAAGCTACATCATAAATTTTAGGAAATTAGTTATGGTAGAGAAACTCATTTCCTAAAATTTTTGATGTGGTTTAAAACTACATTCTCATTTCATTAGATATCATTTCATTCTAATTTTTTTGGCTTTAGCTTTTTATTTTCCTTCAAAATTACCATATATACTTGAGTATAGTGCAAGTTTTATGATCAGTTCCTTTCTGCAAAAATAGGGGATTGCATTATACACAGGTAATTTTTTTTTTAAAGAGGTTAAAAATCATGCATTTTCAATGTCCAGTTGCACTATATACAAGTAAAGTTTTTGTGGAAACTTTAAAATTCATGCAAAAAAATTCAGGGGTGGTACTATACATGAAGTCGGTTTATATACAAATATATATGCTAGTCTATCTTATACTTCTATCATTATCTATGAAGTGTTATAAACAATACATATAGTTTATTATTTTTTCATGTCGTTTATTATAAGTAGTTCCTCTGTTGACAAAACTTTTACATGCACACAAAAAATAACCAAATTTTATACCCTTTATTACCACAGATCTTTTTTGTCCAAAAGAATTAAAAGTAATAAATGTCTCTATATTTGTTCATTGATTCATTTGTTTTTTTAAATATAAACAAAGTAATTTTATCGAATAGAGAATAGCTTCAGTCATCATTAATCTTAACTGCTATTGCTTTTTAGGATGTTCCAAGCCATTTTTACTGTGCAGTTTGTTCCCTTACTAGTGTAAAGGGAAATGCCAAAAAATTAGAGACACTGAATCATTTCAGTGTCCCTCAACTTGAAGAAATGGATTCAGCTGGAAGAAAAATGTATAGCATTATAGGTAAAAATGAGACGTAGAGAGCATTAAACATTGACGTCATTCAAGCCAGAAATATTGGGTATGCCAATTCTTTGGTGGTAACTGTTCTAAGTTTTTCTTTGACAGTAGTACCAAATTTAAACCAGGAATACTTGAATTCTGGACAGATTTGAGCAAAATGCAAAAACTGCAGGTTCCCACAGGCGATGCAAGAATAGTTTCAGGTCTATGACTAAGACAGATGGTAGCGATTCAAGGAAGAGGAACATAGCATCAAATCCCATTTGAATTCAGTGCTGGTGCTATTAAATCCATCAGTTAATGCATTGTAAAATAAATATTTCATTCCATAGGGTTTTGTAATCACTAACCAATAAAAGTACCATTCACAAGAACCAATAATGAAACTGGAGCCTGTCTTGACTCATGTGATATATACAGATCTTGTTACAGACCATTTGCACCTATTCATGCTTGTCATATTTTACAGGTGTTTATAGTTTGCTAAAGTGAGATAATACACCATCTTCATTATGTGTGGGTGACATTAAATTACTTCCAGGAACACTCAGCTGACTTTCACTTGACACCATGCTTGTGCTTGCATGAGACATGTTGCAGACTTAGCTACATTTTCTGCAGCATGCCTAACAAACTAAGCTTAGTTATGGAAAGCCCTAGAATGTGCATGGATAACTGTATGAAGGCAAAGATTCCAGGATCTTGTAGGCTTTAAGGCATATTGTTCAGTAGCCATTATTCAAGCAAACAGACAACCCTACATATATTTCAGGAGTGAATTTTTGGGATATAATCAGTTATTCAAAGATTTATTAAAATATATTTAAACGGAAAGATTTAAAGACCTACCAGTTATATACCGAAATAAATAAACAGCAAATTCTGTCAGTCTGTCCATGTGTCTGAAACACTTCTAGCTTGGGCCACACTTACTCTATATAGACATTTTTGGAATCAGGGTGATCCTAGGATTGAAAATCTGCCCTTCATCTGGTGCTTGAACATCCAGCATTGGGATTTGTAAGCTGAATGAGGAGGGGAAAGTTAAAAATTCAAATTTTAAAATAACTGAAAAAAAATTAGTGATTTTAAAAGTTTTAATTTATATTGAGTTTAAAGTAACACTTTGTGAATTTTAAAATCTTTGTTTTAAATTCAGTTTAAAATATCTCCCAAACTTTGTGAATTGAGGAAATCAATTTTATTTCTTCAAAATGCCAAGGAATCAGAGTTAAAGTGAGAGGTTTTGTGATTTGAGGCTTTGAAGTTCTGCAAAGTTTGTGGTTTGAAGAACTCAATTTTCAGCTTGAATTGGAATTTCTGTCCAAATCAGAGTTGAGGCCCAAATTTGTCTTTTGGCCAATATTGGACTTATAGCCAAAATCAGTGTTAAAGTGAGGTTTTGAAGTTCCATGGAGTGAATTAAGGAATTCAAAGTTATTTCTTGAAAATTGTCATTGCTGTTTTCTAAGCTGAGGTCCCTTTAATTTGAATCCAGAATCCCAATTAGCCCACTGCAGGAGCTAGCTTAAAAGCCTGTATGAAGTGCAGCTTTTAAGCTAGTAATAAATATAATAAAAAATATATTTCCTATGGATATTTTCTTGTTATCATATAATTTCAAAGAATCACTCAAGTTACTATCAATTTATAGGCTATCCTATGCATATCAAATGACTAATATTAGGTTGGTGCAAAAATAACGACGTAATAATGTCGTTTTTTGACGTATTTTTTAACGTCAAAAAACGACATTATTACGTCGTTATTTTTGCACCAACCTAATATTAGGATCAACAATATTATCAACTTATAAAATCCTAATTTATATTCTGACTAGTGTCCTCATCTCTGTTGTTATCATAATACTTTGGCAGTTGTGACCTATGGTCTTCTTCAGGTATCTGTCAATCTGGGTAACTTTTAGAGAATTTTGAATTAAGGAAAAAGATTGTTTTTATTCCACTGTCCATGTCTAGGAATACCTTGTCTTGTTCTGAACCCTGGAAAAGGTCAGATGCTACAATGGACAAAATATTGTGATAATAGCAAAAATGAGGACATTAGTTCAAATGAAAATAGTATAAATATAGATAATGTCTCAAGCTCATAAATTCAGATAGAAATGATAAAATCTTGATTTTAAAAATCTTTTATTTTCACTGATGGTCTTTATCTGTTATTGCTAACAATATTTAACAATATTTAACAATATTTAACAATATTTTTCATTTTCATATTTCAGGACTAATTAAGGAGAAAGTTGTTTAATATTTGCTTCTTCTGTCTTGCTTGTTGTAAGGTGACTATGTTAACATGACTTACAATAAGACAAGATATAAAGAGAATTTAAATTTCATAATTTCCCATAAGTCTCAGCTTAAAGTAACAGTTCATTACCATCACTTAAAATTAGTCCTATATGAGGCCATTTTAAATTTCCAGAAAAATTCCAGTAAATAACTAAAAGACTTAATTATTTTGTTGAGGAACTAATACATTTGAAGAGTCATTAGAAATATTAATCTATTCTATTAAACAAGATCCACTATGAATACATTCTGACAAGTTGCACAATAATTCAACAGTTTTAAAAACTTAATGACAAATAAGAATTTTCACAGATCATGGTAAATATCACAAATTAAAAGCTCTTGATCAGGAAGAGCTTAATAATAATTGTTATTTTCTTTCTTTCATCCTCATTTCATATCAGACATTGTATGTGAAGCGAGATAACATAAATCAATGAAATCTGTTTTTCTTGTTGAGAGCATTTTCAATCCTCAATTCAAAATCAAATTGATAAATACTGCTAAATTCTGCCAACGGCTATCAGCTTTATTTAGGCAATTTGATTGACTTTTTATTCTTATGCCCACAGCAAAACCCTGAGATTTTAATCTATCTTGGAGATTTAATTTCACAAAGTTAGAAATAAACAGAAATAAGTGAGTCCTCTGCTTTAATTTCTTCATAGATTTTTTTCTTCTTACTGAGTGCTAATTTCTGTTTTGTAGTGACATAGCTTTTGCTAAAAATGAAAAAAACAACAAAGATTAAAATAAAAATAACAGGTTCAAAAACCAACAAATTTAGGATAAAAAAAAAATTGATTCAGTCTTCATAAGGATTAAAATGTCAAAAAGTCCCACTGAAGGAAATAAAAAAAATGAATGAATATTTAAGTTAAATAATAAAACTTTTCTCAGCTTTCTCATTTATCAGCTCAAACATAATTTTTGTTAATGTGAATTTCTTTGAAATAATACAGTCAAGCTATACCAGTGTTGTGTGAAATTAATTTCATAATTATTACTATTTATTGATGCATTATTTCTGAATAGAATTAAAAGCTTAAGCCTTGAATAGCAAGTATCATCAATTGATGTTTCATTGGAGATCAACAGATGTTATTAATTGATGATTTAAACTTTTTTCAATGATACATATGTCATTCATTTATGATTCAAGTCTAAACTATTAATTGAAAAATTGAGCATTTGTTTTTCATGTTTTTGCATTTCACTTACTGGATAAATATTTCTAGGGAGAAAGTGTTATCTATATTCTCATATATAATATATATATATATATATATATATATATATATATATATATATATATATATATATATATATATATATATATTAAGGTTATGACTTTCTTGTATTTTCTCTGTTCCTGTGTCATAAATCAATAAACTTTTGTTCAAAAGTAACAAAAAAGTCATCAATTTGTTTTAGCTCTTGAAAAAGCTCATCCCCAAAGTGAAAATCCAATTTTACCATATTTGCAATAAGAGTAAAAAATAAAAATATTTCAGAAGCTTTATTTTTCAATTTGCTAATAATATAATTTGATAGTACTTAGGTATTTCTTAATGCTTTAAAAAGTTTATAGCTATAGCATAACACACAAACTTACAAATAAACAAAAACAAGTTCTAGAAGGCTCCAGAAAGTCATAATACTACTACACTTATATACAATTTTAGAAAATTTGTGTTGGGGGTGACATTTAAAAAAAAAATATACTAAATTAAGCCCTTCTTTATTATTTTTTGAACAAAAGCTAAGGAATTATTATACATGAAATCGATTATTTTACAAAAAGTCATAAACCTAATATTGTATCTATATTTATATATACATGAAATAAATGTGCATATTTATATATGTATATAAAATATACATGTTATAAGAGTAGTTGTAAATAGACATGAGTGAATATATGTATATGTAATACCAAAGTTGTTAAGAGATATCTGACTCAAAATATTTGGTCTTGATATTTGTTTTATAAAATGATTTGTGTTTTATAAAATAACATTGCTTCATGCTTCAAATAAAGTCTAGTTCAAAACAAAAACAGAACTTTTATGGTCAGCCATATTTTTGAAAGAGAGAAAAAATAACAACTTCCGTTTCTTTTAAAAGATGACTTCTCTTTTGAAAACTGCTCATTTTCTGATTCAAAATTTTGATGAAAATGGAATTATATTCAAATCAGATTGGTATTTATTTTGCCAAATCAGGTGATTATGGCTACAATTTAATAAACATTCTCTGTAGTTTACCTGAAGAAATATAAACAAATAATACCAAAAATGAGAAAATTACAAATAATTATTAATGAAAATATTTCATTAGTAATAAAAATATATAATGAATTAAAAAATACATAAAAAAAATTGCAATTGGTAATTTAAAATTAATCAAACATATTGGTTTCTTACCCTCAAATGATAATTTGAAATTTTATCATAATAATGAAATCAAAACATGATATAATGCAATACAGTGATGCTTAAACAGCATAGAATAACCTTTGAAATGATAAAATTGTATATTATTTAGTTAATACAAAATTAAAACTGAAAATGTATGAAGAGAATTTAGAACATTTAATAAACTTAATTTTAAAAATAAATTTTTATTATATATTTTATTAATGCATTGATTCACATCCTAAATATGGAATTATAAAAATAAAAATTCAATATTAATTATAGATTTCTAAAAAAAAGTCTTGTATTAATTTTAGGTTTTTAAAAAATCTGTTATTAACAATAGGTTTATAATAATCTCATACTAATTATAGGCTTCTACCCCTAATCCATTTTTGCCCACCAATCCCCAAAAATGAAATAATAAGGCAACAACGGATTAATAGATTGAAAACATTGAAGAAATAAAAAATTGTCACTCATAAATTTCATCAATATTAAAAAACAACAAAAGCAATAACCAAGAAAAGCAAAAGAAAGAAAAAAGAAAAAAAAAAGAAAGAAAAAAGAAGAAAAAAGGGGATATTTAATAACAATTGTAGTTGTAAAATAAAAGAAGCCAAATTCTAAACCTACAGACTCCCTACACATTGGTCTAATATTGTCTGAAAGCCAAATTATTAATTATTTCTCCATGGAGTTTAATACCTTTCCCTTCATCAGGAACCAAATTTAAAAAAAAAGAAAAGAAAATGTATGTACTTAATTCATGCAAAAAATTGATGTTGAGAATGTTAGAATAAATCCAAATTTAAACAGCATGAATTGATAAACTGAATAATAATAATAATAATCATCATCATCATCATCATCATTATCATCATCATCCCCTTTTCTTTTTCTATTCTATTTTATGTCTCTTCAGGATGTGGACGAGCATTGCTCTCCATAACTTTCTATCATTTTTCTAGCTCTATGTCTCCTGACTATTCCTCCCAGTCTGCTATCTATTTATATAAGATCTTTACTCATCATTTTCTTCTGTCCCTTATCTTCAGTGTGCATCCTGTGAGTGTCAAATTCTACAAGCCTTCTTTACTCATTATGTCCTAGAAATTTCAATTGCCTGTATCTGACTGAAAGTATAGATATCATTTTTGTTTCCATTTTCATTAAAACCTTCTTGTTGCTCATATTTTCTATCCATAGGATTCTCAGCATCCTTCTGTAGACCCACATCTCTGCTGCCTCAAGTCTTCTTTTCATCTTTGAGGAAATTGTTCTACATTCACTGCAATATTATATAGCAATTTAGCAATCTTTTCTTCATATCTAATGAAATCTAACCTGTTTCTTTTGGAATGTCTCTTTTGTTATTTCAATGTGCCTTGGATTGTTCATGGATCCTGTAAGCCACTGAGGTATTTGGCGGGGGGAACCATATATAGTGCAGTTATAGCAGCAGTGGTCTGTCTCTCTTCAATCTGGTTTTGAATTCACTTTTCCTTCTAGAGTAGTTGAAAAAAACCAAGTCAGCTCTACTATTGAACCCATAGCTGGTCGCCTTGAATATGTTATTTATAAAAAAACTAAAAACTTTCTATAGATAAAATTCATATATAGAGAGAATTAAACACATCTGCTTTTTAAAAGGTTTCCTGAACTTGTATGAGATTCAGAACTGAAGTAAAAATTGATATATGTCTATATAAAATTTGTATTCAGTTGTTATTCATGTTTACAAAAATGTTGATCAATAGGTCTGTAGCATTACACCAAGTTATTAGTTGAATTTTGACATGAAATTTCCAAGATATAATGTTCTATTTGATTTATATATTTTTTTAATCAATTCACCCCAAACAAATCAATAATGCCACTAAGACACAAAAGACTACTGGGGTGAGGAGAAAATGAAAAGACTTTAGAAGGAACCAGAAACATAATCCTAAACAGAGAACAAAGGATAAACCTCTGCTCCTTTCCAAAAGACTGGGAAGGTGTGTGAACCGGGCATTAGACAGACTTTGGCATATTTCTGTTTTTTTTTCTAAAAATGTGAAATGAAATTTCTTGCAAATTTTAATTTATTTTACATTTTCTCTCATTTTCCAATTTCTCAAAATTTTTCCTATGAAGTCTTTATTTAAAATTGGTAGCCTGGCTTCAGTCACTTTCCCACCATTGTAAGGTTGCCTCACTGTGCCTTTTCTATAAATACTTTCATGGTAATTGATCAAATGTACAATACAAAGTGTCATCAATTTACAGTTGAGTTGGATAGATATAACCATAAGTTCTATGCTAACAGTTTCTTTTCTCGCATTCTTGCTTGTGAAACTCTCTTCTGGATTTCCAATCAACGTTAATCTTTGGAAATTTAAATGCAATGCCATTTGCTATTGACTGTCTTCTTGATTATTTTTCTTTTGTTTTCACTCCTTAGTAATGCTTCTGTTTTCTAATTTTTACACACCCTGTAACCCCTTGGGTCTTAGTGGCTTTACTGCCATGCTTAGGGTGAAATTGATTAAAAAAATGGTGCAAGTCTAGATCTCCATGTAATATATTTAATTTGGCCGTGTTAATCATTTTCCTTTTTTAAGGCTGGCTGGAATTGTTTTTATGACAACAAACATTGTAGTCTTTAAACCATGAGATTGATTTTGCCTGTGTTATATAGTTTTCTAATTTAGGTAAACTTAACTACAGTGAGAACAAGAAAGTATCAAAGATTTAGAATCAGCTATTAACTCTTTGAATAATGTACTTGTTCAAATATGAGCTGACAAATGCTGTGCTAAATTGACAGTTGAAGAAATTTGAAAATAAACAACCTTGTGAGAAGTGTGAGAAAAGAAACTGTTAGTGTAGAAGTTACAGATACATCTAGCTAGCTCAACCATAAATTGATGAGATCTCAATGACAAACCTAGCATTGGATTCAATATAGTCTTTCCACTTCATGTCAGATGAGAACGTTAGCCAGAGAAGGTGCAATTATTCACTTTCTTGGAGGATAGCATCAGCCATGCTGATGGAAGACATTGAGGGGTCTCCCAGATGATTAATTGAGGGAAGTTTACTTTTGGAGGTGTTAAAATAGACAAGCCATCTTTTACCCCAATTAACAACTGTCTTGAGGTTGTTTTATACATCAGCTGCTATTTTGACCTTGTTAGACTGATCAGCTTACTATCAAGGCAGGAATAAATAGTAGTATCATCAGTGTAGATGCCAAGTTGAGAGCTGATATCATCAGGAAGTTCAGTAATGAAGATTAAAAACAGTGTAGGATCAAGGATGGAATCCTGGGGGATATTCATGCTAGTACAAAAGGATGTAGATAAGTGGCTGTTCAGGACAACTTTCATTTCATGATTTGATAGGAACAACTGGATCAGCTCAAAAATGTGCCCAGAGATACTGTGCTTTTCAGCATGTGAAGACCTGAATGCCAGACCCTGTCAATGTCTTTTGAGATGTATGATGCTACACCCTGGGCTTCACCATTTTTATCTAGAGCATGATAGACTCTTTTTGCAATTATCATCAGTACATCAGCAATTGACCTGAAGAAATGTAAGCTATATTGCTTCTGAGAAAAAGCATGATAGATGATGAACCAATTCAGTATTGATTAGGGCCTCTAGGATTTTCCCAAAAAGAGATAAAATGCTAATAGGCCAATTGGATGGGTTGGAGGGTTCACTAGTTTTTAAAAACTGGAACAACAGATGATGACTTCCAGCAGGCAGGAATCCAGGAGGCAGTGAGACATTTATTATACAGTTTAGAGAGAAAAGGAGCCAGTTTGGGAACACACTTCTTAATGACTATTACAGGTATACCATCAGGTCTGCATGCTTTGTGGGGATCCAGGTTAGAGATGATAGCAGAAACCATGGAAAGGATTATATGCATATCACCCAATAGAGAATCACTTCTAAGTGGAATGTTAGGCAGGGATACTCCAGATGAGTCAAGAGTAGAGCTTGAGGAGAATTTATGGGCAAAGCATTCATCTTTATCAGCAGGGGGCCACCGCAAAGCATTGAGGTTTATAAGCAGAGATCACCTCAAATCAATTGAAGAGGGGGGGAATAGAGGCCTTGCACTTATCTAGTACCCTATTACTGAGATTCCAGTAATCATAAGAGCCAAACTTTTTAGAGTCTATGCAGTGCCTCATTCTCTCAGCAAACAGGGACTTAGCTCATTCAAGTACTCGCTTACATTTATTACGAACAATAGCAAATAGGCATCTGTTATGACAAGAGCTGTCATGCTGACAAAGCCGGAAATAGTGATTCCTATGTGCTATGTCAGCCAAGCATGCTGGTGTATACCATAGAAAGGATTGTGGTTTCACCTGGTATTTCTGAGAAGGGATGAAAATGCCCATGTCAGTGGCCAATTTTCAATTGGGAGGATAAAAATGTCAGACCAAGGGGTGTCACAAAGAAAATACCGGAATAAGTCCCAATCAGCATTCTGGTGTGGTAATGGAAAGAGGTCTTATGGGTAAGGGGTGCCTGTAGCTATTGATACCTCCTTGAAAGGAGGTATCAATAGCTACTACAGAGTGGTTCAAGTTACCAAGAGGGCAATATTGCGAAGCTCAGCAAGAGTGAAGAGAGGAGGTAAGAGATAGATCCAGTAGAGAAGCCTGTTGCTTGGTTTGCCTAGAGAAACGAATAGGGAAATATATGTATGCATATGTGTGTGTGTGTATATATACACACACATATATATACATATACATATATAT
>OZ010598.1:51261426-51403031 GCA_963932145.1 Acanthosepion lycidas | reverse complement strand
ATGACTGACGAGGCAGATTTTTTCCCGCATTAGGTTGCCATTTCTTTCTGCAGTAGACCAGTTGTCATCTAAGGCTATAGAACCCAGCCTGTCTTGCTATTTACTCATAGCTGGGAGGTAAAGAAGAGAATTCATACCTTTCCCAAGGGTATTAGCATGTAAGTGAATGTAATGGATTTGACTGGAATTCAAACTCTGCTCTCTGATTCCTACATACAAACCACTATCCATTACTCCACCATGCCTCCTGTTTCATAAAACAAGGTTTTATTTTCTGAATGTTGTAGTCTTACTTTCCTTATTGGCTACTGAGTCATTTTATTTAATAATTGTGTATTTGGACAGCAAATTAAAGACAACTGAGAAGGTACTGTGATTAAATTTCATAAAAAGAATTTTTTTTTCTTTTGCTATCATTTTCAGCAAAATCTTGTCTATGTAGACACCATCTTTCATCAGTGGAAACAAATAAAAGTCTGAAAGTATCAAAATCCACACTATACAATGAGTGCGGTATGATGACCCAGCCAAAATCTTCAATCTGATGTGAGGTCTAGGGCAAGTAAAAGGTTCTCTTCTTTTCTGACCTGATTCTAAAAATTCAAGCTTTCAACTTAGTCAGTCTCATGAGGCAATGGTGAAAGTTGAAAGTTTGTCTGAATTCAAGGAAATTCAGAGGAAACATACCTTTCCTGTCCTCAAAACAGTGCACATCACTTTGCTCATTGATGGTTTTGCCTTGAACCTTTTCATTCATGATGAATTCACATGTTATTTTGGCTCATAGTAGCAATACCATGTCTTCTCATTTGTAATTATATAGTTCAGGAAGCTTTTACCTTCAGCCTTGTTGTGGTTCAGCTCACCCTAAACAGACTCATATTCAGTTGTTTGTTTGACCCACATAACACAAACTTTGCAATATCCCAGTACTATCAACATAATTTTCCATTGCATTAAAACTGACATTCAATGTGTTTAATTCTCCCTGGTTGAAATTCACAGTTTTGTGCAGATGAGGTGCTCTTCATATAATAGATTGACAGCTGTGAAGAGCTGTCCAGAATGTGGCTCTTGTCACAATCAAGGCTGTCAGTACTAATGAAGCCCACTACCTACCACCTGTGTTCATATTCACTGTTTAGTTTGCATAGACATTCAGCAAATGCCATTGAATGTCAAGAGGTTCAATTTTTTCCATGTGGTGAAATTCAGGAATACATTCTTGCTTTGCACTCACTTTTATATCATACCATTTTGCTAAAATGCCACTCATCCACTATCTGCAACAAGTAAAAAAAAAATTATAAGTGGGAAGATTCAACATCACTCTCCATACCACCAACATCTTCTGCCAATATATTAAAAAAAGAAGGTATTTTTTTGGACTGACCCTCAGAGATATAATTTTCTCGATATTAATTTTTCATATTTTCCAACTTTTGTTAATCTAAAAAATATATTTTCTAATGCAACAAAAGAAAAGTGATTATTCAAATTTATTTTCTAAATTTCAAAACATTAACATTTGTGGTAGAATGCAGGGGATCTTGTACACTGACGATTTTGAATTAACTTTTTTTTAACAAATGTTTCAACAAAATTTACTTGTGCTTGACAAAGTCTTGTTAAGTTAAAGTAAAATTCAAGGTTTTCTACATATTTTTGTTACATTTCTTTAGAATAGATAAAACAGTAACTAAAGTAGATTTGAGAAATCAATAAAAAGACATCTTTTGTGTTTTGGGTTCTGAATTTATATTAATGAAAAATTATTCGGGTTCAAATATTTCTTAATTTTTATAGATATTTGAACATGGATATTATAACTTTTATTTCAATGATTTAGGTATAGAACTTTTTATCAAGAATTAACATATGACAGCAACAAGCAGAATGTATTGCACGTATATTTGCGCATAGTACAAGTTTTTATGTTTGTTTTTTTATGTAAAAAATAGTGGGAGTGCACTATACACAAGTATTTTTTTTGAAGAGGTTAAAAATCATGCATTTTCAATGACTGGTTGCACAATATACAGGTAAATTTTTTCTGGAGGGGTTAAAATTCATGCCAAAAAATATAGGGGTCATGCTATACATTAAGTTGGCTTATACAATACACGAGTATATATGTTAAGTGTTGTATATGATTCAAGCCAAGAAAACCCAGATGTAATGTCAAAGAAAACTTTGTGTCAAGAGAAGTTGATCTGTGATGACCTTAATATGTTCCTGGCTCAACTCAGGTGATATCAAATTAAATTTTGCAAACAGTGTCATAGAAAAGTGTCAAAGATGGCTGGTTGAGCTGGAAGATTATCTAGCCCCTAGCTACAGATTTGTACCTTCAATGGATGTCAGTGGCTACCTTCACTGTGTAAACAGATGGTTGGCCCCTATCTACACTTAGGATGTGCAAATATGAGACAACCACTTGACAAGACAATATATAAGCATCCACCGGAAAGGGCAAGATAGAGCATCTCTTACATCCTCACATGATGAATCCACATTCAGAGAAAACTCCCCAAAACACATACCTACTTGCTAATATCAATTGTTGTTGAATAAGCAATTATTTTTCCGATGAAAGATTTTGTCCCTTGTTCTTATTAGGCTGTACAATAATAACATTATGTAAGTATTAGGTTGGTGCAAAAATAATGACGTAATAATGTCGTTTTTTGACGTATTTTTTAACGTCAAAAAACGACATTATCGCGTCATTATTTTTGCACCAACCTAATATTAAACAATATACATTATTTCATGCGTGTAATAGGAGAAATTTTAAAAGAAATTCAAAGGTAAAAAGAGAGTTTGTATTATACAAAAGTACACATTTTCAGAAGTTTTAACTCAGTTTAAAAAACTTCTTATTTGAAAGCTCGAGATTGCAAATACACTCAGCACAATAGATAATAATACTCAAAGTAGGCAGGTGTTGATAACAATTGTTTACAAAAGGTCATATGTCAGCCATATTTTTTTCTATCTTCATTCTTAATGAAAGACAATATTTTTTCATAAGTTATTAATATATAGAAATATAATAAAGTCATATCAAATAGAAAAGTGTGATAGATTAATTAACACCTTAAAATGTATTATTTAGCACCTTTCCTTGAAAATTCTAAAATGTTTTGAAATGGAAGTGAAGAAATGCACAATAGCTAAACATCCAGTTCATTTCTGTTCTTCAATATTATGAAAAATTATATATTTTAGTGAAATTTATGCACAATATTGAGATTTTAATGAATAATATAATACAACTATTCAAAAATATTTACATAGGGGTGGCTCTACTAAAGGGTTGTATTATACTCAAGGATGTAATTTATTGCCTACTTTTTTTTTTTAATTGAGTTCACCCCAAGCAAGGCAGTAAAGTCACTATGACACAAGGGGTTAGTGGGTATAGAAGAGTTAGAAAACAGAAACATTACTAAGGTGCAAGAACAAAAAAAGAGTAATCAGAGGGACAATAGATAGTGATTGACATTGTATTTAAATTTTTGAAGATTAAAATTGGCTGGAAAGCATTGAATCAGAAGGGACTTCCACTAGTGACAAGTGTGAAAAAATAAACTGTTAGCATAGAATTTATGGTTACATCCAACAAACTCAATTGTAAATTGATGAAACATTGTTGCCACTTTAGTACTGTGCTTAAATTAAAAAAAAAACTCTAGGTACCATAGCAAAGTGCTCATTTGAACAATTATCATGAAAGTATTTATAGAAAAGGCATAGAAAGGCAGCGGTGGAAAAGTGACTAAAGCTGAGCTGTCAGATCAGGACCAATAATACTGCTGATTCTTCTTTGGATTTTTATCAAGGAGCTCTAGATAATAGCAGGAGCATCTGACAAAATATGTGGCAGCAATATTCTAAGCATGGATGAATGGTAAACTTGTAGATATGTAAGATAGATTCTGGAGAGAAAAATTGTCTAACACAACACAATGAACCAACTTTCTTAGCAGTTGACCTAGCAATGGATCCAATATAGTCTTTCTACTTCATAGCTTCAGAAATATGGAGTTGTATGATACCTAAGAAAATATGGTAAGATTAATTAATATATTGTTTAATATTTGATATACAAAATAAAATTTAAAATATATTTTTTTATTATAAGATTTAATAAAGAAATTTCATTTTAATTTTTGGGGTTCTATATTTGAATCTGTGTTCCTTATAAGTTGTTGATTTTAATAAACTGGTTGCTTATAATTTCAGTAGTTATTTATAAATTTAAAATGGCATTTTAATATTTATATAAATATGGAACTTCCAGTTGACGACATGCATTTTATTGAATGTTTTGAAAACAAATAAAATATTTTGTATTGTAATATTTCATAAATTAAAAATGTTATTTTAACATCTCAGAAGATCTCATGCTAAACAATATTCTATGCATAGTTAAAATATATTTTGATATTATTTTTTAAATATTTATTTAAAATTTTGTAAAGTTTAACATTTTATTGGATGACACAGAAATCATAGAATTAGCAAAGATATCTTCCAGAAAATAGATAAAGTATTAAGAAATAGGAAAATATAGTATGAAACAAACAAAAAACATGCTGAATTGCTATGTAATATTTAATTTCCTATATGGCAATGTATGCTGGACAGAGATGAAGAGACTTGAATTGACAGAGATATGGTTCTACTAATGAATAATAACAATACCATGGCCAGAACATGTGAGCAATGAAGAAATGTTAATGAAAATAGGAAGAACAAGGAAACTTATACATATAATCAGAAAGAGAGAAATGAAGTTTCTAGGATACAAAATGTAGAAAGATGGCCTAGAGAATTTAACACTTATAGGACATGTTGAAGTCAAGAGAAACAGGGAGAATGATCAAGTAACCTACTTAAGAAATGAATGGATGACAGAAAAGAAATAAAGAGAAAAGTGTAAAAAATTACTTAGAGTAACAAAAGATGGAGAGCCCTGATTGCCCTGTTCAGAAAAGGACAAGAAAACATTTTAGTGCAAAAAAGAGGCTTTATACAAATGTGTGTTCAGTAAGTAAATTATATGGATTTGTGTGTTTTGCCCAAATAATTTATTTTTGTAAATATAAGTAGACAAATATACAAATTATATTACCCTTACTCATTTTTAATTAGTAAAGTATTTAATTAGTCCCAAAAAAAACAACAATATTTTATGACAGAGGTAAATACAGAAAGAGAGGTTAGAAAACTTAATTTTCTCTGGTTAAAACATTTATTTGAACCATACCTCATTGTTATAGTGATTTATCAAATAAATAATTCAGTCACATTAGTGACAAGTTTGAAGATTTCTGATTGAAACATTATTGGAAAAAGCTTTTACTTTGTGCATTGTGTAAGTAAATACATAATCTGGTCATGAAAGGAGGAAAAGAAGAAAAGTTTTTCAATTGAATAGCTATTTGTCTATTCATAAAGAAATCTAAAAACTGAACTATAGATGAAATACAGTCTTGAAGAATTGTGTCAGTCAATATGCTGAAGAGAAAAAGAAATTGTTCTGCTTATATAATAAAGAACTTAAGAAAGAAAAGAAAATGAAACAGTGGGAGAGAGAGAACAGGAAGAAGTAAATTATGAAAGAAAATTAAAGATGAAGAAAGAAGATGAAAAATATAAAAATAGATATAGGATAAAAAACAAGATAAAAAGAGAAAAGATAAGGGATGAAAAGTAAAGAAAAAGGGAAATAAAGAAATGTCACATCACAAGTTTCATAACTCATTAGAGTCATAAGGGCACTACATGTACTGCAACCTTAGCAGCAGTGGTGTGTCTTGGGCAAGATGGTTTGACAGAACCCACCTTACATCAAACTGGTTTTGAATTCAGAGTTTTCCTTCTCCTAGACTGGTTGCCACCTCAAGGCAAGAGAATCCCTGTTATTTAACCCATAGCTGGAGGAGGTTAGATTCAAGACTTTTCAAGGTATTAGCATGAAGTGAATGAATCAGAAGATAGTGGGAATTGAACTTGGCATGCAGAATTCACTTTCAACACTGATAACCATTATGCTATTCATGCCTTCAAATAAAGAATAGAGAATGTAAAAGTGGTTTAAAAACATGATAAAGAAAAAGTATAAGAAATTAAAAGTGAGCTAATTATGAAAGAGAAAGATAGAAGAAAAAGAAAGAGAAATAAGAAGTAAATTGGAGAGAGAGAGAAGAAAAGGAGAAATAGAGAAAAATACAAGACAGAAGTAAAGAGAATGATATTAAAAAACATTCTGTCAGCAACCATAATCCTTACAGACACATATTGCCCTCCATTTACCATTCCTCAGACATAGTTGATGCTGGATTTATTATAAGATATCTTTTCTACTATGTTGTAAGTATCAATAAATAACATGCATAATAACAATAATTTGCTGGAACAATAAATCACAAAAAGAATTGTAACCTCAATCCACTTAGCCCAAATGGAAGCAGCAGCAGTTAAAATTATTCATAAAGTTTACAATTTAATATTTGTCCTATTAATGCCAACTATCAATTTTGGTTGCTAACCAGCAATACTGAAGTGATTTAAAGACAATAAAATTTCAGGAATTTGTTAGAGTTCATTTGCTTGATACACAGAAGAAACCATTTTGGTTACATTCTTTAAATTTCAACTTGTTACAGAAGTAACACTGAAAGTGACTAAATGAAAAATTCTTTCACATTTATTTACAATACATTTACATAGAAAGTAATTGAAAATGAATATTTTACTATTGAATTATATTACAAAGTGAACTTGTTACAAGGTCCCCACAAAACTCATATAAAAATTCATCATTCAAATTTTGTCATTACTTGAACTTAAATTAAACTTACAACAATTAATCACTGATAATTGATTATATAATTATTTGTTTGCTGATAAGCTTGTTTCTATACATGGTCATCTTTGTTTTTTTTACATTAAAAAACTTTCATCAACTGACTTAAGAATCATCAGTTATCTTAGAAATAGAGTGAATTTAAATAATCTAACAGTTTTTCATTAATTTTCTTTTTAATAATCCTGATTATAAAGTAATTAATTGATGCAACTCTAATTTAAGCCTTGATGACAGACATTATAAAAACAAAACTACTGCCCTTGTTAGTATTAAGCAGACTATTGTAACTAAAGATTAAGAAGTAACAAGAGCATTTTTTTTTTATTAAGTCCCAAAACAGAGCATCTAACAAAGCATAGGTATCCACAAAATAATGTTTAGAGCAGGAGGAAATAATGTTGGATAAAAATCCATGAATTCCTTAAAAACTATTTTGTTTAAATTTTGGATATTAAAAAATGAGCAGATATGGGTTGTCAAGAAAATCTGAATGGTGGGGGGGGGATGTTCATTTTTCAAAAGGGTAATTGAATCTTGCTGGGCTATAGCACTCTCTGTGGCTGAGTGGTCTAAAGTGTGCCAAAGTAGATGGTGGTTTCTGTGACAAAGAGGAATGTAGGTTCAAACCCTGTTAAAGAGCACATTTTCTTTAAGTCTTTTGCATGCATAGGCTGGTAGTCATAATTCACACTGTTTAAAAAAGCAAAGTAACAAGGCATCTACTCAAACATGGGTATCCACAAAATAATGTTTAGAATAGTAGGAAATATATATGTATATATATATATATATATTTAATAGGCCGGTTAATAAAATTTGAGGAATAAAAAGCCAACAATATTGGCAATAAAATTGATGATATTTATTATATATTAACCCTTTGACTAAACTGAAGCATGAAGAGAAAGATTTTAAAGTCAGAATTTTCAAACACGCCTGTCCTTTTTCAATGACACAAGGAATAAACAAAGAAGTGGGACTTGCTTTTATGAAGAAAGTTGTTGCTGTTGGTTAGAGGGTTCCCTGTGGAAATCATACTCTCTGAGTTTACCAAAATCCATGTTTAATCCCTCATTGTGTTATCATTTTCTGGCTTTTTATTCCTCATATTTTATCAACCAGCCTATTAAATCTACAAAGGGAAATGTAGGTTCAAACCCTGTTAAAGAGCGCATTTTCTTTAAGTCTCTTGCATGCATAGGCTGGTAGCTATAGTCTGGAACAATAAATCACAAAAAGTATGCATGGACCATCTTTTGTTTTAATTATATATATATATATATATATATATATATATATATATATATATATATATATATATGAATCTAATGAGAATGAAAATATTATAAATTCTAAGGTTCACAGCATTAATTCAAAAGAGGGCTCAATACCAAGAGTAGGGAAAGAATTATTTATTTGAATTTTTGCATATGAACAAAAACAACTTTGTCTTTATCTAAAAATTATAATATGTGTGTGTGTGTGTGTGTGTGTTTGTGTATGTACCTATTCAATTAGATAATTCTTAATTATAGTGCTTGAAGGTAACTCAAAAAATTGAATTATAGAATTCTGAAGATGATATGATTGAACGTTGAATTTTCAACAAACTCAACTAGAATTCCAGTTCCTTATTTAAATATTGATTAATAATCAGTGTTTTTTCAGAAGTACTTTCATTCTTTAAGTCAGTATACATACCTTTGTATACATATAGATTAACTCTGATTAAAAATTCACGAAACAAGTGATACCTTCTAAGATTCATACATGTAAGACATTTTTACTTCAACAATACTAATAGAGAAGTCTCCTTCCCTTGTGTTTAGGTGTAGACGTAGTATATAAGAATGGACCACTAAATCCATGACCTGATGCATAACTATTAATTGAATTTTGATCTGAAATTTCCAATGTATAATGTCAGAGATATACATTTAAAATTCACCTCACAAAACAATTTATTGACAAAAGAGGAAAAATTGTTGTGCAATATAAATGTTTTTTCTTTATTAGGTGTATTTCATTTCTTTTTCTTTTACTGGACATTATGGTCTAAGTTAATTTTACAACATATAATACAAATCATTATTTCTTTGATTGTTCAACATTGAAATTGATCATGTTCCTTAGAAATTTATATAACATGGTCACCATGTATGATAAAATAATAAAAGAGATCTGATAAACTACTTGAACTTGAGAAGCACCTGCTAGAGAACTGAACAAACATTATTTAATTACTGTGTATTGTAGTCAGGTTAGGTCATGAACAATTGCTTATATAACCTGAGAAGAAAATGACCAGGGTTAAAAGAAAAAGGATACAATACTTATCTATTCATTCATCTATTTATTTTCTATGTGTGTATATCTGTATTCATCCCACCATCTGTCAGTTTCCCTATTTAAGTATTGTGTTTGCCCTTTTATTATTTTACCATACATAATTATAGTGATTTTCTTTGCATTGACAATCTGCTTACAATATATAAATCCTAAACTACAAAACCATGTACCATAAATCAATTTCTTTGTCTGACTCATTATCAAGTCTCTTCTCTTTCTTTTTCTTTGGAAATTGTTTAGTGATTCAGATTGATACAGGTCTGCTTTCGGTACTAATATTTGATGTTAGATAAGCCAGAACTATCAATACTGATCTCACACTATGAGGTCACAGATCAGTAATGTGGATTCAACATGAAGCACATGATGAAAACATTCATTCTTATGTAATCACTGAAGTTAAGCATTGTCAAACCAAGTCTACTTAGATGGGGGACCAATTGAGTACATCAGGTACTATAAGTGACCTCTTACAATCCAAAATATGTTTTGGCTTTAAATAACCAACAATAGGTTGATAAACCTTAAAAAACAAATCAATCAATTAATCAACCAGGACGAAGCACAAATTGGGTAAAACTGAAATCAGTCAGTGACAGTAGTAATATTATAAGCAAGCCAGTACTGTGAATGAGTAGCAAGTATAACACTTCACCTAATCATGCTAGAATAGACTTTGCACTCAGTTTTGCAACAGACTATGAAGGGAGCCAACTGTACCTTTGGGGAAACCAAAGGTAACCTCTTTCTGCAGAGTGCAGGTTCACATGATTGAATCAGCTGTACCTGGGTTGCAAGCATGGGAAAGAACTATATTACATGCAGTTATATAAATGCCCATTCCAGTGAGAAGATGGGCAGTCTCTGATATATTGCAGATAAGAATATAAGGTCCACATTTCATCCGAGGAACCTGGGGCTGCAAAAACACACAGGCCAAGAGTAATGGACTAATTAAGGAGGTGAATAAAATGTAGAGTTAAATGTGAGAGATTTAAGTCTTATGTTATCTTTAACCTTCATAACATCAGTACACAAATATAATAGTTCCCTCTGAATTGTTATAATTCCAATTGTGTACCAAAGTACACAATTATATAGAGACTACAAGTTTTAGTTTGAATTATTCAATAAAAATAAAGAAAGCATCAGGGAATATTTAACTTAATTTTATAAACAGACGAGTTTTTTTTAATAAAGTTTGTCCAATACAAGATTCAAGTGTCACTCTAGGTAGAGGGTTACTTGATGAGCTGTCTGATATAAATGTAAGAAGAGATACAAAGAATTGAGGATAAGGAGTATAGATAATAATTAACTCTCGACCTGAAGAGGTTAAGAGTGTAGTATTCAGGGAATTGTGGAAGTCTGTTCTGCAAAGTAGAAAAGGTTTCAAAATCTGAATAAAGCTTTTTTTGTATCTTTTTTTAAAATTTAATTTTTTGTCAATCCTCATCTTCTGTCTCATTGAATCCTATCCTATTCTTCTTTCTCCTTAATAATTATGTTTCTCATATTCTTTAACATTCAGTAACCCCTTGCATCTTAGTGGCTTTATTGCCTTGCTTGGGGTGAAATGTTAAAAAAAGAGATTAAAAATGTCAAAATAAATATAACAAATAATAATCAATAACAGGTTATAATAACTGTAATCAAAATGATGCTATAATCTACTGCATAATTGCTGTAATTTGAGATGTGGATGAAGATAATTCTTCAGCTCAAATGGAAGCAGCATATTTGGAACAGAAGTATAAACCTAATTGGCCTATAAACATTTAACTTGTAAAACCAACACGTATAAAAATGGTTGGAAACATAACATATGGTAAAATGGTACAATAACTGGCCATGGATTATCTTTTTTTTTTTTAATCATTTTAACCCCAACCAAGGCAATAACACCGCTAAGAATATTTGAAAAAAAAAATACTATTAAGGAGAAAGAATAATAAACAAACATAAATTAAGAAGAAAAAAGGTAATGGTTGACACTGCATTTAAATTTTTGAAGAGCAAATTTGACTGGAAAGTAAGAAGCTGGAAGAGACTTCCACAAGTGAGAAGTATGAGAAAATAAACTGTTAGCATAAAGCTTACGGTTGCATGTAGCCATTTCAACTGTAAAATGATGAGAACTTGCTACCAATCTAGTACTGTGCTTAAATTCATAAAGTCTAGGTAACATAGAGGAAAGTTCATCAGTTACCATGAAAGTATTTATAGAAAAGGCATAGGGAAGGTACATGGAAGAAGCAATGGGAAAGTGACTGAAGCCAAGATGCCAGGTCACAACCAATAACATTGCATATTCTTCTTTGGATTTTATCATTGGATGTACGAGGGGTGCTGAAAAGGTTTTGGTTCTACACACTTGCAAAACCTGACCAAATGATCAAACATTAATTTTTTTTATAAGAGTTTCTTGGTTAGGCTGATAACTTTTTAGTACCCTCTCATAGTTACTGTTGACACAATAAAATGACATAATAGTTTACATCATATTATTGAATGCATATTGTTTTATTTTATTTTTAATCAATTCACCCCAAGCAAGGCAATAATGCCATTAAGATGCAAGGGGCTACTGGGAGTGAAAGAAAATGTAAAAGATTTTAGAAGTAACTGTAAATGGATAAACTTCTACTCCTGTTCAAAAGACCAGGGAGGGGTGTGAACCAGATGATAGGTAAACCTATCTTATACTCACAAGTTTGTTGTGATCACATCTGAAACATCTCACTAACTAAAGGATATTTTAAAACTTTAATTATTATAGATACAAAAATTATTCATAAATTGAATTATTAGTTAATTAAAAAATAGTAATACAAAATTTAGTGAATTATTTAGTAAAACTTGTCTAAAAACATTATTTCAATAGAGTTGGTTTGAACGGCAATTAGTTGTGAAGCAAAATTGAGAGTGAGATTGAATTCTTTTTCTTGATAACTCATTCATTAGTTTATTTCTTTTTCTTTCTTCATCTGTTCACCTGGGTAGCTATGAAGAACCACTTAACTGTATCTGCCTAACAGTAAATATATTTGACTAATTGTAAGATATTTGAGAAAATTAAGATCTTAAGATGTTTTATTTTTTGTTTGTTTTATTGGTTTGGTCCATATATTTACTTTATTAATCAAGATAGTAGTCATTGTAACAAACTTAATTAGCTTTTCAATAAGTTTGTGCTAAAACAAAAACAAGATAAAATGCAAAGGAAAACAACAAAAGAAATAATCCTGAAAACTGTCTTAAAGCAAAGTTTTTAATGAAAGAATAAGTTAACAGGTACAATTCCGCTTAATTGTTTGGCTAATGTAATGACATCATTGTCAAACTCAAATCCCAATTATTCAGGTGGATTTATTTTAAATGACTTGTTATATATAAAAAAAAGAAAAACACAAGTTTTAATTGAAGAGAAATAATGTTTGAAAAGAGTTTTACTTTGAAGAATGAAAACTTCTTTTCACAATAGAGATAACTCAGTGATCAAAACATGAATGCTTGCTTGCTTGTTGTTGGTTCTGATAAAAATTTTTAACAGAGAAATGTGCAGCTTATTTTCAGATCTGTCTGAATTCTTTTTCAAAAGGAAGAAATTCATTAGAGAGCAGTAAAGGCTATACAATTCTAAAGTGAATTTTCCAGTGATTGGTTTAATAAACAGTTTAGTCATTTGTAATTATACCATTCCTCTTTAATTCTAAGTTTATGACTTAATGATGAATTATAATATTTTCTGATACCGCATTTGAAGTACTCAGGTGGTTTAGTGTCGGTTGACATTTATAGAATTGTTTTTCTCTTGTTAGCAACTTGCAAGTAGTCTCAGATAAGGGAGACAATTTTGGATCATATTGCTCAGTTATTCTATATTTTCAGGTCATTGCTGGCTTTGTTTCTTTTGCATGCATTAGTGCAGGAAAGGCAAAGCAGTTAAGAGATAAATTTTTGTTTGATATGTTGCCATTATTATTCAGTGACATTTTTTTAGAATTTTTGTCTGCGTTGTTGCTTTCTTCCTTCGCAGTGTTTTGACCAGTTTCTTCAGCTTACATTGCCATTGAGCTAACAGATCAAAAACAATCTTTGGACTGGTTAAACTTTTACTGGAAGAAGGCTAGATTACTTTTTCTCATGTTATTAATTTTCTTTTTTTTTTAGCAAAGTTTTATCGAGTTCTAATTGAGGAGGTTTCACTGCTTATATCAAAGTCTATCAAAGCTGTATGACTGAAAAAAGCTTTGCTTTGATTGTTTACTAAGATTTAGATCACCAAAATCTCTGCCTGGACCTTTGAAATAAAACTAGATAATTACACTTAATTAGCTTTCATGTTTGTTCAGTATCACTTATTCTTTTCCGTTTATGATTGTAACTTGTTACTTACCAGACAATTTTAAAGATTATAAATAGGAAGAGGAGGAGGATAAGGTTTAAAACCAAGTCTTTCTGATGAGCATGAAATGGCACAACCAGAATTCAAATTCAGATAACATCATTACCATTTTTCAAATCAATTGAAAATTTTGTCCTTTTTTTTAGTTCTACAGACAAGTAGAATAAAACCAACTACCCCTTTTTTTCTAATAAGAACTATCATAATAATAACTTTATTTGCAATTGCAAATCCTGTGACCCATGTACTGCAGCCAGAGTAGAAGTGTTGTTTGCTGGGCAAGATAGCCTGATGGACTTCAGCCTGTTCCAGTCCAGTTTTGAATTCAATTTCCTTCTTCTGTCTGACCTGTTATTTACCCATACATGAGGGAAGAAGAAGAGTATTTCCCAAGGGTATTAGCATGTAAGTGAATGTAATGGGTCTGACTGGAATTTGAACTCAGTTCTCTGATTTCTCGATCCAAGCTGCTATCCATTACTCCATCATGCCACCATTACTCCACATTATTACAAATAAGTTATTTTTTTATGGATGTTATTTATATTTTGTATTGTATTTATATGACTGACAAAAGTTCTGTTATTTATCTTATACATCTCATGCACTATGCTATTTTCAAACATTTTATTGGTTGATTGTTTTTGTTTAGTGGCATATCAACACCTTTATGGGTTATTTAATGCTGAATTCTAAATATTTTGTATGCAATTTTATTTGTCTTTGGAGATAATTATGGTTTTAGTGATACAAGTCTTACTAATTAACCCATAGTTGGGGAGAAGAGGTGGATTTTTACCTTTCCCAAGGGTATTTCAGGGCCATAGCAGCTGGGGAGAGTCACATCATTATTTTACCAATCGTAGTATTGTTTACAGGATTTTATTTTAACAAAATACAGTAAAGAAAGAAATGCAAGAAAGAAAATAACTATCAAAGCAAGGAAGAAGATAACTTTTATAAAAGCCTAATGAAAGAATTCGTCTTTATCACATGGATACATTTCATTTTAATTTGGAATTGTGGTGAGTCCAATAAAATAAAATATAAAAATAAAAATGTACAAACAAATAGAAAAGAATTAAAATTAAAACAAAGCATTTGTTTCTTTTTCTATCTTTTCACTTTCTTTCTCTCTCAATAAAAAGAGGAAGAAGATGAAAAGACTAACCCTGAAGCTGAAAAACACTGGATACTGACAGTCCAATGGCTAAATATTCTGCCCCACCCCAAACATTTGTCTCTGCTACAGCCCTGTATTTGCATGTAAGTGAATATAATGAACTCAACAGCAATTGGAACTCAGCTCTCTGATTAACAATAGCACTTTGTATTCCCAAAGAGTCACTAATGACCAGGCTTGATGTTGCTTAACTTTGTTGATTATATGGGAACAGGTGTTGCAATGTAATGCAACAGTAAGCCTCAAACATTATGTGCATTTGTGTGTATGTGTGTACATAAAAAAATTAATAATAAATAAATACAAAGTTACTTCCTTTGGAAGGAAAAAATTTTGAATTTGAATTTGAGCCTGAAACACTACAAAATGCAGTAAAACAGCGAAAAAAAAATATTTTGAATTTATGGAACTATGTATACACATCCACAGACAATTTAATCCCCTGAAGATGGTCTCAGATGAGATTGAAAGTACTTTGGAAAATAAAAATAATTTGAAAGAAAATTTTGGTATTTTTCTTAATAAATTTTCTACAGACACCAAGAAATTAATTTGTTGACTTGAAAGGATTAAAACTAAAATAAATAGACATATTACATCTAAATAATTTAAATAAACCTGTTTGAATGAAAATATGCTTTCTAAATATATATATATATATATATATATATATATATATATATATATATATATATATATATATGAATAAAAAGACAAGAGGAAAAACATGTTTTGTCTACTGTGGGATTTTATCAAAGGATTAAAGTAAGGATTTATTTTGTTGCACCTGTTTAAAAAATATATATTTCCTAAACATTACCTTTGTTCTTACTAGACTTTGAATTATGGTACTTTGTGTCTTCCACAAGTTTTGACTGACCTTTCGATCACCTGATGAATATTTATGAATGTTCTCAAATTTAAAATCCTTGACAAACTAATGACATCCTTGATTTTGTATATAAACACGTGCAACAAAATAAATCCTTCAGAAGAGTTTTCCTCTTTGTCTTTTTATACATTTTATTCCTTTACAGTTACACACTATCTGAAAATCATTTACACACACACAAATAAATATATATGAATAAAAAGAGACAAGAGGAAAACTATACTTAGCCACTAAATTTTAACCCATTCATGTTTGTGGATTGCAATTCCTGTTATATATACCTTGTGGAAAAGTGTAGCTTCTTTTTCTTCCAATTCCTATGCTGAGGATTTCAATAATTTATGGGTATGAAGAGGAAAGGCATGATGTAAAGTTTTGATGAGTTTGTTTGAGCGTTGGGGAATAACTTTTTCCTAGATGGAGATTTTGAGAAAGTTTTTTTCTGTTTCTGTGAGAATGAGTGGATATTAATTTGTATTTTCTAAGTGTGTGTATGTGTGTTTTTGTTTTCCATGTTGACAATATTCTCAGATGGAGTGTATCTATAGAAGAGACAAAATGAACAAAAAGGCACAAGAGGTAAAAATATACTTAGACAAGGTCAACTATAGTTTTTCCCCTTGTCTCTTTTTATTTGTTTAGTCTCTTCATCAGATACACTCAATTTGAGAATATATATATATGTATATATATATATATATATTCTCAAATTGAGTGTATATATATATAAATTTGATCTTCTAATTTTCTACTCAATGAATCTTATCCATTGCTAAGCAGGTTTTATTTTATAATATTTTTTTGAAAACTATTAGGTTGGTGCAAAATAATGACGTAATAATGTCGTTTTTTGACGTTAAAAAATACGTCAAAAAACGACATTATTACGTCATTATTTTTGCACCAACCTAATACCTTTCTTTTATCTACAAGAGGTGATGAAAAGTTCTTAGTGCAACCCATTTCCAAAAATCTGATCAAATGACCATCAGAATTTTGGCATTCCTTCTCAGTCAGACCAAGGACTTGCACCTTTTCAGAAACTACCAATTGAGTGATTTGTTTTATATGGCTTATCAATCCTTTGTGGGTTATTTAAAACTGAATCCTATTTGTAGTTCTAAGAATAATTCATTTTTTTGTAAGTGAATATTGCATTAACAATTTTTTATGATTTTTAGAAATGTGTAGCTATTTTGTTAATAATTTCTATAATTAAATTAGTTATTCAAACAGAGCCATTTCTTACTCTGGAAGTGATAACCACCTTAGCATTTAGATCACAGATTAGGAGTAAATTAAAGGAAACTATATAAAGGGAAGTAAGCAATGTAATGTTGATATTTTAATATGATATTCTGAAAATCTGATAAATCTAAATTTTAATTTCTGTAATATTTTTTATATTATTTTGTTCATAATAATAATAATAATAATAATAATAATAATAATAATAATAAAATAAGGCATAGATGTGTTTTTTGTCATTGGATTATTTGTTTATCTTTATTGATTTAAAGAAAAAGTAAACATTGTTAAAAAAATGAATGAGATGCTTTTTGTATGCTACAAGAACAACTTCAATAGAAATATTAAACTTTCTACACTTTCTTTAAGAGAGGAAACATTGTATATACACTCATGCATTGCAGAAACATCTGTCCTTTTCATTTAATACTTTACCGTGACTCAACTGTGACCATTTAATTAATATGCTGCGGCACTTAAATCTATTGAATTGCATTAATTATGATAATTTCACTAATAGCATTTTATGGCAAATGAAAATCTCTCAAAGAAATGACTGAATAGCACAACAGAACAATGGGCAGATATTTGTGCCACAGGAAGTATAGTGATAAGGATATTTGCTAGTTCTCAGAGGTTCCTTTTCATTATTATCTGTGAATTGCCATACCTTCTTGGGAAAGATGGTTAAGTGGTTTCTCATTGCCTTCTCTACATTTTCAAATTCATACTAGTCTTTCTTGTAGACTGGTTGCTATCCAAGGCTAAAGAGCTCAGTCTACTTTTTCATGCTTTTTGTAAAGGCATTAGTGCAAAAGTGAATATAACAGACTAAACAGGAATTTAAATTAAATTCATCAATTCTACTTTCTGTAGAGTAGTTATTCAAATTCAAGTCATATTATAACATTATAGTTTATAAAATTATAAATTCATATTATAACATTATAGTTTATAAAATTATAAATTCATATTATAACATTATAGTTTATAAAATTATAAATTTATATTATAGTTTATAGTTTATAAATTTATAAATTTATATGAATTTTCACAGCTGCTGCAAATAAAAATTAGTATAAACTATAATGTATAGTTTATACTAATTTTTATTTGCAGCAGCTGTGAAAATTCAGTTGTGAATTTTTACAGCATGCAAACTGTTCTTGAAAGAATTGCTGGAAAGAATTTAAATAAAACAGAATAATAAATAATATTACTTACATTTTTTAGTAATAATATTATTTGAATTGACACAGTCATGTTTGAAAATCAACAGAAATTGTAAGTAGCTAAACATTAGCATTAACAAGTATATTCTAACCTTGTCATGTATAATAACTATGCCACTTGGCTATTGTGGCATGTGGGGGCTTCCTTATATTGCTCAATCCAGCAGTAGCAGCAATGGAAGTAATCAGCAGGATACAACTGAAAGTCCCAGAAATCATAAAAAACATTGACCAAACCCTATTCAGTCTATCTTTTCCACTCTTCCTTTTTAGCATCCGCTACTTTCAAGGCCCAGCTCAAAGGACTACTCGTAACCCTTGCTGCAGAAAATATGTGGCCTGTGCTGGTAGTTTGACTCAGATTTCTCGTTCTCGTTGAGACACCTACTCAAAGGACTACTCACAACCCTTGCTACAGAAGACTCGTACCAGTCCTAGTAGTTGACACTCAGATTTCTTGTTCCTTTTAGGAACAAGTGAAGGAATCACTCTCCACAAAACATCTACTCAAGGGAATAACTTTGTTAACTGGGAAACCCAACTATTTTTCCTGCAAAATACCACTATTTTGCACTCTCTTTCAATCACAAAAAAAAGAAGCTGTTAAACAGTTATTTCAAGCCTTTGAGTTTTGTTTATTCCACTCTCAAAGCCAAGCTCCCCCACACTCAAGCAGCCAGGAAAATTCCTACACAAGAGTTTAAGATTGGATTCATCTGTTGTCACTAAATAGTATTGTTCTGTTTCAACAGAATTATTGGATTTGTTGATAATAATGTCTTTGGTAATAAAACAATCAACATTTTGAAATGACTTGGGAATGTTATAATTTTTATATCTACCATAGTTGAATATGATCAAGTATATTAATATACTGATTGCTACATGATTGTTGATCAGTTCTTATATTTATGGTTCCACACTATTAATTATAGATAAATACTGAAGCTAAGAATTGTGGTTGACACAAGAGAAAGTCTGTACATGCAAATGTAGTGTTCTGACTTCAAGACAAGACAGATCAAGACTTAGTCAAATGAAACTGAGAACTGGCCTATTTTATTGCCTAGGATAAAAAGCCCAGAATGTATTTGTGTGCTTCTGCCTATAAATTGGTAAGGGGCAAGTGTTTTGCATTCATTCCTATAATAATTGAAACCAAAAGTGCAGAGGTGCATTTATTTGGTTCAGAACAAAAGGTGTAAGTGGAGATGATATTGCTGGTAAGAAAAACTGTACAACCAAAAAAAATTCCACTTCATAGGAGATAAATTTGTACTAAGTTAGAAGATACTGTTTTCCTTTGAAAAGTAAGCTGCTGAATTCTAAACAATATTTTTTTTTTAAATCGTTTAGGAAAAATTAATTTTCAAATAAATTATAAACCTAAATAAATTTTAAGTTTGAGTATTTCATTTAAAGGTTTCATTATTTATCGTAGATTTAAAACTTTTGAGCAAATGAGACAGCATTTCTGAAACTGTTCTACATCCAAAGAACTAAGATGGACTTGTGAGACATCGAAGGGAATTGACATTTGACTAATAAAACACTTTCCTCAACTGCTCATAGTTACCTGAGGCAACCACAATGACATTATTGTGGGATAGTTCATTTGTAGGTGGCAAGCTAAGGGCTAATAAATAATAAAACCTGTCATCTACAAGTAAATCCTTTTGTTTAGTAGTGAAGTCAATTTTCCTAGAGCATCTCCACTTCCATTAATGTGTAAGTTCTTACACTCTGTTGGAATTCCACATTTACAATAATGGACTGTTCAACAATTCTGCCATTATAAATCTTATTTTCTTTCTTCCACTTCCACATCTTGTTTTCATCAATGCCTCAATTCTTGGACTGAATGTTTATTTTGTATTCTCTTAGTAAAAGGTTAGGTTAGGTTAAGTTAGTATGACTGTTTTCATTAATAATAAAATGGCAAGTAGAAGATGTACAGAGAAAAAGAACAGTTATTGTAGTAGTTAAAGTTTTTAGAAATAATCGCTAAACAAATGAAACATCATCAGCAGAACTTACATGCAAATAACTGCAGCAAAATAATACCAGCAGAATTAATAGTGGAGTTGGGTGGGTATAATATGATTTTACCTCATATATATATATATATATATATATATATATATATATATATATATATATATATATATATATAATTCTGTATTTGAGTAGAAATCTCTCTTTATGCAAGTTTCATTAAAAATGACTGACAAGGTGCTGTGGGTAAGTTTTTTTTTTTTTAAATTAACCACAGCACATTGAAACTTGAATTATCTGCAACCTCTGCCAATAGAAAAATAATGACATTTCCTGATCCAAAGAACGAGAAATCCAGTCATGAGTCCTTGCATACATACTTAAAAATTTCTTTTAAGCACATATGAGGCTGGATAAAAAAAAAAAAAAAAATGTACATTTCAATTACCTCACACTACCACCAATACATTTATAATACTCTACCTTATCTTTTCTTCTTCTTCTTCCATCTTCACATCCTCCTCCTCCTATTCTATCATACCCAATGTCGTGTGTTTATTTATTTTTAAAATAATATAGCATTCATTAGTTTTTTTAAAAATAAAGTGTTGGGATGTCAATTGATAAAAAACACCTGAGGATACCAAAAGGTTGAAACCAAGGTAGTAAGCAGATTCAACTAATCTCCTAATTTTTAAAGTTTATATATATATATATATATATATATATATATATATATATATATATATATATGTAAGCAAATATATGGATATAGATCCGACAGTATGAAGAAAAATATATGGAAAAAACAAACAAAAATCCTTATATGCAATTATGCTGTTTTAATGTTAATATAATGTCAACGTCGGACATTTCGGTCTAATAAACCATCTTCAGGACATATTTATAAAACATAATTAACATTATCAATTCAACATGACAAAGACGATGGACATAAGAACGCTGATCATATAAAACTTTCATTTATCTGTTTGGATAAGTCTTGTTCTTATGTCCATCATCTTTGTCATGTTGAATTGATAATGTTAATTATATTTTATGAATATGTCCTGAAGATGGTTTATTAGACCGAAACGTCCGACGTTGACATTATATTAACATTAAAACAGCATAATTGCATATAAGGATTTTTGATTGTTTTTTCCGTATATTTTTCTTCATATATATATATATATATATATATATATATAGTCATAGATTGTAGTATTTCACATTCAATGTTGTATACATTGTCAGCCTGATCTTTATTGGAAATATATATGCACATATGACTGAATAGTAGTAGTAGTGGTAGTAGTAGTAGTAAAAATGAAAATAATAATGATAATAAGCACAAGAAGTTAAAAAGAGGATAAAAGTAATAAGAATACAAACACGAGACAAAATTAACATTTCTAATAATGAGTAAGAAGTAGAAAAGTAAGAGAAGTATTATATTAATAATAGTGTTACGATGGGATGCTGAAAGGTTGTCAACCCAACCAAGAAAGCATTTACTAAGCATAGCTTGTTTTTAACACAATCCCACTCAACTAAGGAGGGATTTCCAAAAATTCTGTTGTTTTTTTATTGATTTTTTTTTTTATGGCCTATCAACCCTTTGCAGGTTATTTAAGGCCAAAAAACTTTTTGGAAATAATAATGATTTAATGATACAACTTACCAATAGCTGTGGGGGGAAGTGGTAGATTTATACATTTTCAAACAGTATTTGTATGGAAGTTAATATAACAAACCCAACTAAAATTGAAACGTGGCTTTTCAATTAACAATTCAGAGCTGTTATTCCTTACACAACCCACAGATCAAAGCTTACAGCACCTGGTATTCCCAAGTGGTCACCCATCTGGCTACTGACCAGTTATGATGTTGTTTAACTTCAGTAATCATACAGAAACAAGTGTTTCAATGTGATATAGCTGTTAGCCTTCTGATATTTGGTTAGTGTGTCAGGTGATAACATTTTTTAACACACCTTAATAATAAAAATAAAATATTAGGCATACTCCTTAGAGGTTGACACACTATACATCTCTGTTCATGTACAAGAGTAGTGGAGAAGCATCATAGTCAGTTGTTGAGAGTCTTTTTTTTGTTTTCTTAAGTTTGAAACTGAGACAGCCAAAAGACTTGGGTGTTACCTTTGCAAACTTTGAAACACTCAATTGTAGACCATCTGAGCATGAGCAGACTGGGTTACCTGACAATAGTATTTCTAAATGGATCTACCTGCAAGATTATATGCTGCTTTTATCAAAACCTATTGAATATCTATGCAGATGGTACGAGTGTTTCTAGAAGCACCTCCAAAAATCTGAATGACATGCATCTAGCAGCTGATCTCTGATATAATTCTGGTGATGCAATAGGGCTAGGACTGGCTTGCAACATTCAATACCTCTGAGACCAAATAAGTGATGTTCCATCGTCAGCAAGCAGACCTTGAACTTATACATATCATGATTGATGGGTGGTCTCTCAAGGAGGCTCTTTGCTTTGAACATCTACTGGGACTCAAGCCCACTCCAGAACTCAAGTGGAACTTGTATATATGAACCATCACTAAAAATGCTGCAAAAATGGTCAGTTCCTTGTACTTCTTCAGAAAGTATATGAGTACCTCTGCTATACTCTATATTTACAAGTGCTAGATCAGACCAGAAATGAAGAATTGCTGCCATATCTGTTCTGAAACTGCCCAGTCTTTATTTGCCTGACTAGAATCAGAACTATCCAGATGACAATATTACTAAAGCCAGAATAAGGATATTAAAGAGAATGTATGCTTATATTTGATCCCTCAGTGAAAATCACTGGTTAATTATGATGCGAATACTTAATGAATAATAATAATAATAGCTGCATTTTGTTGTTCTACAACATGTAATCAGTAGTTAACTTCTCCAATTGTTCAGAGTATGCTAATTTTCATTATAGATTCACAATCTGTCAAAGCTAGAAAAAGGTTAGTTATTTCATTTTCTCCCCCTCTTGCTTGGTTGTCTTTTGAATTTTTAGCTCTAGCTTGGGCTGCAAAATATTGGATCCAAGTCTTGACAAATTCTAGTTCATTCAAGCGACTTAAACATTCTATCAGTGATACAACAATAATAATAATAATAATAATAATAATAATAATAATAATAATAATAATAATAATAATAATAATTCACTAAAACAAGATAGAACAGTGAGGGGAATTTTAAAGTATTGCTGCAATTTATCTTCACTGAAAGCCACCATATTTGACTAGTTTCAAAATCTCTCTCCTAACTCCTCCTCCTCCACCTCCTCCTCAATATCAATGATAGCAGTAAAACTTCTACTATTATTAAATAAAAGAAATTACCTAGACATAAATGCACAGAGGACAAGTACTCAGAGATTTCCAAAATAAAAGTGTAACGACAAACTTTATGCTGATCAAAATAGATGGAATTAAAAGGAATAGCAACTGTCAGATATGTAAAAAGAGAGAAGTGATGACACACTTTTTTAGCAAATGCATAAAAAAAGCAGCTGAAATTTATGTAAATGAAGTGGGAGAAGTGATTCACTTGGAATTCTGTGAACAAGTTGGATTTGACGACATACCAGAAACTGTCTTTGAGAATTAGGATTTTGAGGGGCAAATGGATTGTATTCATGTTAGCAGACCAGGCAGATGGAGAATAGAGAAAGACAAGCTGTCAAATAGTGAATGTCATTGTTCCTGTAGACAATAAGTTGAACCTGAAAGGGAGTAGAGAATTGACAAATATCAGGAATTTATTGTTAAGTGTGACAGTCATGAGTATTGAATGATTTGGAAATCTGAACCACTGAGAGGATACCAATTACAGCTCTGTTAAAATCAACAAGAACATCACCAAAAGACTATTGGAGATTCATGAAAACTTGTTGTCACTTGGATTTTTGTTGCTAAATGGGAAGATACATTGATAAGTAGATATGATGATAATTTTTGCATTAAAATCTGTTAATAATCATATTTATTCTAGATTTTCCTTTCATCTTATCTCCTGTCTTTACTTGAAGAAAAACGTTTTTAGTCAATAATAATTTTCCTTCAACTGACAATTTGGCAAGCATGTCTTCTCATCTTGATAAAAGGCTTTTGTCTGTGTCTTTAACAAGCAGTCAGTTATCTTTGGTGCTTATTTCCATAGTATTGCTACTTTTTGCAATCACTGTTATCAATTATCCTTTCAAGTTATATCTCAGCTTCTTTTTAGTTATTTGTTTTTCTATTTTTCTGTCTTAGCCTCTTCATATATATTATGATGATAATTATTACTCTCCTTATTCAAATACTTGCTACAGTATCTCCCCTTATTCTGCTATCATCTATCTATACATTTTCATCTCTAATTCAGGTTATTTATCCAAACAACTTTACAGTCATCTGTGTATGCATCCAGCCCAGACTGTTCATTGCCCTCTTCTTATCCATCTAATAGCTTATCAGTTTTAGATAGATATAAACAAGTATCCATCTCAATCTATCTATGTAATTGCTTTAACCATTAAACAGTGTAAGTTATATTCACCAAAATGTGCATTTGAGAGCCTTAATAAAGGAATTTTGCTCTTTGGCAAGGTTAAAAATTTGTGTACCACTTGTAGAGGAAAACCATTTTCTGATCAGGTATGCATTAGATTGCTCAGCCACAGAGACTTTTAAGTCTAGCAAGTTTCAGTTAACTGTTTAAGGAATGTAAATCATCTCATTCAGATCTACTCAAAACTCATATCAACTAACTAACTGTATATACACACATATATATATATATATATATATATATATATATATATATATATATATATATTATTTACATTATTCGGACTACTGTCTTCATCTTTGTCACCATATTTATTACAACGTTTCAGCCGTTGTATGCTCAGGCCTTCTTCAGGTGGTTGGAATGTCGAACAGAACCCTTTATTTTGCTCATTGGGGCAGACTGTTCTAGTTCCATATGCCATGTCTAATGGATGTCAGTTATCAGTTATCTCCTGTTAATTTCCCTCTGAAAGTTCTCCACTGCTTTAACCGGGTATTGAACTCACACTCTTTGGGTCCTGTCACTGGATCTAACTAATGCCTTTATCCTTGAGGACACATGGCACAGTGGATAAAGGCATTAGTTAAATCCAGTTATGATAGAGAAAAAAATATTTTCCTCTTCCTTTCTTCTTTCTTTTGTTCTTTCCTCTCCACTGTCCTTCACTTGCCAACGCTGTTTGGAAAGGAAAAGCAAAATCTCATCTCTTTACCACATGTGCCCAGTAAAGTGGTTGCGTCTCTCTTCCTGACCTACGTGTGCTGAATCATCTGTATCACTATCACCTTGCCTTGCAGTACTATTATCGTTATCCGATGAGTCATTCACTCATCATACATCCAGGATATGCCAAGTCACCATTCCATGCCCTCATTGTGTGGTTCAGCGAGCACCAAGTGGCTTTATCCATACCTCCTCTACAGCTTGAATTGAACCTGGTTGCCTTGCCACTGCTTCATTGATGACCAATGGATGTCTCCACTTGTACTGAAATATTGAATGATTCAGTACAAAATCCTCCTCTTGGCCTACCCGAAGGGACATGTTATACCAAACAGACTGCCTCAATTGTTGATATTTGACCCCTCTCAACTATTGTCTTCACAGTCCTGTGGTGCCTTTCTGCAATGCTACAAGAATCTCCCAATTAAAATCTTTGAAGAGTGGGAGCAAAACCAGTTAGTTTTCAACTTTCATTAATTTTTTTTTACCATCCATTTTTAATTATGCCAAATAATATTCAGCTTAATGTTTTCACAGCAATTCTTAAGTGATGTACCATGAAGAAAAAAAAAAAATATATATATATATATATATGTATATATATACAGTAATGCCTTGAGATACAAGTTTAATTCATTCCAAGACTGAGCTTGCAAATCAAAAGACTTGTATCTTAAATCGATTTTCTCCACTGAAATTAATGGGAATATTTCCAATTCATTCAAAGCCCCTAAAAATTCACCACTGCTCTTTACACTTAATTTCTTCAAACCTATTGCTGCTAGTAAATGAATTTTGCAAATAAACAACAAAAAATACACAACACAATACAACAGAGATACTTCCAGAGCAGAGGTGAACATGGGTACTGTGGATGCTTCACTGAAACTCACTAATATCTGAAAATTCAGTTTGTAACTCAAGGCCAAACTCTGATTCATATCTCAAAAAACATTTATGTCAGTACACTCGTATCTCAAGTTATTACTGTATATATATATATATATATATATATATATATATATATATATATATATATATATAGGTGTATTTAAGCAGGTAGAATTCATTCAAACAAGTTTTATTAAACCCTACCAATGAAGTGTGTCTATTCAACTTTTTATTATCTCTTTGCAATGTTCTGTACATTATCTCATTTGGAAATTGGAAATATATAATAAAAAGTTGAATAGACTGACCTTGTTAGTGGAATTTAATAGAACTTATTTGAATGGATATATATATATATATATATATATATATATATATATATAAAATAGTAAAATTAAAAAATTGTAAAATTGACCTTGCTAACTGAAATGCTCCTCTGTAGCTAAATCAGTAAAGCACGTCAGGCTATATGACAGTTCCATGTAGGATACAGGTTTGATTCCTGTCGGAGGACACATATTTTCTATGAAATTTTCTTGGACAATCAGGCCGGTAAATGTCATTAATATTGTCTATTATAAACAGAGCATTTACTTAAATATTTGTATCTATAAAAAGGAATGTATAAACATAAAAATGTTTATATATATATATATATATATATATATATATATATATATATATTGTTAATCATTATCACTCCATGCTAGGTAGTAAAGCCACTAAGACACAAGGGCTTGCAGGGCATGGAAGAATTAGGAACAGAAACATTAATAATGAGTCGGAAGTGGTAAGAGTAATCAGGAGGAGAGTAGTGATTGATATTGCATTTAAATTTTTGCAGATTAAAGTTGTCTGGAAAGCATAGAGCTAGAAGGTAGTTCTGCAAAGCAAGAAGTGTGAGAAAAGAAACTGTTATCATAGAACTTACAGCTACATCTGGCCAACTCATCTGTAAACTGATGAGATCTTGATGCCAGATGTCTGTTTATATTAATTTTCCTCTTTGTATAAATGTAACAAATTCTAACTAAATGTAAGAACTAATCTATTTCCCATTCTTTCCATTTTAATCCAAATTATTAATTAATCTTTGTTATGATTAGATTATTATTAGTGGTTTTAATTCCAATATAATTTTGGCAAAGTTGGACCTTTGTGCTTGCAAAATAATAGAGTGTCAAAAGGACAATTTTTCTTTTGATACCGCTATTATTTTAAATATCTTCACTTTTCTTAATACATTTATTCTTTTAAAATGCGATGATTGGAAATGTAATAAAACTTAAACATATGATGAAAGTGAATTTATACATTTTTTGTTCTTGGGAAACACTAATTATTAGATTTTTCATTTACAAGAATAATTTTATATTTATGACCTAATGCAAGTGTATTAAAACTAATAAAATGTAATATTCATCAATCACTAACTTACAAAGAAATAAATATGAAAACAATTTTTTATTCATAAATTTATAAACATTTACTAAATTATTAACATATATGAACCAATTATAAAAAAATCCTTATTATTTACCATTTTATAAAGTATATCAATTAGCCCATGTTTTGCCAACAATCTAGTAAATAAATAGTGTTTATTATTTTTGTTGTCAATTCTCAAGTACAAAGAAAATGCATAAATTCTCTTTCATATGTTTAGGTTTTATTGAAATTCTAATCATTGTTTTTATAACAATAAACATTGTTGAGGAGTAAAGGCTGTTCAAATAATAGTGGCATCAATGGAAAAACTGTACTTTTGACACATCATTTTTTTGTGGGCATCTATGTCAATGTTTACCATAATTTTTTTACATAGTATATACCTTTGATATTTTTACTTTTGAGTCCTTTGTCAGGAGATGTATATATTCATAAATAAACCAGACAACAATTAAAGTATGTTACATCTTCAGATCTGAAGAGAAATAAACAAAAGTATCAGAAGATGAAGTGACACATTTATGATACAAATGACAGAATGTAAGTCAAGAAATAAAAGCAGGTAATAGAGATTCTCCTTGGTAGAAAGAAAAAGGGTTGGCATTGACTTTGTGCCACTAATAGAAGTTGAATGTTGGTGGACTGCAATAAGCAAAATGAAGACTTGACTAGAAAATGAATGGGCAGTGTTTATTGATGCTCGTAGGTACAAGATCCAGAGGTATAGAGAATGGAAGACCTCAAGTCAGCATGATGTTGTGTGAGGGTGGCCATTTCTCCCATTTGTTGGGATAGCTACTAAACATGTCTAAACTCAATGGGTGGGAAGTGAGAAGAGAATGATCATTTCTTATCTGGAAGTTGAATCATAAAATTCACACATGTCTGGAAACCCTTTTCGCTTTCCTTTTGCATTATGAGAAAATTAAATTCTTTATTTTTTATTATTATTTTATTTTCATTCTCCCATACCATCATAATTATTTTTCAGACATGGGCATAACAGATTAAAGTTGACTTCCTACAGCGCAACATTCTTCAAAAGCTTTTACCGATCAAAAATCACTTAATGAGTTAAAATAGATTATTCCGTTTAAAATCTTCAGAAAGATTCACAGCATCTCTTTAAAGGGTATTCTAGTTAAAATGTCACTGTGAAGGCATTGAAAAATCTGAACAAATTTGTTAAACCCTAAAAAATATCTTATTATTCTGTTTTTTTTTCTGAAAGGAAGTAGACTGTTTGAATTCAGCATACAAACTCTGACCCAGTTCACTGCTTTTTGTGTGAGTTTAAATGCATTAAGAGTTTGGAGAAGATGAAGGAAGAAAACAAGTAAAGACAAGAATCAAAGAATGAATGAAGACAGTTAAGCGCATTGAATTTATTTGTTTGGTGAACAAGACAGAAGACAATAAAAACATGGTGGAAAACATGGCCAAATCAGTAATTAAAAACCAAACATTGCAAGAGAAAAATATTACATGATCAGTGAGAAAATGACTTACTGGCATTTTTATTGAGTGACTTTCAGCTTTGTTCATCGACCATAGTAATTGTCTCAACTCTGGTGTTTCATGTCAGTAAGTGTATGTATGGGTGTATGCCAATGCTAAGGAATATGTTGGCTGTTGATGTACTTGGCAAGAAATATCAAGATATAAATTTTAATATTTAGGGCTGCAGCCCAGCAATCCATTAATTCTTTAGAAATTTCTTTGTCTATGTTTTGGATACAAAACTGTGCAAAGATGAGTTTCAAGATAAATTTAAATGAGGAAATGTGCTTTCCTTAAAAGAGAAAACAGAACCTTGATGTGCTGTTCACTTTCTGTGGCTGAGTGGTCTAAGGCATGCCAGATCAAACAGTAGTTCCTCTTACAAAGTGGGATCCAGGTTCAAACTCTACCAGAGAGCATATTTTCTTTATTAAGTTTTCTTATGTGCACAGAGTGATAGATGTAATACACAGTGTTTAAAATAAAAATTGAGTCTGTTTCAAATACAATTAAAAATAACATTTGAAATAATAAAAATTTTGGATTAAAAATAAGTCAATTAATTCTTGTTACAGAATGCCAGAGCCAGAATGGTCAGTGATTGAACAGAGTACTTCTTGGGTGTGGCATTCTGACAGTGATGGATTTGCTTTTGTCTGGGTTTTGGATATAAGAACAAAACAGCACAAATTCAATGGAGGGCTGCAAGAATTCTGAAGCATCAATACACTTCCTATACCAAGGTTGAGAGATTGACTAAAACCACCCATGGAGGGATGCTGAGCCAATGTGTGACAATCATTCCTGTGATGTCATTCCTCCTGCTGCCTTTTAGAGTTCAAGCTGACACAACTGTCTTCACTATTCTAATAAAAACAAATGAAGAAAAGGAATCGCCCTTTTCATTGATATATTTTATGTATCAGCATGGGGACCCAGAGATGACACACAACACTACATTCTATTTATATATATATATATATATATATATATATATATATATATATATATATATATCATCACCCCTTGATAGGGTGGATCTGAATGCAGAAGCCCCTCTAACTCTTTTCTACAATGGCCTGTCAATGGCAGCCATCAACAATTCTGGTACAGTCATACCTGTCTATTGTTTGACATTGTCCAACCAGTTTTAGATTTGGTATCCTGTCTTACATCCACCTTCAATGGTGCCTTGTATGATGGTCTTGCACAAATGGTTGTGCCTTGTAATGTGTCCAAACCACACCATTTTTCTCTGTTTGACAGTGGTGAGAAGAGGTTCCTGGTGTCCCACAAAACTTTCAACCTTTTCCACACAAACTCATTGGTTTTTTGTTCCCAATAGAAAATGCCAAGGTGTTTTCACATGCATTTGTTCTCAAACGCTTAGATCCTTCTCACTGTATCTGCCAACGGTGTCCACGTTTCACATCCACATAGGAGAATGGAGACTACCATCCCGTTTGTACTTTGTTTGAAAGCTGATTTTGCACCTTCATATTCCTGTCAATATATATATGTAATTTATTTAATCAGACATGAAGATGACATCGTCTCGTTTGGTTAAGTGTCTATGGAGATTTATTTATTTATTTATTTATTTTATTTTTTATTTTCTTTCTGAAAGGGTTTTGTGTATATAAAAAAAAACTGTCGCTAACATTTGTTTTTTGGACGACTTCATAAAGAGTTATGTAGTTCTTATGCAGTTCTTTCCTATTTTCTATATATTTTTACACACACACACACACACACATATATATATATATATATATATATATATATATATATATATATGTCTGATTAAATAAATTACAAGCATTATGACTGCTTCTTTTTAGCATAATCCTTTCATATTCACAAATATTTTTTCATGGATTACAAGTAAATCAATTACCTCATTTGATCATAATGTATGGAAAAATATTAGTGAATATGAAAGCATTATGCTAAAAATAAGCAGACATAATGTTTGTAATTTATATAATCAGACATGCCTAAAAGAGAATTTGCTGCCTAATACACAAATGTATGTATGTATGTATGTATGTATGTATGTATGTATGTATGTATGTAAAATCTAAGATATAACTAAAATATATAATAGCTAGGAAAAAGCGAAATTTATAAGGTATGTTTTATAAAAAAAAAGCTAAAAAAATAACAACTGGTTTCGTCCCAGGACTTTTCAAGTTTATTTTTCTGGGAATAGAAAATTTATAAAAGTGTGTAAATAAAATGAAATGGAATGGAAGAGAGAAAAATAAAAGAATTTCAAGAAACTAGGGTCCAATAACATTCAGACCCAGTATGCATTCCCTCTGTTTACAAAGGGAAGGCCCACGGGATCTGATATACAAGGACTCTAGAATCCTGAGGTAAAATGTAGAGTGGGACATAGATAAAATCAAAAAATGGTCCGCACTAAAATTAACCACACATTTCCTACTATTTATTACATGCTCAGCAATAGCAGAGCCAGAAGTATTGGTTAGTTGGCTCTTCTTGGTAGCCGGATTCAAAATCCTGGGGGCTAAATGTTGTTTTATTCTCGAATCTAAACGCTAGGATATCCTCCCTATGTAGTCAAGTACACAACTACACTTATATTGGTAAATCACTGAATTAACATGATTGGGGGGGGGGTAACAAATATTACTCTAACATTCGCCGAAAAATAACAGCTATTGATCAAGCGTGAAATTCGTCTAGATAAACTCTCACCCTCTGTACCAATATAGGGAAGACGCAGATAAACTGGGCATTTATCAACAAAATGCGGCTTAACCCTATGAAATTTACTAATGGCACCTTGGATAATGGAGTCTAAAACATCCAACTGGATATCTGTTTTTTGAATGTGTCATTCTAACAAACTCAATTTCACCGCAAAGAAGGCCATCAGAACATAACTTAAGTGCCCTATGAATTAAGGCCTTAATCAAATTAACCTTTCGTTGTCTGGGACAAAAAGAATCCCAACGCGTATAAAGTCTCAAGAAAGTGGCCTTCCTAAATACGGAAGTCTCAAACTTGTCAATGATCATATGAACAAGAACATCCAAAATGGAAAGACAAGAATTGGACTCCTTTTCCACGGTGAACTTAAGAGCAGGATGGACAGTTTAATTTGGTGAGAAACTTGTCGGCTTCAGCCTCATTATTAAAGAGGCAGAAGGTATCACTGATAACGATGATACATAAGAGGACGACCAATACAAGAAAATAAAGAAGCCTCATGAAAACCGACAAAAATATTCGCCAACGCTGGACCCAAAGGCGAACCCATAGATACCCCGTCGATTTGCCGATAAAACTAAATTTGAAAGACGCAGTGGCGAACATCATAAGTTCAACAAATACACCCTCAGGAAAATCCAGGGAGACAAAGAGGTACGATACAACATATCGCAAACACATCTCAATAGTCTCAGATAGGGGAACACAGGTAAACAAGGAGCAGATATCAAACGAACACATGAACCCACCATAAGTAGAAGAATTACGTATAATTTCAACAAAGGAGAAGGAATCTTTAAATGCAATAAGTACTGAAGTGCGACAAAACTGGCTGTAGCACTTTCGAGAGCCAACTAGCGTCTTTATGCTGGGAAGAATGGACAGAATGGGTCGTAAAGGAACACCGTCCTTATGGATTTTAGGTAACATACAAATGGGGATGAATAGACCCAGTGGGTCTAATTAACTCTGAAATTTCAGAGGAGAGTAAAACCACTCTTGACCCACTTTAACAGTTGCCTTTGAAATTTAGATTCAATAGAGGCAGTACGTTCATGGGTCTCAACTGGACCTAATTTTAAGAATTTTGATGTATCACCAAGTAGAAACATAATCCGAATAGTCCAGTAGAATATCACCAACACCTTTATCAGGTTCAGTATTAACCACGTTATAATTATTTAAAATTTTTTTAATTACTCGGCGGTGTTGTTCTCCCCATTTGGACACTGATGAAGAAATATTGAGTTTAGCCTTATGGTCGCTAAGAGATTCAACAGAGCGAGGGACAAGACTACAAACCTGTGCAAATAAAACCTCAAACTTCGAAAAAAATTTCTCACGGTCAGGCATCGAAAACGGAACACAAAAATCCAAACCATGATACAAGATACGTCGATACGAGTTTCCAAATGAGAAGGCTCATAAGATGAATAATTATAGATAATTCCTTCTCCAGTAGGTTCATCACTGCATCCAAATCGTTTACGAATTAAGTAATTTAATTTTGTCTGCATAGATGTAGACAATTTTTTAACATCACATTCATTTGAATAGCCAACTAACCGGGCAAAACGAATTTGATCAAAGTAAGAAAGAGTTAGCATATACTTTCTCCATTGATTCTTAAAGGTACAATTGAGAAAAAGGATTCTTTTAGAAAAAGTTTTAATTGAATCCTCCTTATTTTCTCAATTTTTAAACCAGAATGTAGTCTCGCATTCCTTATCCTAAACAAGATACGGACATACATGTTTGTCAATACACGCTTGAAGAAACACACATTGAAATTTTAACCGTCTTCTTGAGTGATAATAATTTAACTAAACTGTGGAAAAATTCAGGTTTGTACCTCCGCTTTAAATATTTAAATAAGTTTTTTGTGGTACAGAATTTAATAATATCTAGGAACACGCTTTTATAAATTTTCTATTCCCAGAAAAATAAATTTGATAAGTCCTGGGACGAAACCGTTTTTTTTTTTTAACTTTTTTTTTTTTTTTATAAAAAATGTCTTATAAATTTCGCCTTTTCCTAGCTATTATTAAATTCTATACCACAAAAACTTATTTAAAATATATAACTTTAAAAGGATAATGTAAATAAAAACAAAAGAAAAACTTAACTGAATCATTTCATCTTCTGGTGGACTTTATCAAGGCAAATGTAAGGATTTTAATTTGCAACAAGTATTTATAAACAAAAATAAAAATGTTGTTAGTTTTTAAAAATTTTTAAATTTAGGAGACTCTCATTAATATTAATCAGGTTAACTGAAATGTCTATAAATAAAAAAAATTAACAACTTCATTTACTGACTTTTGTTTATTAGTCTTTAAATTATATCACTTAGCATCCTCCATAATTTACCTAGACTTTTCATTTCTTAGGCAACATTAACAATAGTATACCAAAAATCTCTGAATTCTCAACTGAGATCAGTTGCATGCAAAAACTGTGAGTGCCTCCATGTAGTGCAAGAATGGGACTGCCAGTGACTGACAAAAATACTAACAACTCAATGAAGAAGATTATATCTAATCAAATTCCATTTCGACATTGGTGCTGCTCTCCCCATCATTTAATAGCCGGAACATTTGACATTGCATTCTACGGGATTTTTGTAGTCATCAGCAAAGGTAACATTATTGACACCATAGCATTAGTTCATCTCAGCTGGAGGACATTGCCATTCTAATTTGAAATCATTTTTAATATTAACAACAAAAAAAGCAGAGAAAAAAAATCAGTTCACTGAAAGCACTTCTTCTATGTGCCATGTCTCTTCAGGACATTGGCAATCATGGCTCTCCACAATTTCCTGTCCTTTGAAGCCCTTAATAAATTTTGTCTTTTTGTTATCTCTCCTAAACTCTGTTCCACTATCCATCTACTCTAGCTCATTAGGTAGGTTATATGTTGTTTTCTTTTGTCTCTCTTGCCTTAAATCTAACATGTGAATAACAAATTTATCAAACCCTCTTTCCTCATTATGTACGCTAGAAATTTCACCTATTCCTTCCTGATTTTAAGTAAGAGTGTCTTTTTTGTTTCTATTTTCTCTAAAACATCATCATTGCTCACATATTTCGTCCACGTTATTCTCAATATCCTTCTGTAGAACTACTTTTCTGTTGCTTCAACAAATATCATCTATGAGGTGATTGTCCAGCATTTATTGCCATATAGGATGACTGATATTATATAACAGTTCAATACTCTTTCCTTTGTTTCTAATGAAATTTTTCTGCTTCTTAATACCTTTTCTTAGCTTTTGGAAGGCATCTTTCACTCTTTCAATGTGCCTTTGGATTTCAGTGCTGCACTTTTCCAGATATCTAAGTTGTTGCACCTATTTCATTTCAGTATCTTCAATTTGTAATTTGCATGATGGTCTGTCCTTTTGCTAACAACCATGCATTGTATCACTGAAAGCACCAGAATAAAAAAAATGAGTCACCCACATAGTATATGAGAACAACTATTTTAGGCTAAATTAAACAAAATTTGGCAGTGTTGGGTTAACTTTCTCTCCTTTCTCTAATTAGTATACACCACACTAAGCTAATCATGCGAGCCTTAACAACTGGTCTGTGAATCCAAGTCTGTACAGAAAACAAACTTTAGGTATACATTGCTAATACAAGATATGCCCCTGCAATCATGAGCAGGCACATTGTTTTGCATCATAACATGCTAGACTTGGAAGTAAAGACAGCTTTTGTAACATTCACTAATTTACCTTTTCAGAGTCAGAGGGAAGGCAAATAACACATTTCAGAAAATAAAAACATAATTTATATTTTTCCAAATTCTCTCTAGTCATCTTTACATTTTTAATTATAAATGCTTAAGCAATTATTATTTTGATGGCTAGATACTACAAAGGTCACCAAACAATTGTGTTATAAACATAGAAAATTAAAAGAAATTGAAAACTATAAAAATTTATATGAAAAACAAAGTAAGAAAAATAATGAGTTCAAGAACAACCCTCATGCCAATGAAAGAAATTGCTTTTTATTGAAAATAATTACACAATAATGAATTTTATTATTGTAGTCTTGAGAATAGAATTCATAAGCTCTTTTGCTCTGTGATGGCAAGAGAAAAATACTTTCATCATAGATAAAATATAATAAATGGTAATGATTGACATAATATATTGATATTTTATGCCAACTACTACATAATAGTAATATATTATTAATTGTAGTATATTAATTTACCTTTCTTTTTTATATTTTATATATTTTTTATATCTTATATATTAATCCTATATTAATAGTCAGTTAGTTATGTGCCATGTGTGATACATGCTTAGGTGATCATGTATCTTTTGATACACGACTGACATAGCAAATTTTTCCTGCAGTAGGTTGCGATTTCTTTCTGCAGTAGACCTGTTGCCATCCAAGGCTATAGAACCTGGTCTGTCCTGCTATTTACACATAGCTTGGGGGAGAAGAAGAGGATTCATACTTTTCCCAAGGTTATTAGTATGTAAGTGATTGTAATGGATTCGACTGGAATTCGAACTTGGTCCTCCAATTCCAAAATATGAGCCGCTATCCATTACTCCACCATTTGACAACTACTATTAATATATTGATATAATTTTTTTATGAAAAAAAATAATGAATGGCAATGAGCCATTATTCTAAATGTCAAGAAGAATATATTTTCATCATAGAGAAAATATAATTTTTAGATTGAATAATTTTTCATGCATTTCTATTACAAATTAATAGAAAGTCCATATGAAGTAAATTGTGTTACTTGATTAAGTTTTCTGCTAAAGTTTTCTGAATTTATATATTATTATATAAATGTATGTTTGTTATATTCATTTGTTTAAAAACTTCAAAAATATAAAAATCATAAGATAACTTTATTTACTCATCTTCATTCAAATAACAAAACGTTTTTTAGTTTTATAATCTAAATTATCTGTTGGATGTCCTTGACAAGGAAGTTTTAAAGTTGCCAATAAATTTTTATAAATTTTATATACAGCACAAGTAAAATAAAATTTCATAAAAGAAGGAAACATTCTGGTAGTGAATTTTACAAAGCATTCCTTGATTGCATTTTAACATTCGAAACATCATCTCTCCTTTCCAGCTGAAATCACATTAAATTGCTCAACATCCTGAACTTGTCTTCTGTTCATTTAATTAATAAAAGCTCGCATTGTTGAATGAACCATTTGAGAAAAAGATTAGCTGTATATATCAACATAAACGGGAAAATAGGCATCTATGCAGATGATACTACTATTTACTCCTGTTTCAATAGTAAATCTGGCATCATTGAAAAAGCTAACATGGCTACTGGTCTTGAAAAAGACCTCCAATCTGTGGTTGAAAGGGTGAAACACATCACACGAAAATCTTTATCACTGTAACAGGTGAGAGCTATGGAAGAAAGATTTATTCTCTTATTGTATTTTCCCTGTTATGAGCATTATTATATCCATGATATAATAACACCATAATTCATGGACAGAATGGAATGACTGAAAGGAAAATGAATGACGAACATGCTTGGTTCTCAAAAAGACTTTTATATTACTAAAATTATATATATGTATATACATGTGTCCCACATGGAAAACAATGTAACATATATATCTACACAGCAAAGCAGAATTCAAGGAGAATCAAAAAGGAAGCATCTAACTTATGATATGGAGATACTCCTGTGTCTGGAGAAGCCATGCTTAGGACTCCACATTCAAATGGGCCAGATTCATCTATATTCCAGGCAAGGACATATTACATGAACAGGAAACAGTGAGTCTTAGGTTTTCCCAAATTGAGGACTGTGAACTGGAGTTTCATTCTTCATCTGGGAAAGATATATTCCCAAAGGAAAATGGCACCATGGACATTTAAGTTGCTGGAAAGGCAGATAGCTTGGGCCTGGGCCATGGGGGTGGGGGGATTCTGAGCTAAAGAAATCAAGCATTCTGTTTGGCTTCTGTAAAACAAACTGAATATGACTGCTGCTTTTGTTGAAACCGTTCTAATGAAGAAATAAGCAAAAAACAGGTTTGCTTGAGGTTGTCATTCCAAAATTAAAGAACATGTCATAAGATTTAAGAGGGTTATCTGTTTTTTCAATGAATATATAAGAGAAAGGTGATCACTTGAATTTCATTAATCTTATTTCACTCAGCCACTTTCCACTCTGCAATTTAAATAAGAAAAATAAGAACAAAAAGAAATTGTCTCATTTTGAAAAGCTACCTCAGTAAATTCTTTTGCAGTATTTCATGAAAAATCATCTATTAGTTTTATAATCTATTAGTTTTTGAATGTGAGCTGAATAGACATCAATCCATATGTACAGAATAATTATAGATTAGAAAAAATAAAAATAATACAAACAGATAAAGAAAATTTAAAGAATTATGAAAGAAAGCAAAATTTCTATGTCTGACTTAACCATCTGTTATTTTCTCATCACAGTTTAGAGTAACTATTTACTTTGTGAAATTGTCATTTATAAAAGAAAAGTTTTTCCATTAATAAAATCACAAATTAAAATTTTCTAGAATATTCACCCAGTCTTCTATATTATATAAATATCTTTATATAAATATTAAATCATGTCAAATTTATAAAGGTTCTCCTTCTTATTTCTTATTTAATCACTAATCAATAATCAAAAAGTAAAAATTGTTCAAACTAGCTGGAAATCTATGCTATGGGCAGGATTTTAAACTCTTCTTATAGAAGACTAAAATAGGGCCTCTGGCTCTAAGAAGATATCCCATGTTTGGACTATGAATTTATCTCTGCTTGGAAATTCTCTTCAAATAAACTCTCCATTTATCTGGATTATCCTGCCTAATTTTCTTCCTAGAACAGAGTCCCTACTGAGTGATATGCACATAACTCTGACCATGGTTTTTGCTATCATTTCAACCCTAGATCCCCACAAGGTTTACAAATTTGATTGTATCCCTGCAATTGTCCGAAAGACATGTGCTCCTGAACTGCATCATGTTCTCTCCAAACTTGGCAATAAATGCTTCACTGTTTCTTGATTTTCAGGTTGTTGGAAGTTCTCCTCTATACATCCTGTCTCTAAGAACTCTGAGGAACCTTTTACCCCTTCAAGTTAATTCCCTCTTAGTCTCTTACTCCTTTTTGGCAAAGTACTAGAGGCTCTTATGAATGCCAAATTGGCAAAGCATTTTAATTCTCATGACCTTCTTTTGGATAAACAATATGGCTTCCATTTCTCTAGGTCTCCCACCACTGTGTTTACAGCTATCACAGAATGACAAAGCTTGGGCTGTGGCTTTAGATATCTCAAAGGTGTTTGACTGGGTTTGGATTGCTATGTTAAGTTTGTAAAATTTGTCTGCTCCTATGTATAGACATTGGTTACATGAAATTAAGCTGTCTCTCATTGGTTAATAAAAACATGTGGGTTCAGAAAAAGCTGACCACTACCAGAGAAGGGACTGGATCTGCTCTGAAGCAACACACAAGAAATTCTCTTCGCTGCCAGTTGCCAAGGTTTTAAAGGTACAAGTTATCTAGCCTTATGGGTAAGTCCACCTGACTTATTCTCTCTATTTAGGAAAGAACATTTTCTCATTCTCTTTCACTTCCTGTAAACACCTGTATCCTAATGGTGTTATCACTTTGCTTGGGTGAAATGCTTAATATGTATATATATATATATATATATATATATATATATATATATGGTGGACTCTCCCATCGTATTCGACATATGAAAGTCAAGCAGCTCAGTTTTTAGGAACCAACAGCCCAGACACCATCATATAAGATTTGATTATAGTGGTGAAGGTTTTGTGCAGAACAAACCACACTTTTTGAAGGTTAGATACAGAGATCTGGTGCATTACATGCCACAAAGTCCTCAAATGATCCTCCGCAGGTTTTGAATTCAGAGTTGTCCTTCTCATTCTCCATCCAAGGCCATAGAACCCAGTCTGTCCTGCTATTTACCCATAGCTGGAAGGAGAAGAAGAGTGTTAATACCTTTCTCAATGGTATTAGCATATAAGTGACTGTAATGGATTTGACTGGAATATATATATATATATATATATATATATATATATATATATATATATATATATATATATATATATATATATATATATGAATGCCATTCAACATCCTCACTTGTTAAAACACCAGAAATGTTAAAACAAAATGGTTATTTTTGTAGTGATTTTATAACATATTATAATTTTTGAATAAACTATATTTGCTCTACACTGTTTTGAGCACTCTATGTAGAATAGTATCTTTTGGTTATTGGAATTTATTCCATATACACCAATCCTATACTTGGCTATATATATATATATATATATATATATATATATATATATATATATATATGTGTGTGTGTGTGTGTGTATTTTATTTGAAAATAATCACCATCATCTTGGATTTTATAGAAAAAAATTAACTTAACCTTATTTGTGAGGAATTAACATTTTTATTTATTAAGTAAACACATGTGTAACAACAAAATATGTTTTATGTGAATTTTTAAATTAATGAATATTATAGAGGTGTTAATGCTCATGGCTTCCTGGTTGGCATTGCTTGTATTACAAATGATAAAATTTGATTTTTTAAAGTCTTGATTTTCTGGTGACTGGGAAAAAAACTGATGAAATAACTCGGTTACAGCTTGGAAATATTCAGCTCGATGTTTACACTATACTTGTGTACCTGCGCTGTCAAAAATGATAAAAAGTGTAATGTTTAGCAAGCTTGTCTTGCTAGATCAACTATGACTGAACAGTCAGTTTGATCTTCACTGGTCACCCCATACTTTCGGCCTTGTACCACATCTAAACTATGATTAGAAAATCACCTTTAACAGGGAAGAAATGGAAACACATACCATGCTTATGGCACTGGCCACTAACTTGGAGACAGTTAGCTTTTAAAAATAGCCAGGTGAATCGGTGGAAAGATAGATAGTTCAGCATGGACTATTCACAGAAGTACATATTGTGATTACCATCATCAATCAAGCAGAATTGAGCCTGATCAGTACTTAGATGAGGGACCAATTTGGAACACTGTGTACTGCAACCAACCTCCTACAGTGTGAAATATGTTTTGGCTTTTCTTCTTCTTCTTCATGTGCCATATCCCCTCAGGATGTAGACGATCATGGCTCTCCACAATTTCTTGTCTTTTGTAGCTCTTAATAACTTTTTTCTTTTTGTTATTTCTCCTAAACCTTGTTCTAATATTTAGTCAAGCTCACTAAGTATGTTATGCTTTATATTCTTCTATCCCTCTTGTCTTCAATCTGTCCTGTGACTATCAAATTTTCCAAGCCCTCTTTCCTCATTATGTGTCCTAGAAATTTTAGCAGTTTCTTCCTGATGTTAATTATAAGTTTCCTTTTTGTTTCTATTTTCTGTAGAACTTCATTGTCATTTGGTGCATGGTATCCTCAACATCTGTCTCGAACTATATTTCTGTTGCTTAAAGTTTCTTCTTCATCTTTGAGGTGATTGTCCAGAATTTACTGTCATATAAGAGGACAGATACCACATAACAATTCAGTAGTATTTTTTTTTCTAACAAAGTTTTCCTGTTTCTTAGTATTCTATTTAACTTTTGGAAAGCATTTTTGGCTATCCCAATGCACCTTCAGATTTTAGTACTACACTTTCCTTTCCCTGTTAAAACAAAATGGCTGATAAGCTATAAAAATCAAATCAATCAATTTGTGGCCCTGTTTCTTCCTTCAGATTCTGTATCATTCCATACACTGAGGTACTAGACATGGTAGTCATGGTTGAGGGAATGGCTATACATATCCCAGCAGAAAAGATCCTTCTGACATGGCCCAGACTCAATGGTGAAAAATCTTCATGATCATGTCACATCTTGTGTGTACTCTCTCAACTTTCCTGATCTGAATTCTCCTGCACTATTACATTTAGAATGTTGCTGAGTGAGAGGCTAAACAGCAGCTTTGTGTTTTCATCGAATCATTGTTATCTTTGAGGTTAAGGGCAGGTTTCATTAAATAAACATTTTCTGTTGAGACAATTTATGAATTAAAAAATGCATACTGATTTTTTCTGTTGAATTTTCTTTGCTTTATATTATTATTTACTGAGAACACTCTGTGTGTGTGTACACAGGGTTTGGCAGGTAAATTGTCTAAATTGCGCAAAAATAAAAATAACACTGATATCTCATTTTAATAGATACATTTAGCAAAATTACACAAAGATATCTTGAAATACGAAAGAGTAAATTTATTCAATAAAATTGCCATTGGCTTCAACCACTACCTCCAGACAACTTCAGAATCTCCTACATCTCTTGTGGATGGTCTCCTTGTTTATGCTACCATAATCCTTGCCTTCGGTCAGTCTTTGGTGTTACAAGGAGTTTTGTTGATCTCTCACTCAACTGTGCACCACACATAATCAAGGGGGTTGCAAGTCTGGGGATTTAGGTGGCCACATGTAAGGGGTGATGTGGTCGCAGAAATTGTCTGACAGCCATGATTGGGTTCTCCTGCTTGTGTGGCATCGTGCAGTGTCAGACATAGTGTCTTCTAGCAGCCACCCTCTTGACCAAGGGCAGGTCTACCTCCTCTTGGAACTTGAAGTAGGCCTCTGTGTTGAGCCTCTCACCAACAAATTTGGATGTTCTTTTCTTTTTAGAACAATCTGAGTGAGTTGGCATACTTTCATTCATTTTTTTACACTTTGCACTGTCCTCAGATTGACACCCAAACACTCTGAAATGTTCATATTGGAGCTTTTGGTGTGAATACCAAGCAGTACAGCATGTCGTTTCTAAACTTCTGACACAGCAAATTGTATCATGGTGCTCTTTTTCTCATAGATGGTGCCCAACTGACCCTACTATACCTACAGTCAACAAATTAAAAACAAACAACATGCATGCATTAAATTAAAAATAATATGGCAACAATTAACCCAATGCAAAGTCTTTTTAATTTTTTATTGTACTTTTCCAATTTTCCAGATGTTGTGTATTGGTACTCTTTAGAAATACAAAGGAATTCTGCCTCTCACACAGACACTACATTAGTTCTTGAAAATGACTGAAATAGTCAAAAGTACTTGAATGAAATAACACAACATGAGCTTTGGACAGTTTATGCCAATGAAAACATGAAAAATTCTGGAATGTGTCTTCAAAATCCAGAAAGAGTACAAGAAAGAGTACTAGAAATGTATTGCCAAAATTCAAAAAAAATTTTGCTGCCAGTGAGTCATGAGATAGGAATTTCAAAATCAAATGACTACTACATACAAAATGGAGCTTTCCAACTCTATCATTGTGTTGTAAATGCCTACCTTAATGATGTGGACTCGATGAATAGGTTCATTATTACTCAAAATTCATACCACTAGACTTTTTATGTGTAACTTAAAATATAAAGTTTATGGTGCAAAACTGAGAAAAGTTAGTGAATTGAGGGCAAAGAGAATGCACACAAATACAAAACAAAAGGTTACTTGATGTTTGTAATTCAATTGCAACATGATATCAGCAGTATCTGAACTGAAATAATCATTGACCAAAAGAAATAAATCCTGTCTGTAGATTCTATTAAATTTTGAAAATGAAATGTTTTTCATAAACACTGTCTTTATAATCATTCAGAGTATGTATATATTTGTTGGGACACTCTGTATATATCACAAACTATGCTGAAGAAATTTATGAATTAGTGAAAATTAATGTGTCTGGACTGTATAAAAGCAAGCAAGCAACTGAAACTTAGATTTTATCTTGTGCTAGATTCTATAAGAAAAAAAAACTAATTCCAATAAATAATCCATTCTTTTCAGTTAGATAATGGTTTTGGTTTGAGCAAGTAAACCACTTTCACAAGTTATCTCATTAGCACTAAATTTTCAAGACTTAAACTGTATTTACAGGAAATATTTTGATGGCTGATCTGAGTAATCATAAATCTCAGGGTACAACTGACTGTCTTCAAAATATTTATATCATAAGAGAGATGTTCCGCTAAATAATTTATTGCCAAAGGTTTCTTATGTCAGTATATCTGAAAATGTCTGAAAACCTTTTTCCAAGCATAACACAAAAACTTAATTCCCACACACACCATTTTCTTTATTTACACTGTTTACATTGTTTGGACTGTTGTCCTCATTTTTATTGTTATGTTTACAACATTTTGGCTGTTATACACTCCAGACTTCTTCAGGTGATATATGTTGGAATTTTGAATCGAAACCATTATTTAATCCAGTGAGGTAGGTTGTTCTCGTTCCACATGCCATGCCCCTTTCTGGATAACTCAATTTCAGTTATTTCCATTTAGTAACTCAACACTCCAAGTTTTCATTCACCTCTGCTGGAGTCAGGTATTGAACTAACAACTCTTTGTGTCAGGTCACTGGATTACTTCGACCAACACTTTTATCCACTGGGCCATGTGTCCCCAAGGATTTATCCTTTATGTTCATCTATAAAATCCATGATGAAATATCCAGTGTCTTTGTTGATAACAAAAATTCTTAATTTTTTGACACGGATAATATATCAACTAATGTCATTGAAAATGATTAGAGTAAAGATATTTTTGGTGCCAAGTAAAAAAAAACTGAGAGAAGTAATATTTGATATCAGATTTAATGATTTTAATTGTTCTTTATCTGTTCTAGTTGCGGATGAGTTTGATATTTAATTTAATCTTGATGGGTTTCATAATGTTGTGGAAAATCTAAACACGTTGAATTATAAATTGGCAGCCATTTTTGGGGGAGGTAAAGATTCCATTCCTGTTCATGGTCTTCTAGGTGGGGATTTAATTCAGTATATGGGACCCATGCAAATGATTGAATGTTGCAATGGATCTGCTTGGCAGATTCCTGTCAGGATAATTCCATTTGGAAGTGTAAAAAATTTGTTGACTCTCAATCAAATGTTTATTACTAAAACCTATTAAAAGGCCATTGAAGTTTATTCCTGTACTGTAATTTCTCAGTATTTTTCTTGCACCATTACCCATGTGAATTTCAGATTAGAACCAAAACAGCACCATGTAGATCCTTTTGCAGAAAATTTTAATGAGTGCTTTGTGAAACGGAATATTCTGTGTGAGCTTACCAAGTGAAGGAAACTTTGATTTGAAATCTTGCAATGATAATTGTGGGAGTGATAAAACTCAAGTAATGAAAAATGAAAGTTTTATTGAATATTTAAAGAAAAAGTATTAGGCTTTAGAGTAAGAGAAATTGACAAAACAATGAGGGAATCAGTAGTTAAATAACGCATTCATTAAATAAATAAATCAGCTAGCAATGAAACAGATGAGTAAAAAAAATGTTTCAATAAATGTGTTCCTATTAAAATAAAACACAAAAACAACCTTCCAATAAATTGCAAACTTGCAATAAATTAATATATACTTTTGTGTATAAAATTTTCTTAAATATTTGCCTTTGTGTAAAACAAACCTTTTCAATAAATGTGTTCCTATAAAAAAAAACTTGCAATAAATTAAAATTGTTTATTGCACATTCTCTTGAGGGGAGAGTATAAAGATTTTATTTTTATTATTTTAAATAAATAAATAAATGTAAATGTATAATTGTCTAGGTTTTTTTTAATACACATTTTTTGAGAGAAGTGTATTTTATATAAGGATCCATTAAAAAAGCAATTAATAGTAGAGGAGGAAGCCATAGTGCCTATGTTCAAAAGATGGAGGAGTCCAGCTGATGAGTCAGAAATCAACACAGGGAAAGAAAGAGCTAAGAGTTTGAAGGCAGATTCTACCCCAGAACAGAATATTCCTTTCTGAGCCTTCCTGAGAATAAATTAAACCAAAAGAGCTTTCAAGTTAATTTTCCAGTAAAATACTTCAAAAGGCCCTTGAGATAAAAAAAATTGTGAAAACACAAAAACCCATTTTGTGCTGAGATGTCTTATTATTGAGTATTCTGTTAAGAACAGCGGTGGGTGCATTTTGTATTTTCTGCCATCTGCAATTTTTTGCTTCCTCTAAGTTTTCCTTTTTTCCATTTTTAAAAGGGTGTAATATTTTTTGTCTTTGCATCTGTGTTTTTTCAAAAAATTGTAACACATTTTTCCTTGTATCTGATGGTAATCCCTTTTTTTGTAAGTTCAGAAAATTGTTAGCCTACCATAAGTGCACAAAAGGAAATTGTTGTGCAACCTTGTATCTGTGCCATTTGTTTTGTAATTTCATACCTATTAGAGCGACTTGATGTTTCTACTATATTTTGTATCTGGCACAAGAACTTGGATTTGGTAGGAACATAAAAAGTTTTTATGCATCAGGATAAATCCCCAAGATGCTTTGATGGTGTGAACAAACTTTTAATTCTTTTGAAATACAGATGTTTTAGAAATTAATTGTTGTATGATTAGCCTCTGCAACTTAAAATTTAGACTTCTTTTATACCACTGAGAGACATTAACTTCAGCAACTTTGTCAGCACAAATTTTTTTATATGCTAGAATTCATACAAGGTGCAAGAGTCAATCAAAGTAGAGCATTACTGTTCAAATGGCAATGATGAATGTTGTATATGATATGAATGGAATAGGCTGGTAGGAGGTAGAAAATGAAAATTAAAGAATAAGGGAATTATTGTCCTTGGCCTTGAAAAGGTAAATATTGGCGCATTTAGGGAAGCACTCACACTGAAGTCTGTTCCACAAACAGTTCTTTGGAAAAAAGCTCTCTGAGTGGAATATTTAAACATGAAAAAAATGAGAGTGATTCAACTCTATGGAAGTAGCATGGCATATCCTAGCTGTAAAGATCTGAACTGGTGGAATTAATGAATGGAGTGCTCAACTGAACACTTGTTCTGGAAATAGCAATATAGTTGTAATAGTCTTGCAACATAGCATCTGTGGGAAAGAAACTGCAGAGTAAAGAATTAGTCTTCTCCAACATGATCATTTAAACAATCTGGAACTCTGTCATGGTTGGATAATGAGAACTGGGCACGTCTAGCCCAGATATGGCAGCAATAATCTATTTTTGGTCTAATCTGGCTCTTGTAAATAGCAAAAGGAATCAAGTACGTCCTGGAGTCATAGAATGAGCCAGCCATTTTCCTAGCATCTTTAGCAATGGATTGCATATATTAATTCTACTTGAGATATGGAATGAAGATCTGACAAACATTCAAAACATGGAGCTTCATTGCAAGGGCAATTGTACATTGTAACTGAAGAAAACTTAGGGTTTGAACAGTGATGAACAAATGACACTAGCTTGGTTTTAGAGGCACCAAAAGTTACAAGCAAGTTTTTTTACCAATTGAGCTGTTAGAGCTAGATCAAGAGAGAGATCAGCAACAAAGCTACAATTATCTTGGTTCTGGGAAGTGTATCTATAAACAGTGATATCATTTACATAAATATTTACTAAGGATCTGAGAATGTTCCTAGGCAGATTTTTAATAAAAAGCAGAAAGAAAGTAAGATATATGATTATTAAAAGTGAAACACAAAGTCTGTTTTGTAACTTGTTTGCTTTCTTTGCTTTCTCATCCACAGAAAAAGATTTGCTTGGAAACAAATACAATAATCATATATAATTGTATAATTTTCAGCTGGTCAACCAATCATTTTTAAGATCAGAAACATGAGAATTCTGCTGTAAAATTCAAATTTCAAAAGTTAGTATTTTGGCATTATGATGATGATCAAATTCTGCACTGAATATATCAATTAATACAATCAGAATTTTCAAGTGTTCAATTTCAGTTTTGTTTTATTTTGTCCACAAGGGCTTCAAAGATTTTAAGTCCTTTGATACAAATGACATGTTATACTTGTAAAATACAATGATTTAGTAGTTACTTGGCTTATATAAAAATTGTGTGCTTGTTAAGCAGATGCAATATAATCACTCAAAGAACAAGAAAAAAAGAGTTTTGTTAAAATAATTGCATTTTCCCAAGATCTTGAATTTCACAGAAGCACTTATTTCTTTCAAATCACAATGATTATTATTATGAAAAGCTTGATGTTAATTGCCCTAATGATTATGATTATGAAAAGCTTGATGTTAATTGCCCTAAAATATGTTTGATGAGGTAAAATGAATTCCCTGAAACAAAAGGGCTTAACTTTCTTTTTGTTCAGTTTTCTTTTGTCTATTTGGCCACATTAGTTGAATAGCTCTTATTGGGAAATGGAAGAAAGATTAAATCAAGAATTGGTTTTAACCAAAAGAACAAAGCAACAAATAAATGTTCAAGATTATGGACAAAAGTAAGAGCAAAGCAGAATCTGTGCCAATTGTATTTCACTTTTTTGAATTCTATTCAAGAGATCAAAGTAGATAAGATATAATAGAAATGTATCCTCAACCATCTGCTCATAAGTTTCCCATTCCATTTAAATAATAAATTGTATATGTAATATAAAGTGTTTGCTTTAACATCAGTGTTTGAAAAGGTTTGAATCATGTATTATTGATGGGACTAATCATTTTCTCTTAGCTATAATAATAAAAATATCTGGAGGAAATTGTATACAGAGGCCTCAGAATACTGATCTTCATAGTGCTTTACTAGTACATTGCTCTATGACCAGGTGGATGCTTCTCCTTGCTGCTTTGTTACATTTAAAGTAGAATTACTTGATTATAATATAGTAACACTGTATCATACGGCAAAACAATCTTATTTGCATATTTTATTTATTAGGTTGGTGCAAAAATAATGACGTAATAATGTCGTTTTTTGACGTATTTTTTAATGTCAAAAAACGACATTATTACGTCATTATTTTTACACCAACCTAATATTTGAGAAACAAAATAAAAAATTGCTTGTAAAATTAGATGACATCTTTTACAGAAAATGCATTCTAAACAATTCTGATTGCTTATCTTATGGTTAAATTCATATATTTGTAAAAGTTAGTAACTGCAAAAGTACATGCAGCAAAATATATAAGCCTACTAATAAGTTTGTAACTTCAATTAGTTAAAAGTTTTTTAGTTGTTTTTAAATATGTTGTTTTAGATACTATGTCAGGTTTTGATTTTTCATTTTTTTGAAACTTCAGTTATATACCTTTCCACATCAACCACCATTGGTTGTTAGACTCAGTGTTTTGGTCATTGTACTCTCTGATCTTCAAAAAGTATTTGTCATACTTGGTAACCTTCTCAAAATTTTAAGTAGAATTCTTTTATTCAATTGATTGAGGTTCCCAGATGGTTATCTATATACTACTGATAGAGACTGTCATAGCCTAACATATGTACTGATTGTTTCAGTCACCTTTAAAGGGTTTTATTCAAAATTCCCAAAAGATTACAGACACCTGAAGAAGGCTGATGAGTAAAATGATCACAACATGATTATAATAGCCAAGTTGGGCATACTCATCTGAATGGAAAAATATATAATAATATTTCCTCATCTCAAAATTTCCAGCATAAATGACCTTACTTGTCAACTTATGTTTTTAAAATCTATTGTATGCAGGAAGTTCCTGACTCAAATCATGGGTTTCCTTACTCATTTTCCTGAGCAACAAGTTTCTTTATTTGATTTATTGATTGCCTTCTTTCTTTGTCTTGTCGAGAATTGCAACACTGTCCTCTTGGCAACTTGAATGACTCAATAGTATCTATTGATATCTTGTTTCGATCATCTATTAGGCAAGAACCTCCTATTTGTAAAACCTTTTCCTGTTACTAGTATGCTGATTGGGATTTACTCTGTGACTTTCTTCAAGATGCCACCTGGACTGACATTTTTAACCTTCATATTGAGAATTGTGCTGCTGAAGTTTCCTCTTGGGTCAAAGCCAGTATAGATGCTTTCATTCCTTTTCAGAAATACCAGATGTAACCTCAATCTTCTGCATGGTTCACACCAGTGTGTTCTGCCACTTTATCTCATAAGAACCACTATTTCCAGCTATACCAGCATGACAATTACCATCATAACAGATGCCTATTCATTATCTAAAGACAAAAATTTAAATTCAATGTCAATTGCTATTTACATACCTCCTGATGACTCTACCTTTGTTTACACTCAGTATTGTTTCTGTTTTCTAATTCTTCCACACACACTAACCCCTTGTGTCTTAGTTGCTTTACAGTTTTGCTTGCAGTGAACTCATTTTTTTTAAAAATATGTTATTTATTTTGTTGCTTGAATCAAAAGCTACCGTTAATCTCTTCTTTATTAAGTGATTTATTTATGTGATCCAGTCTTAAGTTTTAATCTGAAAAATATATATAAAAATAATCCTGATGAAAAGATTGCATACTTTTTTTTAGCATAAAGGATATTGAAGTTCATTTGAAAATTTCAAATGAATGGTAATATTAGGTTGGTGCAAAAATATTTTCGTTTTCTAACATATGTTACGATGTGAGAAAACGTAATTATTTTTGCACCAACCTAATAGTAATGGTGAAATTAGCTGTTTCTATACAGGAAACAATTGATATTTATTGACTGAACAGTTTTACTTGTGGTTGAAATTTATAAAATATTTTCTTATAGGTTTTTCAGGACATTAGACTTACATTGGGAAAATGAAAAGAAATTTGAAAATAAGGGAAATTTTATGCATTTAGTAGAGAAATAAAGCATACTGTACTGACTGATAAAACTTAAATTAGATTTTATCTTTACTCATTTTTGTTCATAAGAAATTCAAGTTTTATATTAAATAATATATTCCTTACTTAGTAGATTGACTTTTAATTATATTAAAGACATTTTACTTAAAAGAGTGAGCAAAAACAGGTAATAATAAAATCTTTTGCTTTAGTTCTTTTTAAATAATGGGAATTTATAAATTTTATATGTTTTGTGGAAATTGTTACCAAAACAGTTTTTGAATTAGTTTTTATAACATATTAGAATCTGATTTATATATATATATGTGTGTGTGTGTGCATGTGCATCTGTGTGTGCGTGTATATATATATATATATATATATATATATATATATATATATATAGATAGATAGATAGATAGATAGATAGATATAAATTTACCAAAATCATTCATAATATTCACTTTTTGTCTGTTTTATTACTTTGCAAATAGTACTCTTGTAATATTTCTCTTGTCATATTTAATCATTTTTATTCTCTATCTTTTGTGTGTTATTCTGTCATTTCAACTTTCAAAAATCATATGAAATACTGCAAATGTTACCAATCTCAGAAGGAATGAACAACGTGAAATTATTCATCATTACTCAAAAAAAAAAAGAGGGCAATAAGAAAAAATACTGACTTAAAAATGACTTTCCCCAGAAGATATATGATCTGCATCCACAAAAGAAGAAATACCATTTTGGCTCTCTGAGATTTGTATATCATTTAGATTAGTAACAGCACACTAATAGGTGTTGTCCAAAGAAATAATAACTTTGAATGTAAAGATACTAGAAAAAATATTCTTTATAGTATTTTTCGTATTTAGCATAAATGACAAAAATATTTACACATGAAAATGTATGTCGCTTGAACCATTTGCTGATGCCCATAATAAAATAATGTTATAGTCCTTTAATATGCGGGGGCTTTTCGGCTTCACAAAATCTGAATAGCTCTTATTCAGTGCGAGTATGAAAATGTTATTTGTGGATCCAACCGTGGCTTTGGAAAAAGAATAAATAAGTCAGAGACTATTGATTTTTAAATTGTTGATAGTGAAAGAAAATGTGAGCCTCACTGGTAATTGAATTCAAAAGGTTATTCTTTTGGAATTATGGGGATCCTACCAGCTAACATATCCTCCTTTTGGCTTATCCCTCTTATCTCAGTAACATGTAGGAGGTACTGCTTGACAAGTTACATTATACATCTTTGGATAGCTGAGATTTCTGAAAAACATGGTGGATCTCCCAACTTTCAGTTGCAACATGTGAGGAGGAACATCAGGCAACTCAGTTGAATTGAGGAACTCATTTGGGTTCTGAACAACTTCTGAAGTGTGTTAAGCAGCTGAAAGCCAGAAATTTGTTGCAATAACTTAAAATTTCTTCTTTAATTGCATCATTCTTTGGAGAAAGAAAGCATTGCAAACAGAACCACTGGTAATTTCTATAGTTTGTAGGCATTTTGTACATTTAAAACTGAAAAGTTTTAGAATTTTTATCTGAAATATTTTTTATGGTTGAACAATATTTTACAAAACTGAAAGAATAAATTTTTAGTATTTAAAATTCTTTTCTTGACTGATAAAAAGTTATTTTGATCTAAAATTGACTCCTGGTGACCACTATTAACCTTGCTAGTCAACCTCACATATATTCTATAATCTTTTTCTGCCTAAGTTACTCCAACATATCAATTTCCAAGAATGTATTTGTTTGTCTGCAATACAAAATCACAAAGAAAAAACTAATTCTACTTCCACTGATCTTCAGTGACTTTAAAGGTTAAATTTGCCTTTTTCTGCCAAACCATTTGTGAGACTTAAAAACCTTTTTGTACCTCATAGCAAACCCATTCAACTAGAAATGACATTCTGTGTTCTTTGGTAGCTTCAAATAAACTCTGAAATTCACTTCATATTATATGTTATTAGAGTTGAGATCTTTCAGCTATTAATGCAAAAAAAAAAAAAAAAAGAAGTTCCTGAGACATTCTGTTTGACTGTGATGTCAGAACATGCAAACACACACAAAATTTCATATAGAACATCATTTGATGTCATTTTGATAGCTTGTAAATGATTATATTTTCTACTTAAGTTTCATGATGAGATTATACGGTTTTATGAAAACCTCTAATTTGCCATATGAAAATTCTGAAGAGCTAGTTTGTAATTCAAGATTATAAAATTAAAACAGAAAAATTAAATTATTTAAAGTTTTCTAATTAAGGTTTGTCCTGTTCCACATTTATAAGATTGATGAAAAACATTGTTTAATTTTCAAAAACTATTAAAAACAATATTTTTGATGATAATTACTCTATCTTCCTATCTTTTTTTGCTTGTCTCTTGCACTAACTCTGACATTTTTTTATGGCTAAAAACTGAACCCTGGCAGGCACACTCATTTCATCTCAGATTATGTTTATTTTCATTGACTAAAAAAAATCTGTGTCACTTGATCTGTGAGTAGCAAATTAACTTCTGAAAGTAGAACCATTTTGCATGAAATTAAAAATGATGTGAACACAGATTTGGGCTATTGATGGCTCTGTGATATTAAGATAATTTTAAAATTAGAGTCAGCAAATTTTGGAGAATTGTAGGAAGCACTGCACATATTTTAGATAGCTAGCTTGATATAAACAAGCATATACAGTGTGACTAAACAATATAAAACTGCCACCAATATTAGTGTTCCTCATGAGTTATTTATGTAATCCATTAAGACAATCAATTACTGAATCACATCGATTTTCATTTCAATAGGAATAAATAAAAAAGTGCTTAGAAGCAAAATATATCTTTTTCACTATTGTACTCTTTCGTTCCATGTTTTATAGAGAAGGTTAAGTCAAGTTTAGTCAATTGTTTAAGCTTGCCAACATCATTGTCCAACACCTTTTTTATTATTTCTTATTATAGATGAGTTGAAATTATCATTTGTAATTCTTATGACTAACCTGTTTAATGCAATTTCAGATTCAATTTTCATTTTCTTCCCTAACCTTGTGTTGAAAACTTCACTCCAGCAAATAGAGAAAAGGAACTTACCTGCAAAATAAAAAAAACACATTAGAAAATTCAATATTATTTTAAATAAAAAAAGAAGAAAATATTTCTTGATAAAAATATTTTACACAGAGAAAATCAAGCTGTAAGTGAGTAGTTGTTTGAAATTATCATATAAAATCTTTTATTTTTAAGGAGTTGGAATTAGACAATTGTCAATTAATCAGATTTAATTTTCCAGCATCAATTAATTGCCAATATACTTAAAAATAGGATTGGATTCAGTGAAGAGGTTTTATACCTTGCATAAGGCTAATAGTGACATTAGATATTTATTTCTTTTTCATTATTTTTATTTTGATTCTATTGTTGGAATTTTTGGTTACCCTGGTATACTAGTGAGCCAGCCAAAATGAGCTGGCTCATTTTATAGTTCACCAATAGAAGGCTTAACCAATCAGAAGGCTCAAAATATTCAATGCGACGTGTATATAGGCGGCCATCTTTTTTTACAAATATTCACTGACAGCCATCTTTGATATCGAAACTGAAGAATTACAGAACAGCTGCTGGTGGTATTGGTGATATAGGCAGATTCAGTAGAGTGTCTGACTCGAGAGTATTAATCTTTAACGTTGTTTCATTGAACAGATTACGTACTGTGCTGTATTCTATATTCATAGGCTATAGTGAACATGGTTAACATTTATTTAATTTTCTTTTTATTAAAATCATTATTTTATCTTTTTTTATTTCCCTATTAAACTGTGATCAAAGGCAATGTGACCAAGAAGTGAAAGAATAAAAGAGAAAAAAAAACAACAGGAAAGCAGAAATATTTGTGCCTGGCTCTTCAATAACAGCTAAGATGTAGAAACATCCTAACTTAAGAGGAAATATAACAAGTCATACAGTAAATATATTTTATTGTTCTTTTCTTTAAACTCAAAAATAATATAATTCTTAAAGACAAATCATTTTATATTCAAATGTAAAATTATGTATATTTATTATCATAATGTATTTTTAAATATTTATTCAAAGAACAAATAAATTCATTGAAGGCATTTTTAATATGAGCAGGATTAGAAAAGGGTGTAGCAAATGTTTTCACTCTTAAAAGCCAGAAAGTCAAATGAGAAGAGCAGTTTTTTATAAACTGGATTGATTTTATTATTCTTGCTCCTTAATAATGTTCCTCCTTGTTTTTTTTTCTTTCATACTCTCTAATCCCCTGCATCTTAGTGGTTTCTCTGCCTTGCTTAGGGGTGAAATGATTAAAAAAGAAAAGAAAAAGAAAAGAAAAAAGAAAAGTAGACTTGATGGAAGAACTTCATAAATATTTTCCATCCGATCAGAACCCTTCTAAAGACCACTTATTAGGAGGACTTTATCTAGAGCCTAACTGCACCTTATTTTGCCCACTCAAGTTCATTTGTAGTGAAAATATGTCCTTGACTTCTTCACATTACAACATTACAGTATCTTCAATACTTACATATACAAAACCCAATTATTCAAGTCCTGAGTATGATGATAAACTAAATCTGGAGGCTTTGAGGAGCATAGAATCACTTCTTAATTGCTGTTATTTCCAGGTCCACCCTGACCTGGTGGGGGAGTACCTGTTAGGGTCCCAGCTATAGGCAAATTGTGACCCCACCCAAACAAAAACAAAACACTATGAAAGTATAAAAATATATATTTCTACATAAAAAATTACCAACAATACCTATTTATAGTAAAATTATCTTACTTATTATAAAACGCAGATTGTGTGTGTGTGTGTCTGTACGTTTATATATTGGATCGAATTTCCTACATTTTTCAACCGATTTCAACAAAACTTCACAGGACTACGTAAAATTACCTTGTGGCCAGCTTCTGTTGGCTTGAAACTTGTTTATCTTTTATCTTTTCTTCAATCCCCCCATACCAAGTCTTTTTTCTCACTTTCACTTTCTGTAACCCCCCCTGCATACTAGTGGCACTTCTGTCGCTTGGGGTGAAATGATAAAAAAAAAAAAAAAATTAAATTAATTATTATTATTTTACATTATTTACAGCTGGTCTAATGTCTCCATTTTTGTTATTACCATCACAACATTTTCGACATAGTGCTCTCCAGACTTCTCCAGGTGTCTGTGTAACCTTTTGGGAATTTTGAACTGAACTCTATTTAATATATAGGGGTAGATTTTTCTTGTTCTGCTGTCCATATATAGGGATATCTCATCTTGTTCCTTTTTACTAGTTATTGCCAATCCTGTTTCCAATGAGTTTGAGTTTGAACTCACATACCACTAAATTCATGAATCAATGATTTCATGTTGTCTGCATTGTAGACAAAAGTTATATTAGCTATATTATGGCATTTTTTGGAATGTTAGTCTTCAAATTTAAATATATATGCATCATATCATTGATATCATGTGTCAAATGGTTTCACAGTTTAACAGAACCAGAGTACTACACAAATATATTAAACAGTTTATAATTATTTTCTATGCAATTTAAATATTTCATACACATTAAAATGCCATTTCCTTCAGTGAAAGATATTTTATTTAACCTTTAGCAACTTTAGCATTATTAATATTACTTCCTTTTCCACTGCATTCTTTCTCAATCGCAGTAACTTTATTCTTAATTTCACTCAAAGGTGTTTTCTGTTGCCATAGCAGGATATGACAACACAACTATGAAATTCAAATCAAATTCAAATTTAGTGGTAGGATAAACTTTTTGTACATGAAAGAAATCACAGAGTGATAAAGGTTAAAGTAGGTTGTTTCTTTTCCTGTCACAATGTACATATATATATATATATATATATATATATATATATATATATATATATATATATATAACTTAAAACATTATTTTTAGTGGATATGTGTATTTGAGTAGACACTTCATCTATTTTAAACAGTATTTATTTCATTTACTGGCTTGTGTAATTGAGAAAACTTAAAGAAAATGTGGGCATATTAAATTTTCTTGAGTTCTCAGGCCAGTAGATGAAACAAATATTGTTTAAAATAAACAGAGCATCTACTCAAATACAAGTATCAACTAAAAATAACATTTGAAGTAAAATAAAATATTGAATTAAAAAAAAATAAAGTCCAATAATTCTTTAGAAATTGCTTTGTTTATGTTTCAGATATGACTAAAAATTACATTTGGAGTAATATATATAGTTGAGAAAACTTAATTACTTTTAAATTATTTCCAAAGTGCTCTTTAACAGAGTATTTCTAAATCCACTAGCTTTCTTTTACTATGCATACAGAAACAAAATTAATTAATAAAACTCAAAACATACAAAAGACAAAATTATTAGCACCTTACACGTCTGATGTTAATTTTCAGTTGTGTGTCTTTTTTGCTGTTAGCAGCTTGCAACTGACTGGTATAGTTTTCAACAAGATTTAAGCACATTTCCTGAGGAATTACATCACCTTTTCTTTAGCAAATCTTTCAAGCTTTCTCAGATTTTATGGTCTTTTGGTATGGACCCTGGTCTTCAGTTCATGCAACATATTTTCCATGAACTTTATCAGTCAGTAATATTCACTTTGGCCTTCTGGAGATAGTTCTTTGCCAGAAGTGACACATGTTTCGGGTGGTTGTCATGTTGGAAGACAAAATGACTACCTAAACTAAGTTTTGTTTCTAATAGTTTTAGCTTTTCTTCTTTCTTCATGAATCCTTCCACACTTACAAATTTCCCAATTATAGAAGAACTGAAGAATTTATATACTACTGCTACCATTTTTCACTACGGAGACTGTGTTTATTGGGTTATATAACTCTCCTTTTTCCAAATATATGCAACAGCTCTATTGTCAAAGAGTTCTAGTTTTGTCCCATCTAATCAAATGACATACTTCCAGTATGCATCACCATTCACTAGGTTGTCTTTAGCCTACTTCAGTTTGGCTTGGAGGCGTCTTCTACAGAAGTGGAATTTCTTCTTTTTTTATTTTCTATTTGTGGTATTATTGTCCATTCATATGCAAGATTCTAGTGATGTTATGACTTTATTATGTCCATAAAAATAAATAAATAAAAATTAATTATAGTGTCAAAAAGTAATTATAATAAAATAATTATAACAATTAAAATTATCATTAATTCACTCATTCTAAACCAATAAAAATCTACCTTTTACCGTTTAGCACTTAACAAAAACTCAAGATAAGAAAACCCCAGAAACTTCTTGTATTTTCTAACTAAAATATCTGGACACTCATTACCCACCTCAAAAAAATATATGAGAAAGACTGTATACCTTTTAGTTATTCTTTATCATATCCTTCTGTTGGAATCTGATCCATATTTGATTTACATTTCATCCCAAACTCCTAATTTTACTCTGTTTTTTTGTGTCTCCAACATAACTCATTTTGTTACCTCCATGTCTTGCTGTTTCTCATTTTTATGAGTATTTTTGTATTTATAAATGTTTGTGTGTTTATAATTATTTACTCAGAGTTATAAATCACTTACAACTTCATTTCCAAACTTGGTTATGTCCTTTACTCAAGTGTTAGTAGTTGTTATATGGTCTTAAGACACATCTCTTAGTATATATTTCACAGTCACTGAAATCTTTCACTGTCTTTGCTAGTCTTGCTTCCTACGTGGATTTTTTCTTAAATTTATTGATATTTTTCATCATAGTTTTTGATACTTGCAAATGCTTTGATGACTTTTTTCTCCTGCATTGTTAATATCAACAATTCTTTTTCTCAAGTCTAAACTAATTTACTTTGTTTTTGACAAATGTTTTCACAAATTGCAGCATGGACCCTTATGTATATTGTATGCATATTGGAAGATAAACTTCAGTGATAATTTTGATTTGTAAGCTTTGAGCAAGCTTAGTACTTTGTATAATGACTTAACAAAAAGCTAAATTCTTAAAGGGAGATAATCCTGGTACCTTTTGGTTAGTTTGAAATAATTCTTTCATTGTGTGCAAATAAGAAATTTATTCTTTCTAAAGAAGACTAGTATCTGAAAAGTCCTGAAAATTCATGTACTGAAATAACCTTGTCAAATTTAAACTTTTATATGAATGCTATGCATGGTTCCAAACCCATTCAGAAATATCTAAACTGTCAGCAGTATACAACCACTTTCTGAGAACAATGGTTAAAAATGACTTTGAGTGTGTGAGGCCTGAGGGTCTTGGCAAAGACAATACTTCTTTGAACATTGTAGACTGGTGCTAAAGATTCACAAAGTGCTGTTCCAAATAAAAGAAACATCATCATTTGAAGATTACCAACAGCAGCAACAACTAAAATGAACAGCACATGTAATTTGAAGACGTAATCAAAATAGTTGACATTCCACACTACTTTAAACAAAAAGTTAGGAAGGAACCTTCATCAATACTAGAAAGAGCAATAACTGAACTTGAGGAACTTATTTCTCTAAAAAATTGTTTTAAGAGAAAGATTTTATAAATTTCAAATGAAACAGTACTGGTTGCTCAGTCAAGGAATGCCACATATTTCATTGTCAGAAAACAGGTAATATTACCATTACCAATGCTGTGCTAAAAACTCCTTGTTCTGTTAAAATTATTAATTTTTTTTTTTAAATTCATTAAATTCAGTTTTGGTCGGTGGGGGGCTATTAATTTTGTCCTCAACTCTGTGTGTATGTATGTATATATATATATATATATATATATATATATATATATATATATGTATGTATAAATAAATATATATGTATATATATATATATGTATAAATTAATATACATACATATATATATATATATATATATATATATATATATATATATATATATATATATATATATATATGTATAAATATATATATATATATGTATAAATCAATATACATAATATCCAGTGCTGATAGCATGACTCGGATTTTCATGTAATACAATCTTCAGGTGCAGAATACATTCTGACCATTAATTTGTGTTCTCGTGGTGATGATTCAAAATTTTGTGTTAAAACTTGTTTATTTAATTATTGCAGGCTAAAATATTAGAATTAACTAATAATAATTTATAGCATTTAAATTCATAAGTTCGGAAAGCGAAGAAATAAAAAATTTAAGAAATTAAAAAAAATTTTTTTTAATTTTTCTTAGTTTAAATTTGAATTAAAAAGTAAACAATATATCAAGGGTAGTAACTCTCATTTTTGACAGAAATATGGCAATATCATATATATATATATATATATATATATATATATATATATAGTTGGATTGATGTGAATTTGTGACACTGGGCTTCACGTTATTTGCGATCATCAGACAAAATCTTTTGAGTTTGTCTGAGGATTGCAAATAGTGTGAAACCCAGTGTCACAGACTCACATCAATCCAACTAAATATGTTAGTTCTATCACTGATATTGAGCACTTTCCACTAAGTACCATGCATATATAATATATAAATAATATATATAAAACTTTCATACATATATATATATATTTATATATATATATATATATATATATATATATATATATATATATATTGTGTGTATTTAGGCAGCATTTTTTCATTGATGCGCGTTTCATTAAATAATTTAGACAAGTGTTGTCTATTTATTTTCTGTAAATTCATATTTAATTAGTCTCGTTTTCACTTTCACGTGGTAATGTGTTACGTCATGAGCTGCGGTGCAGTTTTTGTTTCCAGCATCTCATATGCACGAGTTTGTCATTGCTTGGAAATCTTCCATGTAAACAAAAACTGACTATCATTATTGTTTTCTCTGTGTAGTATTTAATATATTGCAATGTAATTGTCATCTTTGATAATGGCTTATGTAAGGGGAAAGTTTAGATAGGATTAAAAAATATGTGTCAATATTGTGATTTTCTTTCTTCATTTAATGATAATGCTATTAAGCTTATCAGATGATATGAAAAGAATTTACATAAAATAAATAGACAAAACTTGTCTACATTATTTAATGAAACATGCATCAATATATATATATATATATATATATATATATATATATATATACTATATATATACTCTTTTCAAGTATGAATTAAGTTCTCCAAGCTGCTGGCATATTTTGTATAGAGAAAAACATTAAAATTCCCTTCCTTTCTGCCATGTGATGATGGCCTAGGGGTAAGAATTCTGATTGATGTCAAATCAGTCAGGTTTTGATCCCAGCTTGAAGCAATTGAATGCCTAGCCACACTGAGTGATAAAACGAAACAGTCTGTCTATAGATGACTATATAAATATATATATATATATATATATATATATATATATATATATATATGTGAATGGATGAAAATAATATATCAAATTTGATTCCCAAACTTAATATATTTCATATGCAAAGTGAAGTAACTCACTCTACTTGCATCAAGACAAATGGAATTTTATGCATCTGATCAAGACAGTAAAGTATGTAATTTTGCAAAGAGCAGATAAAGAAAACATGTGCTGCATCCCATCAACCAAACACAGTGCCTGCATCAAATTCCATTCTTTTTGTCTTCGACTTTTGTCTCTTTATGACATAGGAACCTGTCTATAGCAAGACATTTTACCAAAGTAGTAGCAACAGGAGAACATCTCTTCTGGATGACATCACAAGAAAGCTTTGTCAGTGTATCAGTTATTTTGTCATTCTATATTGCTATACAAGGTGAATTGCTGTTCTTAAGTTTTCTTACCTTCTAGAAAGCCAGAAGAACCTATGATAAATAAGATAACAAATAAAACATCAAAAAATTAATCCTTAATATGTTAAAAGTAGATGGGATTTTTATGCTCCTCTTTTTTATGTGTCATACATCTTCAAGATATGAGCGATCATGGTTCTCCACAACTTCCTATACTTTGTTGCTCTAAGCAATGTTTTTTGCCTTTGTATTCAACCCTGTCCCTATTCTGCCATACATTTATACAAGCTCATTTGGTATGTTACTGTTTTCCTCTGTTCATTTGGTTTCATTTATGCCTTGTGAGTGTCAAATTCTTCAAGCCCTCTTTCCTCATTAAGTGTCCCAGAAATGTCAGCTGTCTTTATCTGATTGTAAGTAAAAGTATCTTTTTTGTTCTCATTTTCCTTAAAACTTCCTCATTGCTCACATGTTCAGCCCATAGTATTCTCAGTATCCATCTGCAGAGCTATATCTCTGACATCACAATTTCCTCTTTATGTGTGGGGAATTTGTCCTCTTTTCCTTGTTTCTTATGAAATTTTCCTCTAGCAAATTTTAACTTATTTATTAATACTTATGCTCAGATATAAACATACTGATTGAAAATTATTTAAGTGAAGCTCATTTGAAGTAGTTAAAAACATTGAGATTATATTGCTTCACTTCTTGTCATGTCCCCTCAGGACGTAGTCAATCATGGCTCACCACAACTTTTTCTCCATTTTACCTCTTAATAAATTTTGTCTTTTTATTCTTTCTCCTAAACACTGTTCTGCCATCCATTTACTCAAGTTCACTAAGTATTTTATGCATAGTTTTCCACTATTCCTCTTGTCTTCAATCTTTCTTGTGAGTATTATATTTTCTAATCCCTCTTTCCTCATTATGTGCCCCAGAAGTTTTGTAGTTTTCTTTCCATGTATGCTACACACATTGTGTCATCTGCATATCTTATGTTGATGAGATTGTAGTTGCCAATAATGAATCCTGTCAGGACTTCTAATTCTTTCAGAATAGCCTTGCAGTATAGGTTGAATTACTCCAGTGAGAAGACACATTCATAACTTAGACCTCTTTCCATTCTACTGAACTCATTTTCTATCTGTATGCAGGTAGTTTTCTGCCACTATAGGTTCTTGATTATTCTAATATCCTTTTCAAATACATCAAGATTGCTGAACACTTCCAACAGAATTTTGTAGTGTACTTTATTGAACTCCTTTGCATAATCTATAAAACATAGGTACATGTCCTTCTGCATTTGTATTGCTCTTTCACATAGCATTCTGGGCATAAATATCACATTCCATGTTTCAGTGTCTTTGATGAACCCACACTGTTCCTGACCTATTTTTGGTCTGATTCTGTTGAATGCTCTATTCATCAGAATTCAAAATTTACATTCGTTTGCACCTGGCTTCTTAGGCAGTGCTATGAAAATAGATCTACTTAGGTACTCCATTGTAGATTTCATTTATTATTTCCGTAATCTTGTCTATGCCTAAATTGCATAAGTCTGCCAGCATCTCTATTACAATTCTGTCTTATGCTGCCACTTTGTTTCTGTTCAATTTAGCTAGTGCTGATTCCACTACAGAATTTAATATTTCTTGTCCTTTGATATTTCTGTGTATTGCTGGTTGTTCTCTTTTATCATGGAAGAGTTCTCTGATATCAGTGTTCTGTCCTTGGACTTAGTGCATCCTGTTGATGAGTGTGTCTTTTGCCCTGTTAGTTCTTTGATATTTTTTATGCATATCTGCTTTATCTGTAATACTCATTCTTTCTATTTCTGCACATTTTTCCTTGAGCCATTCCTCTTTAGACTGCTTGCATTTATTCCTTATTTTTTATGTAGTGTCCCATATTCTGTTCCATGTCTTGTCATTGGTTTTGTCTCCTTTTCATCATGTCAAGAATTTCATCTATCATCCATTCATTTTTTTCTTCATCTATTTTCTTTTGGGATGATCTCCATTGCTGATTTTACTAAAGCTTCTTTTAATGCATTCCACTTAGAGTTTCCATTTTCCTTTTGTCCCTTGTATCTGCTTTCCACACTTTCCATATATTTACAGTCAGGTCATTCAAAAGTCTGTTGTATTGCAATTTGGGAGCTGTTTTAGTCCTCTTCAATTTCCATAGTTTACATATCATGGGAAGGTCATCGCTCCCACAGTTGGCACATGGATTTGTTTTGTAGTGTAAAACTGTATTCCTGAATCTCTAGTTGATAGTTATGCAGTTGATCTGTTTTTTGTTTCTTCTACAGGGCTTCTCCATATACATATTCATTCTGGGTGTTCTTGAAACCAGGTGTACTACCTGGTCATTTACTGTACACCATTCGACCCATTTTTCTCCGCATTCATTGTGGGGGTTGCTAGTTCGAATTTGTCAACTATTTTACCACCACTCTCATTGCCTATTCTGAAATTTAGTTTTCCCATGACAATTATAATTTCTTGGCATTGTCTAACTTAGAATAGAACATTTCAATTTCTTTTTCTGTACTTTGTGCTGTTGGTGCATATACAACTATGATAGATATCTTGAAAGGCTTTCAGGCTTTCAGTTTAATGTCAAGAATTCTTTCAGATAATTGACAGTTTTGCATAAGCCTAAGATATTGATATTTAACCTGCTGATTTCCTGTTTTGTCACTAAAATATTAAAGATAAAATTCCACTTGTTATCCAAGTCTTTGCTAATTTTAAAATTCATTACATGTACTGTGCATCTATAAACACTTACACTGTAAGGGAAGATTTTAAGGAGTTTAAAAATGGAAATGACATGAAGATCACTATTGTTCAACACTCAACAGCTTTATGTATGCCTATTACCATTAAAGTTAATGCAAATGGATGGATGGTGTCCCATGGTAGCAAAGAAACAATGGTTGAATGTTTTTCAATGATCTGTTGATTAATTAAGAGAATATTCATATTCATGTTTTTTTACAAAATCATGTCAATTATTTGAGCAATTAGAAAATGCAAGTGTAAAACTTTGAGCAAAAACTGATATTGTCAGGATTTCATATGTGAAAATCAAACTTAAATATTTTGTATGAGATGGAATGGTTACAGATTTGAAGTCAAAATCAAAAACAAATGGATCATTAACATCACTTGTAGTAGCAATCATCGTAAGGAACAATTCAAGATGGAAATTACAAATTGGAAACATCAGAATCAAGCAAGTACAAAAATTTAATATTTAGTATTTAAATGATGGAATATATGATGCTGAAATCAGAAGGAGCATTAGAATAGCAAATGATCCCTTCCAAAAGCTGAGCAAAGTATTAAAAAACAGGAAAATTTCAATAGAAACAAAGAAAAGTGTGCTGAGATGTAATGTAGTATCAGTTGCCCTATATGGCAGTGAATACTGAACCATCCCTTCACAGATGAAAAATGACTTGGGGTAACTGAAATGTGATTCTTCAAAGGATGCTGAGAATACCATGGACTGAACATGTGAGCAACAACAAAATTCTAAGGAAAATGAAAACAAAAAGGATATTTATAATTAGAATCAGGAAGAGACGACTGAAATTTCTAGGGAACATGAAGAAAGACGGTTTGAAGAATATGATACTCACAAGTCATACTGAAGTCAAGAGGGACAGAAGAAAGCTTCACATTACTAACCTAATGCACTCATGTAAATGGTTGACAGAACAAGGACTAGGGGGGAGATATCAAAAAGACAAACCTTACTCAGAGCTACAAAGAACAGGAAACTGAGATCAAAGTTAAGATCCTCTGAATGTCTTAATTAGAGATCTGAGATTACTAAAGTTGACTTATCTTTCATTAATAGAGACACCAATCATTTTATCACATGAAACTACTGCATTGTAAACTTTTACTGTTAAAAATGACAAAGAATTGAAAAGATTTTTCATAGATATGGAACAAATATAATATGTAATATTCATATAGCATTTAGCTCTATTGAATATATTGCATGTAAAAGTTTCAAGCATTATTTAATAAGACTGTTTATTCAATCATGAGTTTCACAAAATGGACACTGGGAACTTTTACAAACTACTAATAATATTAGGATGTATAAAAAGTATTTAAGTTTTTAATCAACTGCCATATATACTCATGTAATAAGCAATCTCGTGTAATGTGCAACTTGTAAATTTTCACTCATAAAAAATGATTTTATCATGTATCTTGTGTATCATGCTAGTTCCTTTTTTGAAAGACCAAATTACAATAAACTAACTTCTCTTCCTTTATCTCTTTATCCCAATTTCTAGTTAAATAAGTTAAAAAAGTAAGAGAATGATAAAAGTATCATTAGTCATGCTGTACTTGTTGCATAATGCGTACAACCATAAAGAACCAAATGAAAAACAGCTAAACAGCTTATAAATGTAAACAATGAAAAAGATGCATATTTAATATGTTTGCAGTCTATAATATGATACTAATATGTAAATATCACATGCATTATCATTGGATACAGTTAAGTAAAAGATATATAATTTTATATCTCATGTATGATGTGACCCCCTTAAGATTGGCTTCAAAATTAGGTTTACAAATGTTGCATGATATGCGAGCATATACGGTATATATTTTTATGTAATGCTTAACATATAGTAACTTTTGATGATTTTAGCTCTTCTGAAACTTTCAAATGTTGATGGTAAGATTCTCATTTTTTTTATTTTTGAATGTCATAAGTGACAAGTGATAGTCATTCACACTTGGAATTTATTTCAAGTTTACTTTAAACATTGAACATCCGCAATGGTTTTGAGATCCAGTTTAAAATAATAACTGAAAATTGACAATATCTCAAATATTTGAAGACATAAATAGTATAGATAATGATATATATAATAATAATAATAATATTAATAATATAGTGGTGTCATATATAGTTTTTAGATGTGTACATGAAATAACCTTTGAAGTAAAGATCTGTAAAAACGAAAATGCTTTTGATACTCCCTAATATCAAGAAGCAAGCCAGATCCAGAATTTTGATTATATTGCTATCAAGAAGGCTAATGTGGGCAAGGCTGCACTCCCACATATCCCTCCTAATGCAGTCTCTTGACATCTAGGCCTACTTTGACCTCTGTGGACAGAAACCCTGAACTCCAAGACAGTCCTAATTTATGATGATGCTTGTTAGATATGACCAAATCCTCTAAGACAATCGGTACACAGCACTGATGTTATATCCTCAATACTGAGCCTTGTTAACATTTCATTTGGTGCCACCAATCCAGCGAAACATCGAGCAGTCATTGCGGCAGAGCTGCTGCAAGACTGACACACTTGGTTCCCAAGTCTCACTGCTGTAGAGCAGGGTAGATTGTACACATGCAGAGAACAATTTGCCATAAGTTCTCAACAATATGTATTTGGATGTGAGAATGGGTAGGAGCTTTTTTAATTTTCTCCAAGCCACAGAGCACCTGGTTATAATGGCAAGCTTGCAACCTCTGCCTGTGCAGAGCAGATTACCTGCTTTCTATTACTTCTAGTTGCAAAGGAAAAGAGATGGTTCCAAAATTGATGACAATATTCAAGAGAGGAAAAGAGATGGCTCCCAAATTGAAGACAATATTCAAGAATCGGAAATTCACATGCGAATTGCACTTTCATTGCTGGTAACTGCTAGGCTATATGTACATCCAAAGTTTTGACTAATATTACTTAATTTTAGTTGCTTTTTATCACAACTACTAGTTCCTGTATAATCACTGAAGTTAAGCAATCAGTAACTAGTTGGATGACCACTTGGGAATACCATGTGCTGTAATGGATGTGCAGGTGGTGTAATGAATAATGGCTTGGAATTGGAAATCAGAGTGCCAAGTTCCAATTCCAGTCAGAGTTTTTATATTCATTTACATGCATATACCCTTGGGAAAGGTATGAATCCACCTCCCTTCAGCTATGGGTTAATTAGTAGGTCTTGTATCAGTAAATCATTATTATCTCCAAAATGTGAGTTTGAATCTTTCTGAGCATTTATTCATTATTTCTGGTTTACATGTTTTACTAATGTGCCGAGTTGTAGTGTTGAAAAACAATTAAAATAAAATAAAAATAAAATACCAATCAAAAACTAATAATAGTTGATAAGACTTCATCTAATAATACTAAAATTCAAGGTAATATACTGCTATTGAATACTGCAAGGTGAATAACACTGCTGACATCACCTAAAGCATTGGTTTTATTATCAGGTGTTATCTTACAACCTATAGATCCATTAATAGTTTGTATCTCACAATCTATGGTGTATAACTTTTTCCAAAGTCTTATCTGAGAACCTTTTCTACAGAAGATATAAAGTATATCTAATTTATAAATGCATGAAATGCTTTAAAGTTGTCAATAATATACGGTTGACTTTGTGCTTTATTCTTGAATTGTAAACACATACCATTGAATTTATAAACCTACAATGCATTTCTATCAAAGTATTTGCAATACATTGCTATCTTAAGTTTTTAGAGAAAATCAGTCAAAATGACATTCTCCAGTAAACTATTTATTAAAATTATTAACTTTAAACTATTTTTCTATTGTATAGTCTTTTCAACATATTTCTGTACATTATCCAGAAAAAGCAATAGTAGATTTCAGGGTAAGTGCATCTTGATTTGTATTTATTTATATGTTATGTGGTTTTGTATATATTGTGCTAATGTAGATTTGCTTGCAGAATTTCAATATTGCTAAAAGAATTCGACATTGTGAAAAGAGCATTTGGTAGATAACTGATTATTTTTGAGAAAAAATTGATGAAAAGCTACAAAAAGAAGAAGGAAACACAAATACACATACAATGTGGCAATGGATTACGGAAGAGAAATATATGTAAAAGCGACAGGTGCATTTGTGAAAAAAAAACAAAAAAAAACAAGATGAGAGTTTGATTTCCTTTGGGGAATTGGAAGTTACTTATATCTGTTTAATAGTTTGCTGGCTGAAAGGGGAAATAAACTAGTTAGCTATCTCTCTCTCTCTTTCCCTCTCTCTCTCTTTCGCTTTCTCCCACTCTCTCTCTCTCTCTCTCTATATATATATATATATATATATATATATATATATATATATATATATATATATATACTCACAATACAAGGCTGGAACAATGTCTGTTATCGGAACCAGCTGTTACAAACATTTTGAGTTGAAATTTCTATTGCATAATGTTTGATTTTTATGATTAGTATTCTTCACTAAATAAAGTGCATTGACTGAAAATTTCACATCAAAATTTAGCTAATAACTGTCAGTATATGAATACTGATTCACTTGTATGTGTGTGTGTGTGTATACACACACACACATATATATATATATATATTTATACTTTATATTGTCTGGTTAACTACCACTCTCAACCCCCTCTATTAAATTACAAAAATTACACTACCCACCAATTTCTAATCCCATTTTTTTTCTCATTTCGTTGTTGGAAGATTTACCTGATGATCCTGAATCCTTAAAAAAGGATTTAGGTGAAATAAATTATCGTAATGGTACATTAAAGTGATTTGTTTTTCATTACATATTTATATATATATATATATATATATATATATATATATATATATATATATATATATATTACAGAAGACTCTTCTTGTACAAGGCCTGGGATGCCACTCAAGGTAAAGGGCAGTCTATATGGATAGGAGAAGATAATTGTTATATTTTTAATCATTTCACCCCAACCAAGGCAATAATGCAACTCAGACACAAGGGGTTACTGGGAGTGAAAGAGGATCAAAGGACTTTAGTGGAGGAGAAAGGACAAAAGAACAGGATTCAAAAAGGAAGAAAGTGGCAATTGGCATTGCATTGCATTGGAATTTTTGAAAATTGTAAGTGGCAGGGAAGCAAGAAATCAGAAGTGACTTCTACAGGTGAGAAGCGTAAGAAAAGAAACTATTAGAATAAAACATGGTTGCATGTAGCTAGTACAACAGTAAAATGGTGAAACCTAGTTGCCAGTCTAATAATATGCTTAAATTTGGTCAAGGTACTTAGTAGGAAAGGTCATAAGAATGATTGAACAGAAATGTTTATAGAAGAGACAGAGCAAAGCTGTGTCATAGTTGTGGGAAAGTGACTGAATTTGAGATGCCAGTTTAGGATTGATTCCATTACATACACTTCTTTGGATTTTGTTGAGAATCTTGAGAAATATAGAAGGAGCACCAGAATAGATAGATAAGTAGTTTATTTCCCCTTTCAGCCAGCAAAATATTAAACAGATATAAGATTTATATATATATATAAATCTAGAATTCTTAAAAATTCTAGAAACCTTTCTGTAATGGTGGCAGATAGATGGATACAGTTCACTGGTCATATCCAGCAACTACCTGACAGTTGGCCAGCCAAAGTTGTACTAAACTGGATAACTCGAGGCTGCAAAAGACCAAGGGAGTTGTCTTAAAATGACATGGCACTCTACAGTTAAAAAAGAACTGAGAAAAATAAACATTAACTGGATCCAGGCTCTGCAACTTGCCCAAGATTAATCTATGCTGAGGAAAATTGCAGCACTTTACTGTGCAATTTCTAGAGGAACAAGGTAGATAGCAAGGTATATATCTTTTTTCTTTCTCCTTAATAATGTTTTTTCTCATATTCTCTCATACTGAATAACCCATCATGTCTTAGTGACTTTATTACCTTGCTTGAGGGTGGAAGGATTAGGATTAAAAGAATACTCATAAATATATATGCATATATATTTTATATGCACAATAGTTATTTCCAAAAGGTTAGGTACAGACAGGCATCTAAAAGACTGGAATAAAAACAATGTCTGCAAACACAAATCAGCAAAGAGTATGCAGTATTTCTTACATCCAGAACAGCATTAATATTGAGAAAATGCATATGTGACATCACAACAAAGATGGCTGCCTCTATAAACATAGATAAACATAGAGGTGTGAAGTATACGATTTTTTTCTCTTTCCAAAAAGAGAGCTTCTCGTTGTATATAGCAGACATGTAATGAGCAGAAAGCCAGTATCAGTTTGGTGTAGTGCATTCACAAAAGGGTGTACAAAGCTGCAGGATGAGACTCCAATAGAACAGCCATATTTATAATCAACATGCAACAACAGCACAGCACATTGCCATAGCTATTGGACTTGATCCTCCAATTTTGGTGGGCCATGAAATCACCCACAAGATTTGATTGGTTTGATTGGTTGGGCTTGTTTAGCAGCATATCAACATCTATGTCATCCACAATAAATTGGGATATTAGAAAGTGTCCCAAAGTGATTGATTAATGAAGCCAAGTTCTAGTGCTTGAAAATTCTTTTTAGCATTTGTAATGGTATGGGTGAACAGATGTGGACTTTCTGGAGCATATGGTTGTTGATAAGAGACTTGGGTGCATCATGTTGCTGTGGAGCCAAAGATCGATTTTCATGACCTGGATTCTTCCCTCATCACCAAACTCTCAAAAGCAGTTAATAAAGAGTTCTGCAATGCAAAATTTGTATTGCTTTTGGAATTCATACTAGATGGTCAAAGAGTTAATGCATTCAAATGCTCACTGAACAAACTGAGGGAAGCTGTTCATTGAAAAAGGCAAGGGTGATTGTGTGAAGATGTTATCCTGATATGCAAAAGTGTCACTGCACACATGGCCAACATGACAAATGAGAAAGTTGGGAGGTTTTACAACATCTACTACATATTTCTAATTCCTTCATATTGTTGAGAATCTTGAGAAATATAGAAGGAGCACCAGAATAGATAGATAAGTAGTTTATTTCCCCTTTCAGCCAGCAAAATATTAAACAGATATAAGATTTATATATAGTCCTCTTTGGGGACTTCACATGGTATATCCAGGAAGTGGTTGCACACAGATGATGCTGTTGGTGCAAAGGTGCATGGGTGAATCCAATAACTTGATGTATTTTTGTACTCATTCACCAATGTGACTTGTGCTTCAATCTTTATGGTATCAGCATGGACAAATAGCAGAATAGTGCTGGTGACATATAAGTAGCATTTTAATTTTCAAAGTAATAAACATGTTCACTTAATAATGTGTGTATCTTACTTTTTAGATATTCCTCATATCAGTAGCCATAAATGTAAATTGTTTAAAACACAGGAAAATATATATATATATATATATATATATATATATATATATATATATATATATATATATAAATTTATTTATTTGTTGTTTCTTTGAGTTACGTTTCTGAGCTATAGTTGATGAGATGCATTCTCTAGCAGGTTGTTTAATATCAGCTGTTGGTGGCCATCAAGTGAGAACATTGGATTTGGTTTCTGTTAACACTTTTCATATGAACATTATATATATATATATATATATATATATATATATATATATATATATATATATATATATATATATATATATATATAAGTTATTATGTAAAAATATGATAAAAATATGGTATGCTATATAGCCTGAAGATTATGTTGAAGCATGAAACATACTATTTTGGCAAAATTGCTTTCAAGTATTAAAAAGACTGTAAGCATTTGGTGTTAACCTCAGTGTCCACTTTTATATATATATGTATGTATGTATATATGTGTATGTGTATATGTATATACATATGTGTGTGTGAATGTGTGTGTGTATATATACATATATAGGCATTTTTCAAAAAAATGTTTTATTGAATATGACAAAGAAAATTTGATGAAACTTTTATTTAGTTTTTCAACATTCTAATGTGAGTAAGGGAGTCTAAAAATTGTCCGTATTGTCCATTGTCCCAAGCACTTTTGGCCACTTCTTTAGCCATTTCCAAGGGGATTTGTATTTAGGTGTTATTAATTGAAAAATGGCTAAAGACGTGGTCAAAAGTGCTTGAGACAATGGACAATATGGACAATTTTTGCTCTTACTTTTTTTGCACTCCCTTACTCTCACCAAATGGAAAAATGTAAGAATATTGGAAAAACTAAAAAAAATTCATCAAATTTTCTTTGTCATATTAAATGAACCATGTTCTATATATATATATATATATATATATATATATATATATATATATGAAAATATATAGAAAATAGGAAAGAACTCGTTAGTTAAATAATCCAAAGTTCTTAAGTATTTTTGCTATTATTTTAAAAAAAATAGTGCTCGATACAAAAGTAGAGCATAAATATAATTATTTATTTAAAAATATGATTCCGATACGCTACATAAGAGTTGTCTCAAAACAAGAGCCGAAAACTTCAATATAATTATTTGAATTAAATTGAATTAAAGTAAGCTCTGATCCATCTTCAAGGGAAATTTTTTGGGAATAACTTATTTCTGAAATTTACGTGTTTTAATAGCATATTCATTATTGAAATCAAAATTTCCATGGTAACAGCTAGAGTGATTGTTTAAATAGAAAGGGGTGTAGGGTGTTAATAATTTGTATCAGTATAGAGTTACATTCATAGATGTCAAGTCAGGGTAAGGTTGGGGTGTCTAAATTTAAAACAGAAGATGATTTTGCCTAGTCTGGTTTATGTGTCTATGGAGATTTATTTATTTTTTTATTTTATTTTTTTCTGAAAGGGTTTTGTGTATATAAAAACTGCTGTAACATTTGTGTTTTGATGACTTCATAAAGGGTTATCTTTTTTTAGGGTATTTAAACTATTTATTAGAACTATGTATTTTAAAAATCATTTTATTGTTTGTTTGTTTTTATGCTAATTTTATGCTAATTTCAGAAATAAGTTATTCCAAAAAAATTTCGCTTGAAGATGGGACAGAGCTTACTTTAATTCAATTTAATTTAAATAATTATATTGAAGTTTTCGGCTCTTGTTTTGAAACATGAGAACTCTTATGTAGCGTGTTGGAATCATATTTTTAAATAAATAATTATATATATATATATATATATATACACACATCAAAATTTAAAGTTGAGAATCATTATATCTTTAACATTATGGTTTTCTTTGCATTTCTTTACACTTTCTCCTTTTATATATGAGACTGGTTCTATTAATGAAACCATTATGAGTCTGAAGATGTTTCTTCTCAGAAAAAAATGCATAACTAAAAAGTTTTCCCATTTTGTCATTCACTTACCCACATGTGTATCAGTGTATACATCTTGATATGTAAACTAATATATGTACATTTGCATACACTTGATTATATATTGTATACATATGCAGTGATACTTTATAAGACACATTTTCAAACTTGTACATAAATAGCTACACATAAATGTGCACATGCATATGTACAGGCATACGTCAGAGCAATAAGTAGTTTTAGTAAAGAATTTTTACTCTGAAAGAAAAGCAAGGTTAAATCTTTGCCCATCAGTAAAAAACCTTTACATCAACAGAATTTGATATTTCAGTAGATTTTATTTGAATCTTGTGACAAGAAAAATATAAAATGATTTTCATGAAAAGAAATGGAAGACATTAAAAATGTTTTCATTGAAAATCAGACAATAAGTAGATTCAGAAATTTTAGATACCAAGTGAAACATTGATGAATCAATATTTACACAATGTTGTTTTAATAACTTGGGAAAAATTGATTTTATAGATCTTTGCGATTTAAAAAATATATTTTTTCAATTTTATCTTTTCAACCTCAGTTTTCTATTCTGAAGTATTTATCAATATAAATATTTTATCTCAGTATTTAAATTACCGGGGTGTAGTAGATGTTTTGGATGGAGTAAAGTGAGAACTAAAAATGGTCAAAACTAGCCAAAGATATAATTAACAAATATGAAAATGTAACTGAACATTTTAATACAACAATTTATTATTCCAAATAGAGTTAAAGAAACACAAATTAGAATCTAATTTTATATAGCCACATTTATTGTGTGAGCATGTGTCTGTGTGCTAATTGCTATTGAATATTGGTGATTCACTCATCAGCAAGAACTTATACTTCACTTTGAGGCCTTTTTCAGGAAGATTGCTGCTGTATAGGCAGTGCCAGCAGAGACAGGGCTAGCAATAAAAGCAGCTAGCAAGGAAGCCAGAAGAGAGTCAAAGAACAAAGAAGAAATATGGGTAAGACAGGAGAAGAGTAACTTTTACATGAATGGGAAATAAGAAGGAGCACAGGAAGAGTACTGCAGATCCATGTAGAAAATATCAAACTTATTTCTATAGATTTGTAGGAATTCAAGCAATTGACATTTAATATATATAAAAACAAACAAGGACACTACAAAGACACTGCCTGATGTAAAATGTAAAAAATATATAAACAGGGCCTATATAATAAATAAAAGAAAAGCAATACTTAGATATTACTGCCTTTATGCAATTTAAAGTTTCATGTGGACACCTAGATAATTGTACAATAATAATGATCTTTTATATATATATATATATATATATATATATATATATATATATATATATATATACATACATATGAGCTGTTGTTTGTATATGATCTTAGAATGCTTTGCCTTATTTAGGCACTGTAATTTATGTTTTTTATACTTTTTGACATTTTTAATGCATAAAATATTCCTCCTTTTTTCATAGGCCAGTATGCATAAAAATAGTATTTTCGTTAATTATTATTTCAACGAATCAACTAAAAATCAAAGTACCTTTTTTAAATTAACTTACAAGCTCACTTCAGGCCAAAACAAAAGGTCTTCCTCGTACTGAAGGGTTTTTACATACATTAAATAATAACAAAATTAAGCTACTACTGCATAAAGTTTCCTTAAAATTTTAGTTCTTTACCTAATCGACTATGCTTGTTTATCTTTAAAAACTTTCTCACAGAAACTGGAGGCCATGTGTGTTTTGGCATTCTACCTTAGTAGAGGTTAAACCAAAGAAAATATAAAACTTACTAATTAATAAATCTAGAGGGGAGCCCCAAACCTTTAGCATATAGTGTGTATATATATATATATATATATATATATATATATATATATATACATACACACACACACACCCTTGTACAATTGAAACAAAATAAATAATTCTGTTATTATTTATTTTTTTTCATCTTTTTCCAATGAAACATGACTCAGTGCATATGTTAGTGCTTTGTATGTCCATTCTATGAAATCATTCCTTGCAGATTGACCACAGATTCTCGATTGGATTTAAATCAGGAGAGTTTCTGGGCCAGTCTATAGTACTTTAATTTGCTCACTGGTAAGGCTTGTCAGCGTGTTTGTGCAGCATTACAATATATTATATTTTCAAAAACCTTCTTTATCAACTGATGATCTCTGCAAAGAAAAAATAGTTTTTATTAAATTTCTGAAGTCTTAAGCTTACATTAGTTTAATCTGCATGCTAATTTCAGTCAGTTGATTTTCATAAATTCCAAACAACTCAAAAACTAACCATTAAAAATGGCATAACATTTAGCTAAATATTCTACTAAGGGTGAAAATGGATGTTTAAATTTGACAATTATTGGTTCAGAACTTTTTGAGTTATTGACATTCATTTGATTTGCATAGCAACTTCAGACAGGCTGTGTATGTATATATGTGTATGTGCTTGTTCATCAGGAGTATTTATTTATTTATTAGGTTGGTGCAAGAATAATGTCGGTTTTTGACGTATTTTTTAACGTCAAAAACCGACATTATTTTTGCACCAACCTAATAGATAGTTTTTAAAGGAGGAAAAGAGTTGTTAATTTTTATAGAAATTACATTCATTATTTATTGAACTTTTTGAACTAATATCCTCATCTTAGTTGATAGAGATGGTGTTTTATCCTTCTTGCTCCCTGAAGTGTCCGTTATATTTGATAATTTGGAACAGAATCCCGTATTTAATGCACTGAGTTTGACAGTTCACATTCTACTATTTCTACCTTGATTCCCGTCCTTCATCCACTTACACTTGTTAACTTCCCTGTGGATCATAAAACCACTGCAAAACTACGCTGGGTGATGTGGCTATAGTTTCAGTAAGAGGTAGATTTAATGAAGTGGAGTTGCTAGCTCCACACCTAGCTGGTTTTGAATTCAGAGTTTTCCTTCTCTGAGATTGGTTGCAAACTAAAGCTAAAGAGCCAGGTCTGCCTTACTATTTAATCTCTACATGGAGGGAATAGGGAAGAGATGGATACATGGCTTTCAAAATGGCATTTGTGTGAAAGTGAATGCAACTACCCTAAACCAGAATTTGAACTTAGCTTGTTGATTCCATGTTCTGTGTCAATAACAATGATGCTGTGTGTGCATTCATATGCCAGGAATGTCTTAAATTAATGTTTCTTTAGTTAAGTCATTTTTGCGATTTTTTGCTTTTCCACTGAATCATGATGTTTTATTATTTAATCCTAATAACTAGGTACACTTCAACCATTATTTCTATTGATTATATTATTGAATAATCAGTTGGTGGAATTTTAGGGACCTTAATGTCTCTTCATTACTTCCATTTCTATACTAGGTTTCTTGGACCATAGCATATGTTCTGATTCTTTCCATCACCATATTTTGAAAAATGGTGGAACTACTTTTGAATATGGCTTTGATATGCACTAATGTACCAAAAGTCATTGATAAGAGCCAAATATCATGTAGTGCTCTCATTTATGCAAAGGGCATAGATTCCACAAGTGGTTTGGATAGATCATCACCTAAGATTAAAAAGGTTCTACATTTTTTTTTCGTTATGGCCTGTGGCATGTTTTCTCTGCGACACCCTATATGACCACTTAGCTTTTGAACAAAAATCTTCATTTAATCTTAAGAAAATTAAATATAGTATATAAAAACATGTTTCTATCAATTTATGAAAAACCTTAAGGTTAGGCAGACTGTGAAGTCAGATATCTCAAAATTACAAAAATTTCAATTTGGAAAAGACAGACTTTTGGACTAGTATGCCTTATATAACTATAACAAGAGACTGCCATGCAAATTCTAAACAATATAAATGCTGTTAATTTGTCAGTGAGCAGAATGACTTTTGATTAGCATTCAGGAATGCACTACCATCCAATAATAATATTTGGCTGATCAGTATGATTGTGAGTTACATAAGAAGTGTGTGGCTAGAGAAGAAGAAGAACAAGAAAACACCAGGTTTTCCCATGAAATGGATTACAGAAATCATATTCCACCTGTTCTGCTTTCTAACTTTTTGTTTTGTTCTCTTCACAAAACCTGAACAATTACAAGCCCAACTGAAGCACTGTATGGTGTGGTGTTTACAGGAGCATCATGGTGAGTCTTTCATTCCCATAACCCATGGAAGAAAGATCAATGAACTAACCAACTGAATGGGCATCAAGTACTTCATATTTTGAATGGGGTTCAAGATACTGCACTATCGTCTATGAGTGGTGATACCTTTCATCAGTTTTTCCCAGTGCACAAATAATACTGCAGATTAGGGTGTGGGGTATCAGATGTTACCAAAATTTCAGAAATGGTATGTCTCATCTGCCTGACACCCACTGTCTTGCTCTATTCCAACTCTAATAATTCATAAAGCCTGATCATCTGTACTGCTGTTCATACTGACTCATCAGATGACAGAGCACAACTAATATAGTTCTGAGCATTTACATGAGGTCAAGGTATGGTGGTACTATCTATTACTACCTTTACATACTGCTACCTCATGACTTTGGGACATCTGTATATGGTACTTATGTAAGCATACAGACTATAGCAATATATATTTGCTATCATCAGTGGGGATAATTTTGGCACTATAATTGTGTCTTTCTTCCTTCCACTATAGAACTTTTTGAAAAGTATATCATTCACATCAACATCTCTATCAATTTGTCTCTAGAGATACTTGTTCTTCTGATTTCATTTCAGCTCAAACCACTGACAGAGCCAAATTTTTAGGAATCTTAGTAGACATGTTCACAACTTCAAATCCAGTTGGAATAAATGGGAGAAAATTTTATTGGTGCTATAAAGTAAATAGTTCTTTCTTGAAGATGGAGACTGATCTGTTTGTAGATTGACTACATATATCTGTCAAGGTAGAACACTATTAAGAAGATTATATATTATGTTTATGACAGAGTGTACTGTCTGATCACTATCTTTTCTTGTCTAAAAACAGTTATGCTTTTTTAAAAAAATAAACCTACATTATAAAATTAAGTGGAAATGCAAAATACAGGCGAGAAGAGGATAGTGAGGGAAAGAAGGCATGAAAAAGAAAAGAAAGGAGCAAGAAATCAAGAGAAAAAGGGTTAAAGTTTAAAATTATGTGTGCATGTGTGAGTGTATGTGTGCGTGTGTGTTTGTAAAATTTCAGATAGAATATATCTGTAAAAGGACAATATGAATAAAGACAAAAGGAAAAATTATCTTAGCTGGTACTTTTCATTCTCTAAGGGAGCTTATCAAAGCAAATGTATTTGCCTTGATAAAGTCTCTCAAAGGATGAAACACATTGGCTAAGATAAGTTTTCTTTTTTGTCTTTATATATATATATATATATATATATATATATATATATATATATATATATGTGTGTGTGTGTGTGTGTAAAGAGGAAGAACAGGTGGAGATAAAAGTATACATAGATAGGCTTTGTTGGTAGATATAAAGAGAAAGAGACAATGAGAAATAAGTTTAAAAGGTAGTTATGGGATGGAAGGCATAAAAAACTGTTATGTTAAAATTCTTTATGCAACTAGGTAAAAAGAAATATGAGAAAAGAGGCAGGAGAAAATATTTCTGCATTTATATAATTTTGTTTATGAAATTAATTCAGATGCAGAAAAAATCATGGATGGACAATAAAGGGATAAGGGAGAGAATGAGAAGATACATAGAAAAGGTGAGAGAAGAGCAGGGGCATCACATAATGGATAATCTTAGTTGTATTGGAAGGGGTAAGGGAGAGAATTAGAAGATACAGGCAAAAGGTGGGGGGGAAGTAGAGGTATCAGATAATGGATGATCTTAGTTGTATTGGAAGGGGTAAGGGAGGGAATGAGAAGATACAAGCAACAGTTGAGAGAATAGAGGAGACATCAGATAATGGATAATCTTAGTTGTATTGGAAGGGGTAAGGGAGAGAATAAGAAGATACCGGCAATAGTTGAGAGAATAGCGGAGACATCAGATAATGGATAATCTTAGTTGTCAGTACCTATGGAATTTTCACAGGTCCAGCTAATAAGGTTTGAATTTGTTTGAAAGAAATTTATAATCAGAAATAAAATATTACATTTACAGCTACATTTTAAATATTTATAAAAGGAAAATTTCTACTTTTAAAAAATATGTACTCAAAAGACTCATCCATCAGATATCAGTAAATATACATGGGTGTGCATACATGAATATATATATATATCTATATCTATCTCTATATATATATATATATATATATATATATATATATATGCTGGACTCTTATTGTGAATGATAAATAAGGGTCAGCATTGGATGGTGCCTTTTGTTTTAAACTTATGCATGTTAGCAGGGGTTATTGTGGAGAAAATCAGGTAAAGGCAAGACATATTTCACTTGTGCTTTCTTAAGTGTGATACTAGCTCAGCCTTGCTGTAGGTGACAAAGCCACACTGACAGAGGAAATTTGTTAATGCAGGATTTTGATGGTGTCTCTGCTTCAGAGCTTGACAAAGCTGATCACGGTGCTTTAGTCTACTGTCTTCAAAATCCTTTAACATGCCACTGATTTCAGTTTGATTCTTGGGCTCCCCAGGTTTTCAGATCAAAGTTGAGATGTTTTAAGTTGTCATTCAATTTGTCTTTGTAGCATAAGAGTGGACATTCAACTGAATGCTTGGAGTTTGATAGTTGTCCATACAGAACTTTCTTTGGAAGCCTATGCTCATCCATTCTCACAACATGACCGGCCCACCTAAGTTGTATATTTTCTAGAAATGGTTTCAATGCTTGTGATGTTACATTACTTCAGTATTGCACTATTCTTGACTCTGTCATACAATTTTATATCACATATGGCATGAAGACAGTGCATGTGAAAAGCATCAAGTTGATTTATGTGCTTGAGGTACAGGGTCCAAGTTTCAGGACCATAGAGAAGGGTTGAGAGAATGACTGATCTATATATGTTGATCTTTATTCTGAGAGACACATCTTTGGCATTATATAAGTTTACCAAATGCTGTGATGGCTTTGGCTATTCTGGATTGAATTTCTCTGTCCATTTTTTCATCAGAAGAAATTGTTGATACAAGATATGTAAAAGCCTCAACAGTTTTTAATGCTGTACCATCAATAAATACAGGAGGATTTGTGAGAGATGGATCACCTGGTACTGGCTGGTACATTAGACAATGTGTATTCATATATTTTTGTGAGTAACATTTTTTACAAAGTGCACAGATACTACAATCTGATTCAAAGCAGGGTGGGAGGGGGCGATTTATCTGCATGCCTATTTGAACAGAATGTGGCACAAGGCTGAGTTTAAAGTGGGATTAAGAACAAAAATTCTTCAAACTCCTTTGGTACTTCCACTATATATATGTCTCAGATGCCTGGGATTAACCCTAAAAATCTGCTGATGGTGAGTTACTGCCTGTTGGAGATTTGAACATATTACTATTTAACTCCATTGGGGTTCTGGCAGAAACATACCAGGGAAATAAGCAGAATAAGCAGTGAGTGGCACTTTAATGATAGACAAAAGTGTTAAATCCTGTCATTCTTTTAGATATTTGTTCTTTTTAATACCATGTTCCTTCAGGATCCAGGCAATCATAGCTCTCTACAAAGCACCTTTATTATCTAGCAATTGCCATAAATTCTTGGGAAAGATAGTGGGTGGTTTTCTCTCTTATGTTTTTCACAGTTTAGAATTCACATTTTTCCTTCTTTTAGACTGGTTGCTATCCAAGGCTAAAGAATATAGTCTACTCTGTTATTTATTTAACCCAGAGTGGGGAGAAAGGGAGAAGAGATGGCTTCATGCCTTTTCCCAAGGCAATTTGTACAAAAATGAATGCAACAGCCTGGAATTTGATCTCAGCTTTCAATTTCTTTGTCAATATTTATTAAACTACCCACACTTTTAGGCATACCAAGTTAATAAAATTATCATTTACAGATAATAGTTCTTGTGAGTTTGTTTAGTTGTTCATCTGTCATGACTGATATTGAAAATAGTTCTGCTGCTATTGTCATGTCTTGCAATTATAAAGAGAGAAGATTATTAATTAGATCACTCATTTTCTTCCCGCATGTCAATTTTTATGCCATTCCTTTAACAAGGTCATAACTAAAATGATATGAAACGTTATGCTGTGAAATTTGATCAGAATTTAACCACACTTGGTCTATTTCATTTTATGAGTCATTCCAAATTGTAATTTTGTTGTCACTATCCAGAACAAAGAATGAGATTGAATTTCCTTCATCATGCACATCAATAAATGAACAAGATTTTATCATTAACCACACTAATGATTGGTATCACAATATTAAATGTCTATGACAGAAATCCAACAGTACATAAAGATATTAACTATGATAAGAGAAGTTTGAAGTTCTGATGAATTAATATTCATTATTTAAAAAATAACAGTTGTTCCGTCAGGCAATGACTCCATGGTTAAAATAAATGTCTACAAGCTGGTTCCATTTCTTGCAATAACATGAAAGCATTTGCTAAAATGGAAACTTGGATCAAGTATAAAGATCATTTGGTATTAACCATTTTAATAGCATTGAAGTCTATTTAATTTAGGTAATTGTAAACATGATATTAAAAAAAAACACAGTAATAGGCAATTAGTGCAAACATCAGTCAATATTAACCTGAGTTATAATCAAATGGACTTTTGAGCTGAAGACATTAGGGACAGATTTATTTAATACTAAAAATTTAGTTATAAACCATGAATATATTGGTTTAAAGATAATAGATAAAGAAAATTTATTTATTAAAGAAAGCCGAAAAGAAGTTAAGCAAAGTGAATACAGGGTGGTTTAGGTAAATTGTTGCCATTTTATATTTTTAATTTCATGCATGTGCATTGTTTGTTTTCGATTTTGTCAACTACATAGTATAGTAGGGCTAGTTGAGCAATTGAATAAATTATAGAATAAATTTACTCTTTAACATTTCAAGATATTTTTGTGTAATTTTGGTAAATATATCTGTTAAAATGAGATGTCAATATAATTTTCATTTTTGCATAATTTATACGACAATTTATCCTTCGCGCTCTGTATATGAAAAATATTTTAAAACTCAAATTAATTTTTTTTTTAAAATACAAAAACATGATTCAACAAAAACAAATTCTATATAAAGAAGGATCGAGGAATGAATAGCAGAATATCTACAGATTTGTGATTTTCTATAATCATTAAAATTTCAAGGATCAAAGTAATTACTTTATTTCCTGTTTGTTCTAATAACACAGAAATATACTGACCCAGAGTGTTTTGGTAAAGAGTAGCAATAATAATGTTAATGGTAATGATAATATAGCCATTTTATTAAAAGGAAACATTTGGCATTCATTGACTGAACAGCTAATACTAATGTCCTTTCGAATTTATAAAATCTTTCTATTAGAACAATTTTTCAGGAAAAGATTTCTCTAGTTGTTATCACTCTTTCCAGTACTGAGGGAGTTTCCTTCCTAACCTTTGATTTGAAGTAGTGTGGAACATCAACATCTTGATTATGTCATTATTTTCTCTTCCAGTTACATGTGATATCCATTTTAGTAGTTGCTGCTCTTGAAAGTCTTCAAGTGATATGGTTTCCATTATTTGGTACTATTCTTTGTGATTTTGTACCATTGGAATAAAACTTTGTTTCAATACTAGATTGCCAAATTAAATATCATGTTTGGGGAAAAAGAAGCCATAAGTACAGATAAGTACAGATATCTCAAATACTGAAAAACTGTTTTCTTAAAGTTATGAAAATATAGAAACAAATGGTAGAAAATAAAAAGTAAATAAAATTCCTTTGTAAGACTATATAAAACAAATGTATATATGATAGATATCAGTCAGTCATGCTAGATAAAAAAAGAGGATAAAAATTGAAGGTAGAAAGAAAAGAAGAAAACTATAAGATTATTTTTAAACTAATGATACAGTTTACCAATTTGTTTTTAAAACTATCTTCTTCTATGGGCCATGCCTCTTCAGGACATGGGCAATCATGGTTTTCCACAAACTCATGTCTTTTGTAGCTCTTAGCAATATTTGTCTTTTTACTAGCCCTCCCATTCACTGTTCTGCCAAAACAATTACAAATATGAAATAATTAAAGAATACTTTTTAAATGTTTAGATGAAATATTTTTCTTATTACTTTATGTAGGGAGCTTAGGTCATGACACAGACAATTGGCTGTAGAGAGGATAGGTAGTAGCAGCAGCAAGCAGTCTAGTAGTAGCAGCAAATGATAAGCACTTTTTTCAATGACTTTCATTCCAAGCAACACAGTAAAGCAAGTAACACAGTAAGATACAAGGGGTTACTGGGTGTGGAAGTATTGGTAAATAAAAACATTATTAAGGAGTGAGAACAAAAGAAGAGTAATCAGGAGGGGGAGTAGATAGCTATTGACATTGCATTGAAATTTTTTAAGATTAAACTTAACTGGAAAGAATGGTGCTGAAAAATCCATGCTTTCACAAAGAGAACTCTTCCTTTTGTCCTTCACCTAGGAAGTAGGATTACAAACCTAGCAGAAAGCACTCCTCTCCACAAATGTAAACTTTTGAAAAATTTACTTGAATTTTGAATATTTTATTCTTTCATCAATCATCCATATTTTGTTTAATCCTTATTTTAAAAAATAAAAGTAAGAACACTGCCTCATACACTGCCTTGTTTTCTTCAATATTTCTTGTTTTTTTTTTTTAAGAATTTCACCCCAAGCAAGGCGGGAAGCCACTAGGATGCAAGGGGTTACAGAAAGTTTAGAGCAAGATCAGATAGGAGTGATAGAAGAAAGGATGAGGGTAGTGGATAGATCAAGGCAACTGGAGATGTCGATTGACATTACACTTGAATAGCTGGAGATTATAGCTCACAGGGAAACAGAAAAAGGGAAGGGAGTTCCACAGGCAAGAGGTGTTAGACATGAAGCTATTAGAGTAGAAGAGATGGCTACATTTAGGAGTTTCGACAGTGAAGGGGTGAGAGCGGGATGCCAGCCTCGTAAGGCGCTAGAACTCATGACGTCTTGGAACCAGCGAATGCAGCTCCTCGGAGCAATTACCATGAAAGTATTTGTAGAACAGGTAGAGGGAGGCGACGGTGCGTCTGTGAGAAAGTGACTGTAGACGAGACACCAGAACAGGGCCAACTACATTGCATATCCGCCTCTGGAGCTTATCAAGAACCCGGAGGCAAACAGAAGGGGCACCAGACCATATATGGCAGCAATACTCCATGCAAGGGTGAATTGTTGATTTGTAGATCTGGAGGATCGACTCCGGGGAGAAAAACTTCCTGGCGCGGCTCAGGGAGCCAATTTTCCTTGCAGTGGACGAGGCAATTGACTCAATGTATTTATTCCATCTCAGGTCTGCAGTCAACGTGAGACCGAGAAGCCACAGAGAGTTGCTCTCGAGAAGTTGAGCGTCAGACATTATAATGGAGGGAAGGGAAGGATCTCTGTGGTGATTAATAGAGAGCAGTTTTGTCACAGAAGCGTTGAAGTTGACCAGCCAATTCATGCCCCAGTTCACAATCGATTGGAGGTCCTTTTCGAGACGCATGGCCAGGCGAGTTTTGTCAGCGAGACTAGATTTGTTTTTTAGGCAGGAATAAATTGTGGTGTCATCTGCGTAGATGCCAACTTGGGAAGTTATTGTTTCAGGAAGGTCATTTATGTAGATAAGGAATAGAGTGGGGCCTAGGATGGAGCCTTGAGGAACACCTGCATTCGTGGGATAGGAACTGGAGGAGAATCCGTTGAGAACGACCTTCAATTTACAGCTTGACAGGAATGATCGTATTAGGTTATATAATCGACCTGTAATCCCATAACCCTGGAGCTTGCGAAGAAGGCCGGCATTCCAAACCCTATCAAATGCTTTGGAGATGTCTAGTGCCATGGCTCGGGCTTCCCCGTTATTTTGAAGAGCTCGGTAGACTGTTTCAGTGATGGCCGTAAGCACATCGGCTGTAGATCGGGCAAAGCGGAAACCATATTGCTTGTCTGAGAGCAGATTATGGGATGTGAGGTGGTTAACCACCCCGGTATTGATTAGGGCTTCAAAGATTTTGCCGAAGAGGGGAAGGAGACTGATAGGATGGTAGTTGGAAGGCTCAGAGGGGTCGCCGGAGTTCTTGAAGACAGGAACGATCAAAGAGGACTTCCAGCAGTCAGGAAAACAAGATTCCTTGAGGCAGTAGTTGTATAGTTTAGAAAGGGCGGGCGCCAGTTCATGCACGCATTTCTTCAAGACAATGGCTGGTATCCCGTCTCCACCACTAGCCATGTTGGGGTCTAAATTGGAGATAACGCCCAGTACCAAAGATGGGGTTATGTTTAACCCACTCAATATGGCCTCAGTTCTAAGAGGGAAGTCGGGTATGGGTACACCGGAAGAGTCGAGCGTCGAGTTGAATGAAAATTTCTGAGCAAAGCATTCAGCCTTGTCTGTAGAGGAGATCAGGACTTCGAACTGGTTGAATAAAGGAGGTATAGAGGGTTTGCAATTGTTCAATACGCTCTTGCAGAGATGCCAATAATCTTTGGAGCCAAATTTGCGAGATGCAATACGTTCCTTCATCCGAGCCGCAAATAGTGACTTAGCATCGTTGAGGACATGCTTACATTCGTTACGGGTGGAGACAAAGAGACGTCTATTGCAGTCAGACATGTCGCTACGGAATAGGTGGAAGTAGTGGTTCCTATGGGCGATGGCGGCTGAGCAAGCAGCCGAGAACCAGGGGGAGGAGCATGACTTGACCCTATATTTCCTTGATGGAATGAAAGCATCGATTCTGGCTTTAACCCCTCAGAAGCACATTCTTGGACAGGGAGCTTAAAGACTCCATCCCAGGGGACATCGTGGAGGAAATCACGGAACGCGTCCCAGTCAACTCGTTGATAGTAGAACAAAGTTCTAGTGGTAGGAGGTTCTTTATAGTGGGTGGAGTTGAAGGAGATGTTAACTGATACATGATCAGAGTTACCAAGAGGGCAGAGTTGAGAGGCGCTGCAGGATTTGGGGATGGAGGTAAAGCACAGGTCGAGAAGAGAGGCTTTACCTTCCCGGTTGAAGGCAAAACGAGTGGGGAAGTTAACTATCTGTGTGAGGGAATGGGAGATTGAAAAATTGAGTGTTTGAATGTCTGCGTGGTCAGTAGTAGCATTCTTAAGCCACAAGGTGTGATGGGCGTTAAAGTCACCAAACACAAAAAGGTGAGCAAACGGGGGGAGGGAGAGAGACTTGTCTATGCAGTCAGAAATGCTATCGAGTATCTCACAGTCTTGAGAGAATGGAGAGCGGTAAAGGAAGAAGAGATAGCTTACCGCATTGAGGAGAGAGAGTCGGAGACACATGTATGACTGGTCTGGCGATTCGAGAGAGGACTCTCTGGCCAGAGGGAGATGTTCCTTGACATAGACACCAAGACCGTGCATGTGGGTTAGAGAGTCTTTTCTGAGGAGAGGAAGATAGCCGAGGATCGAGAGATCAGAAGAGGGGATAGACGAGACAAGGTTTGTCTCATAGAGAGCCAGTATATCCGGGCCGTTTGCAGTGAGGAAAGATTCCAGACTGCAGAAGTTTGTCCTAATGCCTCGGATGTTGGAGAATGAAATGTTGAGGGGTTTAGATGGTTTTTGAGAGGCTGGTTTAGGGTTAATCTTTCAGTTTTTGTAACTCATGTTGAATTTTGTTTGTAAGATGAGAAGGCCCGAAGTAAAAGAAACAGACAGTTTCGACTGTGACGCGGGCAGAGAGGAGTTGGCAAAATCTGCATCATTATGTGGCCTCAGGGCTGCCCACTGGAGGTGACTGCAGGGACACCTTTCCATGCGCGACATGGCATTACAAACACCCCGGTATTATACAACTGTTGATCAGAGTGGTGGCTCAAGATGCTACGCAAGAGTTAGGGCTTCTAACTACCAGTCGGAAACAGCAACCAGAGAACTGTCAACCGTGTACCCTCAGAATGAAGAAGTGATGCCACAGACTGCACACATCATTGGAGAAACAGAGCTGCACTAATACAGAGGCCGGAGAGAGAAAGAGTACCGGGAACCTCTTCCTAGACAAGAAACAAGGTGTAAGCCTCTACTCATGTCCAATAGAAGGGAGAGGAGTGTTGACCAGGCGGTAGAAGAGACTACCTACTCCTATTACAGATAACACAAAAAAGGACGACACAAACAGAGGGAAGGATTGGGTGGTGAGATAACAGGTAAGGAGACCTGGATCACACTTGGCTATACCCTATCACATTAAGTTTTAACTTATAAGTCCCATTGTCTATTCTAAAAAGAAATTGAAAATAAGGTTACCCGGATTTATTATCGCATCTAGCCAAAGACATTTAATTTTCCATTTTTCCTGTTTTTTTTTTCTTTTGAACTGGGATTTCTTACTAAACTATCAAATAAGGGAGAATCATTGGGACAAAATGTCTTTGAGTGGGGGGAGAGAAAAAATAGATAAATTTAAAAACGAAGAAAAAAAACAAAACAAAACAAAGAAAAATGTAAATGGGTTTCTGCTAGAGCGAAACTATACTCGCACGGGCCAGCAAGTGATTGTCTGTTTTCTTCCTCATGATGGTAACTGAATCTGTTTTGTTAAGTACAAATTTTATGTGAAAGCAAGTAATTGTTTCACATTCTAGAAAACATTATGTTGTCAATAAATTGTTTTTGTTTGTTACTAGAAGAGTAGACACATCAATGTACTCAATGATAGGATGGTCACTGGATAGGATTAAAACATTGTGCCCAATGTATACTTAACATCAACATCCTATATGAAAATATTGTAATCACAATGATGGAACAGATTGATTTGTAGTTATTTTGGGGATAGGAAAAATCACTGTTCTCTTTTATAATATGCATCATTTATGCAATTCTATTGGAATGATTAGTAACAAGTAATAATATCAATTCAATATTAAACATAACACAAAGGACCAAAACCAAAAATAGCTCTCAATTGGCTGTACAGTGAAAAGGAAGGTTGTTTTGTGAATCCCTTCACAATAAAAGCAATTTTCTTTTTAGTAACATACCTAAAAATAAAAATTTCAATATTTACTCCCACTCAATAACTAAAAATATCTAAAAAGAGATAAAACTGCAGAATTACTTTAAGAGAAACATTGTGTAACAAACACTTGCAAGAAACAAAATAGTCTAGAATTTATTTTTCACAAAGTTATTGTTGATCTAATGAAAAAAAAAAAGAAGCTATTTATTATTAACAAGACTAACTAAAGTATTGTTCATTCCTTAGTTTATCACCTCTGGTATGAGATTCTTACAAGTGAGGATTTGAGTAGCAATAATTACAGTGAGTTTTGACTGATTGCAGGTTAAATTGGTACATGGGATTGAACTACTGGCAGTATATTCAGTACTGTGGTGACATCACACTGGGTAGAGGGCTTCCTAGACACAGAGGGTGTTCCCATAATAAAATCAAGGACCATATGTCCGTGACCAATGGGAATCTTCATGTTTTGGAGGTTTATCATTGTATGGTCTGAAATGGGAGCTACCAAAGGTTTACTTTTTCTAAGACATACTGTACATGAATGAATGACTACTGATAGGTGTGGATGGAGCTGGTCTGGTGGTTATTTGTACTGCAATTCTATGTCCACACCTGGTTATGAAACTGATGATGATGAGAGTGTTGCTGATGGTGTTGTAACATTAGGAATATACATTTGCCATCCTGAGTAATATCAAGTTTTGTTTTTTTGGTCACCCATATTTCAGCTGTCCTGCAAAACAGTCATAAATTTAAGGTTTATTTACAATCAATCAAAATATAGAATTTAAAACCTGACACATTTTTGAAAAGTAGTTTATTGAGCTAGTCAGAACAGATATAAGAGAAGACATCAACAAACTGAATAACTGTCATGATTTGGTTCATGAGCGAGTAGTCAGGGAGAGATGTAAGTTAGCAGAGCAAGTTAATTCAGTAGCAAATTGAGAAAAGAGGACACTGAGTTCATGGCCTGCAAATAACTCTGAGATAAGATAGAAAAACTTAAAAACAAATAATTTTGGATATATTTGCTGAAACAAACTCACAGACCAAGTTTTCCTTAATTTGAAGACAATTCACTCTCTTCAATTATAATATTACACGTTTTCCACAAACGAAAACCATTCTGAAATTCCTTTTATTCATCAAGTGGAAACTTTGCTACTAAGTCAACATGCCAATGCCAAAACAGTACAAGAAAATTTGATGATTCTATGTTCTTTATTTAAAGGATTATTAGAGTTATTTTTAATACACTCCTGGTCAAAATCTTAAGACCAGATACAAAAATATTAAAAAATATAAAATACTGTTACTTTAATTAGAATATATTTGTGAAACATTTACATTTAATTAGAAAATGTAGCTTATCAAAAAACAAGTGAAAATTTTGAGCTTTTAATTGATTAATTTAAACAAACATTGAAAACGTATTTTTTGGTTGTTCATAAAGATAAGACCATATAAATAAAAACAGAAAATACAGAACAAATAAGTCACAATGACAATTTAATATTCAGTACATCCTCCATTTTTGCAAATTACTTCAAAAATTCACTTTGGCATACTCATTAACTTCTGCATGAGGGTGCTTGGGATGCTCGCCTAGAATGCATAAACTGCAGTATGAAGAGCATCCACAGTTTCAAATTGTGATCCATGTTTATAAACATCCTTTGCCATCCATCCCCAAACATTCTTGACTGGGTTTAGATCTGGAGAGCACAGTGAATGGCTCAAAAGCTGAATGCTGTTTTCCATAAAAAAACTCTTTTGACCTTCAAGCATTGTAGATTACAGCGCTGTCCTGCTTGAAAATCCAGTTTTCTCCACATAGATGAGGACCTTCATTAATTAGTGATGCCTTTCTTAACATGTCAATGTAACAAGCAGCTGTTTGACGACTTTTACCTCCTGTAACTCAAGAGTTCCATTGTATGAAAATGAACCCCAGACCATAATTGATCCACCTTCACTGTGTTGTGCTGAGAAAATTTCTTTTGGGATATCTTTTGCATGTCAGTAACACTGAAAACCATTTGTGCCAACAAGGTCGAATTTTTTTACCATTTGAAAACAACACTTTCTTCCATCCCAAGTTTGATAATCAGAAGCAAATTGTAAAAAGGAGGTTTTATGATGAGGAAGAAGGTGAGGCCTCTGCAGCCATTTCACATTCTAAACCCTTTCTTATTTAAATGCTGTCGAAATATTCGAGGGCTGCATTCAGCATCTGTATTGACTTTTATCTGATTTGATGTTAGGCTTGAATCACTCTTAACTTCTCACCTTATGTGTCTGTCTAGAGATAGTGAGATTTTATTGGGGCAACCGCTTGATTTTTTAAAATCATACAGATCCAGATTTTTAATGAAGTTAGCAATGACTGTTCTGCTATGGCCAATTTCATTTGCAATGGCTCATTGTAAAAGAACAACAATCCTGCCCTGTTTAAACTTTGTTAAAATTTTACCCTTAGCCATTTTAAAATCTGAAATTTAATGCTGGAAATGAGCTAAGTAGATGTCTACAAGCTTGAAGCTATGAGCACACTGACTAGTCCTAAAATTTTTGTCCAGTAATTGTTTTTTCACATATGGTCTTATCTTTATGACTGTTGTATTCCATGCTAATAGGAATATATCCTTTAAAAACAAGGTGGATAAAATAAGTAAAGGTTTATTGTAAAAACCTAGTACAATAAAATAAAGATATCAGTTATGCACAAGGTCATCGCAAGTCAATCCAGTAGTGAGTGCTACTATTGAAAGGTCGGTAGTTCTTGCGTAAGTCTGAGTTGTACTCAACAGATCCCAGCTAGACTCTGTTGTCTGTTGACTTACAGATATAGGAAGTTACTACCTATAGTTTAGTCACTCATGGGGGTGACAGGTTAGTCCATTACATCAAAGACCAACCAATGTCTGTTTAAATTAATCAATTAAAACCTTAAAATTTTCACTTGTGATGTAATGGAATAACCTGTCACCCCCATGAGTGACTACACAATAGATAGTAACTACCTAACTAAGGCAACCGACCATGGGAAACCAACTGGGATCTGTTGAGTATGACTCAGACTTACACGAGAACTACTGACCTTCCAATAGTAGTACTCACTATTGGATTGACTTGCAACCACCTTGTGCATAACTGTTCCCTTTATTCTTATTGTATTGGTTCATTACAATAAAACCTATACTTATTCATCCACCATGTTGTTCAAGTATATATTCCTATTAGCACAAAATATAACAACTTGTTTGTTGATAAGCTACATTTTCTAATTAAATGTAAATGTTTCACAAATATATTTCAATTAAAGTAACAGTATTTTATATCTTTTTAACCCTTTTATAACTGGTTTTAAGATTTTGACCAGGAGTGTATTTTACTCTCTCTATGAAGAACTTTTATAACAGGAAGTCCCCAATTTCTTTGGAACATGGTTCTCAACTTAGCTTTATTTTTAGGTGCTCAAAAGAATAAATTGAGCAACCCTAACTCACATTTTCTTTAAAAATAAAATATTGTTATAATTAAACAATTTCTTTCTAAGTTAATACCCCAGTGAATAAGAGTTTCTTTTTTTATTAAAGAAGTGTTAACTGAAAATTTTTGGTTATAAGAAAATCTCCATAATTTTTTTCAAAATCCATTTAAGTAATCATTAAATCAAGTTCTTGTTGAATTCCAGGTAATTTATTTTTGAAAGATTTTTAATTACAAAGTTTAAATTTTTCTGTAAGACAACATCAATCATGACATAAATTGAATATTATTTTGGACAACAAAATTTGTTATTAAAATCTTGCTTTAAATATGCATAAATAATTTTATTTTTTTTGCCACTAACTTTATGCTAGTTTGGTGCAATTAAAATCTCAAAGAGATATTTAAATTATTGAAGTTTTTCTTAAATTTTTATAAAAATGTTCATAATCATTGCTATAATTCACTATATTTTTGGTATCAACGTAGTTGAGATGACAAATTATGAATCCTACTATTTTTTATTAACATATTTTGGGTCATGAATGCTCTCTACTCTGCACACTCAGATATGAACAAAAATGTATAGTGGCATGTTTTGTATATTATAAAGCAATGTACACTGGATTTTATATTTAAACTGATGTGCCAAAACAGAGACAATAGCATACAGTATAGTTTGTAGAAATAGACTAAGGTAGATGATGCATGTATGATGTTACAGGTAAAGAAGTAATAGCAGTCACCATTTGAACGTGATATGAGTGTTGGGGCCAGAAGGATGTGTCACTGAAATGGTCTCTGAAATGGAAACTGTTCCAGGTTTTCCTTGATAATGGTAGCAAGGGTATATCAGGGATATGTAAATTCTAGACACACATGTAAAACCAAGATTCCACAGGTGATGCAATTACTAGACTACTGACATTCCCAACCCAACCTATTATCCAACCAAAACACTGAATTCCATAACTATTTCATAATTATTGTCCAATAAAACTAGCTTTATTGGCATGGCAGCATTAATTACTCTGCCTCACCTTGTCTAGAAATCATCAACATTGAACTAGATCCATTTTCCACTCATTCAGGCAGATGGCTCAGTATATATGTGGAGGTGATTACATGGATCCAACTTGTCAGCAGAGTGTGGTACAATCTGGTGGTGGTTTTCTAATAGTGTCACAGAGGCATGGTGAAATAATGGATATCGGGTTGAGGAATTGGAGAGCCGAGTTTGAATTCCAGTCAAATCCATTACTTATGTCCTAATACCCTTGGGAAATGTATGAACCTTTTCTTCTTCCCCCAGCTATGGGTAAATAGTAGGCCAGACCGGGTTCTATAGCCTTGGATGGCAACTGGTCTACTGCAGAAAGAAATGGCAACCTACTGTGTGAAAAAAATCTGCCTCGTCAGTCATGTATTGAAAGATACATGATTGCCTAAGCGTGTATCATGCATGGCACATAACTGACTGAATAGTGTTAGGTATATTATCTTAGTGTTCTTAAGGGCCCCACAAGTGGAATATAAGTTTGGCTTGTCAGACCTTTTGCTATCCTTTATGCTTGATATATTCCCCAATGGTTATATTTTGTTTCAGTAAAAAGCTTTCATTATGTTCAGTGGACATAAGGAAGAAGGAACACAAGGCTGACTTCCACATATTCCATTAGCCCTTGTACTCATATTTAAATACCATTGAACATATAGGGGATATTTTTTTAATACTATTGGGAACTAAGTTTCATTGTTGTACTATTGATATAGCAAGATATAACTAACTTCTATTCTAATAGTTTCTTTTCTTGCACAGTGGAAGTCTCTTCCAGTTTCTTGCTTCCGTAGCATCTATGGTCTTCAAAGATTTAAATGCAATGTCAATAACTATCTTCTTTCTTCATGAATCCCATTCATTTATTGTCCTTTCTCCACACTGAAGTTTTCTCATTCTTTTTCACAATCAATAACCACAGGTGTCTTCATGGCATTATCACCTTTTGGTTGAGGTGAATACTGAATGAAGTGTATGGAAGAGAATGTGGTAGTAAATGATGATTGACCTTTGACTTGAATTGGTCAAGTTTGAAGTGTTCAGAGAAGCAATGATGTAGGACCATGTTGCAGAGCTCCCTAAATTCTCTACAGCCATACCCAATCGACAGCCTTGGAATGCACCCAGATAGATATACCCATGCAATGACTCCAGTTGCTTATAGCCAATTTGCAATATTCTATACTTATCATTATTCAGCTCCAAGAATTAGCTATACATTATTAAATAGCAGCCTCTTGGCATTTCAATTTATACAGATTTCACATTATAAATTTTATGTTTCAATACAGAATACTTTTATAATTATTTTTTTAAATAATATTGCATGTTGTCTTTGTAGAAAAAACAAGGAAGAACATACTTGTTTTCAACATAGTTTATACTTAAAGATGAAATTGAATAGAGAAAACATTGTTTTATCAGATAAGTTTGTCATTATTCATTCTTTTATAAAAAAAAGACTTGAGAAGATAATTACTTCCCCAATCAACTGAGAGTTGGGATATTTTGAAATTAATTAAGGAAAATGTCATTTCCTTAAGGATTCTTGTGAATTACTTATATTCTTTTAAAAGTTTCTCCTTTTAATTGAAGTAATAGACGTTTCTGCTTAAGTTAAAAATCTTTATTCACTTTTCACAATGTCTAAAATTATGACAATATTTAACACAAATAAAAGTTTCCTTACTTTGTATTTGCCATGTGCACAAATGGATTATTTCTCTAAACAGAGTGAAAAAGACTTACTTAAAGTGAAGATGTTTGATTAATCTTAGATTGTCTTGAATGGTTTGGGAGTGCAAAATATTCTTTTTAGATAGGTTTTCTAATGTTTGATTATATATCTAAATTTCCTTGAATTTTTGGAGAAGTGAGAAAAGTTTGGGTTTTACGAAAGCAGTGAAATGTCTTCAAGGCATTAAACTATTGCTAGATTTGCATAATAGAATATAGTTTTTTATGGTGGTAATTTAGAAGAGCACTTCATACCTTGTGTAAAGGTACTAAAGAAAAGATTTTTTTAGTTTTACTAATATGCTTGCATTATGAAGGTGGATCAAAATGTTCATAGCCTGACATGTAGTTATTTGCTGAATTTTGATCTGAAATTGTCAATGTATAATGTTCAATCTATATATTGAAGTTAAATTAAGTGCATTAACAAAAAATGAGAGTATGTTGAAAATTAAATTTTGGTTGTGTATAATAAATTAACTGTGTAAGTAACTCTGTTTATAAGAATCAAATTCAGTTACTAGGTGTTAGTTTATGAGGTTATATTGCTTGTATACAATAAACTAATGTCTTTATTTCATTGTGGGTTTCAATGTAAGGGAATGATTACTAAAACATCACCTCCACAAATTTATAGACAAATCATACAGTCACCAATTTCCAACACTGAGATTAAGGTCTTCCTGCTCTGTCAAAGAAAGGGAAAGTCAATTTTTCAGAGATTGGAATGATACAGTGCTAGTAAGATAGAGTTTTGAAATGTTGAAATGTCTGTGTTAATTATTCTTTTATTTGATTTTGAATTTTATACCTATCTATATTTTACATTTTCATTGTTTTTGTATCTGATTCTGTGTATATTGTATTCTACATTGCTATTAAGTATCAAACTGTTTAGTTGTGCCCCCCCCACACCTCCGATAAAAAAAAAAGAAAAAAAGGTGCATGCCAGGATTTCATCCTACCAATAAAAATAGACCACTTTTCAGTCTCATCTTCCATAATTTTGTTCTTTCTTACCTTGAAGTCACAACTAGTATCTCTTTTGCATGTGAACAATATTCTTACTTTATGAACTTTTTGCCCTACTTTTGTCATGCATATATATATTGTTTTTTTATGGCCTTTTTTCTACATGTGCACATCTTACACACAGCTTTGTCAATCATGTTCACATATTGGTACAGTCACTGATATTAAATGAAGCATGGATCTCTACACCCAGCTAATAGATCATCTTTTAGGTCAACCTGCTGATGCACCAATCTTCTTTGATGGTTTGGTTTCACACTGCAAAACTATTCTGGCATCATCTGAAGTAAGTCACATATAACATCTGTTTATTCTTAACACAGTCGTAAATGATACAGATACAAGAATGGGATTTCTCAATTTGACAAGAATAAACTTATTGTTTTTACATAATGGAAAATAAAATAAAAGGTAGCTAATATCAGCATGACTTTGAAAATGAAAATTTCCATGATTTTTGCAAGCCCTGCTGCATCAATGAGGCGAAAAACAGAGCAGTGATTAGGCCCCTGTGCTAGAGATGTTTTTAAGGTGGAAAGTGATGCATGCATATTATTCTTTAAATCAGGGGTTCTGAAACCCTAGCTTAGTGGAATAATGTCATCAAGGATGAGAAGGATATTAGAATAATCAAAAACCTATAATAGTAGCAAACTGATAGAAAATTAATTCAGTAAATATACGAAAATAGAAAGAAGTGTAAGACAAGGATGTCTCTTCATAATGGACTTATTCAAGATATAAAGTGAGGTGATTCTAAGAAAATTACAAGTCCTACCAAGATTCATTACTGGCAACCATAATTTTAACAACATAAAATATGCAGTGTTGATAGCAGACATGGAAATGTGGTGGAATTCCAAATGAATGTCGGAGTTATCGATGGGATGTTGTGTGTCTAGGCCTCTCACTACATTTATTTAATTTTTGTTTAGGAACCCAAACTGATATAAGAACAAGGGACAAGTCAAAAGGTATCAATATATATATAAATTGTATTCAACAAAGTGTACAATAAAGAATATATACAAAAAAGAAGCATGCAATGAGTCAGACAAGAGTAGTCTCTCTTTGAATGTAAAAGTTTATCAATGTTCTCTGAAAAGAAAATGAAAGAGTTATTAGTCTGTTATAAATGTTTTAGACAGTTCTGCTGTGCAAGAGGAAAATTATGTAAGTGTGATAGAATATGTAATTTGAGAATGAGTGAGAAGATGGGCACATGTCTTCAACTGATGTGGATTCTAGTAGCAGTCGAGGTCTCACTGGTGTTGGTCCTCTTTTGTTTAGCTTATATAGGTAGTCATCGAAAATCATTCTCCACATGCAGAGAATCTGATTGGTTGATACTGACCAATCAGTGCCTGAGTTTTGAGGATACTTCTGGAAGCCAGTTCTCCCAAAAGTGCACAAAATTTACTATATGAAAATATAGCGATTTTAAAATTGTCACTTCAAATAGCAGCATTGCTTTCTGTCCAATGAATGAATGCTGTTAAAGATTTGAATTTGTAAGGGTGTATGTGTGTGTGATGATGATGACCACTATAGAAAGAACTCAGGCATAAGATTGTAAAGGAAAGCTAGTAGAACGGATTAAACATCAACTGAAAGAAGACAGAATGCATGCTTGTAAGCAAGTGTTTTAACAGAAGACAGAAAAGTGCAACAGTGAAATCGAAAGGTGTGTTGAAATAGTTAAAGATGCATTCCAAAAGATAAGCAAAGTATTAAGAAAAAGAAAAATTTCATTAGAAACAAAGAAAAGAGTACTGAACTTTTATGTAATAGTCTCCATATATAAATGTTGGACAGTCTCCTCACAGATAAAGAAGAGACTTGAAACAACAAAAATGTGGTCCTACAGAAGGATGCTGAGAATAACAAGGACCAAATATGTAAGCAACAACAAAGTTTTAGAGAAAATGGAAACCAAACAGAAACTTCTACTTAACATCAGGTAAAGATAGTTGAAATTTCAAGGGCGCATAATAAAGAAAGAGGACTTGGAAAATCAGATATTTTTATAGGGACAGATTGAGGGAAAGAGTGACAGGTAAAACAGGGCATAATCTACCCTAGGGAGTTTCGGTAAATGGATGGCAGAACAAGGTTTAGCAAAAAGATAAAATTTATTAAGAGCTACAAAGAACAAGAAATTGTGGAGGGCCATGGCACATAAAAGAAGAAGGAGCATTGCAAGAGAATGATTGATCCGAGACAATCAAATCCCTTATGATTTCAAAATAAAAAATTGTAATTTACTGATGTATTGTTTTTTTTTGCTGTTAAATTTAAATCTTACAGATTTAAATCCTATTGTCTTATTTTGTTGTCAGTCTTTCCACTTCCTATCATAAGGGAAATTCTGGTGACAACTGATAATTTATTGACATGATATAGAGTCAGTTTGTGGGTTATACAGGTAGTTATACAATGCAATATCAATAATAATATTAGTATGGATGTGTAACTTTATCATTGTACAGAATAACAAGAATGCAAGATCAAATTTCTAATATGTAATGTTATTGTTTATTCAAATCTGGTATTCTTCAATTATTGATTATCTTTGAGGTTTCTTTGGACATGGATTCTAAATTCCTGCAATGTTGTAAGAGACTCTGCTTCCTTCTCAGGTGCTTGCTTATATATCTATCTATCATCTGGTTTGTCCCACATGCACATCCCATGCAAAGCTGTTCACATGTTAGTGGCAGCCACTGATATCTGTGTGGTATGGATCTGCACCTGGTGTTTAGGTTATTTTTCGTTCAATCTACTGGTTTCTCTGATGCATTTGTGTAACAATGAATGCAAAGTCCATTTTGATAGCATCTGAGGTGAAACATATGGATAGATAATTGTTAAGGAGACCATTTTAGTTTGGTCCTTAAATGAAGAATTCAGGTATTTCAGAGAAACTCAGAATATTTAGGAAGAGCAGACAAATGCCATTATTCTCAATTTAAGATAATTCTGCTTCTCTATACATCCATACATAAATACACACACACATTTTATGTATATATATATATATATATATATATAGCTTTGTTCTTTTGTTTAGACAGGACTGTCATTAATCTCATACAAAGCAAGTGGACCCTGTCTGACAGGGATCTCTGACATTTGAGGCAAGGTTTTATAATGCTGGTTGCTCTTCCTGATGCCCAACTCAGGCACTCATGAGAGTTGCCAATCAATATGATGCAGGGATAAAGACCTGCATCATAGGTTTTATATATACGTGTGTGTGTGTGTGAGCTGGCTTTTGGCTCCTATAAGAAGCTCATCTACTCTTTGACAGGTCTTGTTTTTTGACCTGTGGGGTGACAAGTAACCCTTCTCACCTGCAGAAAACCTACTAAGTGAGCTGGCTTAGATACCAACTAACACTCCATGTGGCAGGTTGCAATGGTTCACATGTTACCAGTAAAAGACCTGATATAATAGTAGGTTTTAAATCGAATCCATGTGGAAAAATCAAAAATCTTTTTTTGTAACATGCTTTGTAGATTAAGCAGGATTAGAAATAAAAATATTAACAATATCACAGAATTTAGGCTGTTAAAACTACATGAGTAAAATATTTTAATAGTAAGTTTTGGTAAATTATTTTAATACACAAAGAAGATCTTTTACATACTGAAAACTATTTCAAGGCATTCACTATTACAGAGAAAAGGTTAATTTCCATTTTTTCTTTGACAATAGTACATTTATGCCAAGGAACTTAATTTTAATATTTGGGAGGAAACTGCTAATTTTCTAGTTTTTAGCTCCCTCCTCTACTTCTTCCGTTAATTCTACATGTGATGAAACAATAGCATTAAAGGTGTAAAGCCATCAACAATAATAAATAAGAGATGAAAACAATAAGACAATCAATAAATTAATATAATTTTGATGTTTTCTTATAATTAATTTAAGAATATTTCACTTTAAAATTATCAATGTCGTCAGCAAAACTATGTGAGTGTATAATTTCACAACTTTTATGAACCACATATAACTGAAATTATTTCATTTCTTCATGAGCTTTAAAATGTGCAATATATTTAGACCATCTGATATTGTGTGTTAGACATATTACTCAATATTTTTCCTTTTATATTTCCAGTCAGCTTTGATCTTCAAAAATTTACATGCAGTGTCAATTGTTATCTTCTGTTTTTTTAATTGCTCTTCTTTTATTGTTCTCTCTCCTTATTATTTTACTTTTTCTCACATGCTTTCAAACTCAGTAACACCTTGCATCTTCATGGCTTTATTGTCTTGCTTGGTGTGAAATAAAAAAAAAAATTCTCAGTGTAAATCGTATTTAAGATATACATTAATTTGGTAGCCTGATTTTCTCTGTTCCATATAAACATATTAAATACAAATGAGAATTGCTAAAAATCATAATGAAACATTGATGTTATATTAAGAACTTGTTTGAAGATTACAAAGATTACATTTTGAACAATTTCCTTTGTTGCGTAATTTTGGTGTGAAAGTTTAGATGGTGTTCTTTTCTCCTCTGTGAATTCATCAACAATGATGCTGATAAAAAAACTCCAAAAAACTCTCATTCCATCTGGTCTTTTTAGTTTTCTTAGAGTAGTATAAAGAATGAAAATAATATAAACTGCATTTCTTATGCAGTCCTGGTTATTAAGCTTATTTCCTGAGATCTCTGCCTTCAAGTGCTACCTTTCCTTAGGAAAAGGGCTATGGCTAATTCCTGGAAATTTTTACAGAGCAAATGCTTAGAGTTCTTGAATAATTTTTGTCCCATATACACATGGGACTCTAACTTTAAACTTGACCTTCTGCCAGATTTCAAATGAATCAACATATATTGAAAAGACAAAACTTAAACCTGTAATCAATTATAGATAAATAAAGAAGAAAATGTAGATTTTAAAAAATATTTTGATGCTTATTTCATTTTTAGAAATCGTCACTTAGAACTGTTACACAGTAAAAGTGGAAAAGTTTCAATATGAACTAAAACCAAGGGATCAGAAATATTAAAATCAGAAATGAAATCATCAATGGCCAACTTGAACAAGAACAAAGCAGCAGGAGCAGATGGAATTGAAACACAAATACTGGCAGCGTTAGATGATTTTGGCATTCACAAAATTACAGACATAATAAATTAAATACACAACAGTGGTGATATACAAGAAGACCTGGATTGATTAATTTCCATAGTGATGCCTAAGAAGCCAGGTACAAACGAATGTGAACTCTATCAGACAATCAGCCTAATGAGTCATGTAACAGAACTTATTCAGATTCTGATGAATAAATTACACGGCAGAATTAGACCTGAAATAGGACAAGAACAGTACAATTTTGTTGAAGTCACTGGAACAAGGGATGCAATATTCATACTCAATTGTGGAGAGCCGTGAAAAGGGTCATAACACCATAGAAGAAGGAAATGAAGTAAGTGTTAAAATATGTATAACATACACATATATAAAGGGTAGTTGTCTGTATGTGTGTGCGTGTGTTCAGCTAAAACTAAAAAAAACTACAATAATTAATGATAAAATAAATATATACACATACTCAGTATCACCCAATTCACCTTTTTGCAAAAAATATTATGATTGTATGATTTGCATTTGGGGAGATATTTTAAGCGTTTTGAAATTCTCAGAATTATTATTATTCACATTTATTTTTACTTTTTAATTCTGCTGTTAATTTTGAAACTCTCTCTATATTTTAAAAAATTCTATTTATTATATTTTTTTCTTCTCTATCTCTCATCTTCTGGATTTTAAGTTTAGATCATATAATTTTTTATTGTGCGTAGTGTGATCACAAATGTATACACACGTTTCAGGTGTCTGTTTTTTAATTTTAATGTAGGTCAGCAATTCAGTAGCGAATTATGCATTGAAAAATAATTCATATTTATCTGTATCTCACTCATTTAAAATGTTATTTAACTCCTCTTTAACTCCTCTCCTTCTCATTTTTTTATCCAATCATATTGATTACTTGTGAGTATATATTTTGAAATTAACTATAAAGTTTTACTTGTATGTTTTGAAATTATATGAAAAAGAAAGTTGACTACATAGTGTTTTTTAATTTTAATCCTAGCTGAAAGGGTCACAACAAAAAGAGCAATTTTATAGAAAGTGAGACATTTACAAATCCTATTTACACATGAGATAAAGCATAAAAATTGCCTTGAAATATTTTATTGGATTTTTAAAGGAAATCTATTTCCAATCAAGACACATCCTTCATATGTGGCAGGTGGTTTTTGCTAGCATAAAAAGGAGTTCTGTTTATAGAATCTTTAAATTTAACCTTCTGATATTGTTACTAACACAGCAAAACATCTGTTGACAAGACAATTATAAATCCAATAAATATAGAAGAACATTTCGGACATAAATATTTTATGTCCTCTTATTTTCCTAGTTATGCTTTATAAATTTATGTAGACTTAACTTTTTGCAATTTAAGTTAGTGGATATTAAATCCATTATTCTAATCAATGACCAACTGTTTTCAGTAATATTTATATATTAAAACTCTAAAGTCTTACTTTGAGAAAAACAGATTAGTTTTTTGTTAATTATATTGGCTAAAATGTTCTACAACTATTAAAATATGTATAAATTCTGTATGCCTTATTAAATTTAAGTTTGTAAAATTATTTCTAAGTTTCAAAGGTCAGAAAATGTTTCAGGCAATAAAATGTAGTCATAAAAATTTATAATGTATATTTAAGACAGAGTTTTAATTTATACTTTTGAAAATCCATTTCTCATTGTGTCTTTTAACATCATTATTGTTGAAGCGTACAGTATTACTTACATTTGTCTGGAAAATGGTTGGAAGAGTTAATATCTGAGTGGAAAGTTTAAGGCTAGTAATCTTGAAAAAAACGCAACTTTTTCTGGTTGACCTGTTTATCAAAATATGTTTACATATATTTATATATATATATATATATATATATATATATATATATAGACAGAGAGATAGATAGATAGATAGATAGATAGATAGATAGATAGATAGATAGATAGATAGATAGATATAATATATAGATTATACAGGTTTATATATTTTTGAAAGGATATTTTATCCAACCATATTTCTCATTACTATAAATGTTAATTTTAGTGGGGACATGTGTTTGAGTTGCTACACTTATTTTTTTTTATTTTATTCAACAGTGAAATTAAAAACATTCGACCTAAATACTATAGAAGAAAAATTGTGCCTCCAACACAAATTCAACCTGCATTTCTTTTTGCCATCAAAGAAACCACTTTTTGAGCTAAAGTATGCCTCTCCTAGTTAACGGTAACGGAGCCAATCTATAGGGTAAGGTTTGAATTACCTATTAATGAAAGCATGTTTCTTGGGACTTCTGCCAGTCTATATCTGCTAGCTTCAGTTTCATACCAAAAGCGTAAACAGTAATTTGTAAAGGATATTTTTATCCAACATTGTTCCTTATTACTATTGTTGTGGAAAATTTGTCCTGGCTTCTCCCATGAAAGTGTTATAGTTAAAGGTGACAGAATTGATAAAAGCAATAACTGCTGGAAAGTTTAGAATGGACAATTCTTTCTTTTAGACAGAAGAATAAAGGCTCAAATTCCTGCTTGGGGTGTAAGAATAGAAGAAGAAAATGTTTATTTACATACATTAAAAAAGGTAAAGGGATATATATATATATATATATATATATATATATATATATATATATATATATATATATATATATATATATATATATACATATATATATATAATATGACAGAAAGAAAAGGAAAAAAATGTCCTTTAACTTAAAGGAAGAAACAGTTCATGTAAAATATTTCTCTGAGTGCATAAAAGTTCTTTAAGCAAGTAAATTGTTTTTAAGGGGTTAATACTCATATGATTTCCTCAGAGCTCTTGTTGAAGGGGAAACAATTGGAAGATCTGCAGTTTGTAGTTGAGTGAGTTTGTAGGCTGACAACAGGAATTTCAAGGTCCTAGGAAGTAGATATCAAGTACTTTTAGAAGAGGGCTGACGTTCTGTCTTTAAAGTCTTTTAACATGTAGATTTCTTCCTTGAAACAGGTTTTGAAGATGATTAGTGTTGCTGCCACTGAAATGATGTTATCACGGATGATGTCAAATACTCACTGACAAAGAGGTGCATATTCTCTGTATTTATCAAGATTAGAAACATCCTTGGAATTTTTCCCTCCAAAATTGCTTATACACTTTCCCTGCACTCTCATTTGTCAGAAAATATATTTGTATCTCTGATAAGGATCAAGGCTTTGAGAGCTGGTTTTGAAAGCATAGGTGAAAGTCAGGGCAAAGATCAGAAAAGAGGCTAGAATGTGAACTTGTAAAACAAACTAGTAGTACTTCTCAAATAAAATTCTAATAAAGTATAACAACTAGAAATGACTGGACCATCTTTGTCCTTGGCTCATTTATACACATATGGTCATCTCCACATTAAATAGGCCTTGTGTCACATCCTACCACCATGGGAAGGTGGGTAAATAGTTGATCAGAGTACAGTAACTGTGCATACTGTGAAAAGTCTTACACACAAAAAGTATATATAATACACATTGTATTTACACACACGTACACAAATATTTTTACACAGTTAATGGATTTTTTTAATCTGATAATAAGAATAATGTTTATATATATATATATATATATATATATATATATATATATTATATATACATACATATATATATACATATATATATATATATATATACATACATACATACATACATACATATATATATATATATATATATATATATGATATACCAGATGTTTAACCTATAAAAACAGGTAATGTTTATTCAATAAAACTAGCTTAGGCTTGTGGACAGCTTTGATGTGACCTTGGAAGCAATTGCATGCATGGATCAGGTGGTTCTTATTTATGTTCATCATCATGTCTCATGATAGCACATTTCAACAAGTCCTTGGTATTGTGAGACTGTTGGTTGGTTTCTTGTTTGACAACCCCTCCGCTAGACATTTTAGTCTAGGAGATTCAGATCAGGAGAGTTGGATCCACATATTCTTGATCAGTCTTGACTAAGGGTATGTGGAAGGATTCAGTGTTCTGCTGGAACATGCAAATTGAGACAGACAGTGGGATTGATCATGAGGCTCAGTGGGGAGTGAGGTGACACAACATGGCTGCCATTGGTTTCAAACCTCATCCAAACCAATACAGATGACATGTACTTAACATGCATCATTGTGAGTACTTGTGCAGTAGCTACACAGAGTCACCTGTTATTCTTTCTATTCACCTAACCACTTTCAAAAAGCTGGTGATCTCTGAATTGCTGTAGTTGGCAGATTGTGCTATTATTAGTCTGAAAATTGAATTGAAGAACCATGCAATGTTGAGTCTTATGTCCATATTGTGCATAACTATAATCTCTCTATCCACAATACTGAGAACTCTTCCCTCATAAGTATAGCCAATTATATATATATATATATATATATATATTGTATTAGGGTAGCAATCCTTCATTGATACATGTCTCATTAAAGATGACAGACAATGTACTGCAATTAAGCTCTTTATTTAATTTTTCTTGTGATCGAACAAGTGTTTTCTTTTCTGGATACAGAGTTATGTAGAAACTGTCCACTTTTATATATGCTACATATATTGTTCAGTCATGGCTAAGATACAAAGACAAGCTGAAGAGCAACTTGTCAGCTGTCAATATACTTCATAACACTCTCAAGCGCTTAGTCTTGGAGCGGGTAGAATGCAGATCAACGTGTTTCAGTGGACTCAGCAGTTTTCAATCTGCTTGTCTGAATCGTCTTCAAGAAGCAAAAGCAAGGTCTAAAAGGTTAGCCAATCTAACAGTGATCTCATCCCACAATCCTCACTCTTGCTCCATATGTGGGTCTTAAGTGCAACTTAAGATTATTGCACAAAATTTCATAATTGAATCAATTGGTTAAGTTGTCATAGCCTCATACGTTGAAACTGACAGGAGGGTCTATTATATATATATGTACACACATTGTTGATATAGGAATCATCACTGCATACTGACTGTCAGTTTCACACCTCAAGCAATCTGAAGATTACTTGAGGTGTGAAACTGAATTTTTTTAAAGATTAGAAAGATTATAGCTTTTTTTAATTAATAAAATCTTGAATTATTGTTCAAGCTTTTCTAAAATTACCATTCATACAAATAGCAACTTTTCTTTAATATCAGGAAAATCTTCAATGTTTTCACTTCCAGTATAAGAACTGTTCAAATTCTAGTTACATTTACAAATTAGAAACCTTATTAGAACATATTTAAATCTTTCATATTGGATCTCTTTTAAAAATTTATTTTACTACCATTGGATCTATAAATAATTCTCATGGAAAGGCTCTAATTATTGTCTTCAATGATGAAAGGTGAGCCAAACTTTTGAGAAGGTTCAAATTATACAACCAGTAATTAGCCACCAATCACTACAGTAATAATGTTGCAAAATCTATGATGTGATAGATTTATTGAAGAGGAATATCTTCCACAAGAAATACCATATTTTACAGAATCTTTTTATTGGAACATATAATCTTAGTTGCCAAATACAAGAAGGAGTGTTAATAGCAGAGGAGTTGGAATTTTTCTCAGTATGCAATAAATTTAAATGAACAGATGTTGCATTAAGGCAAATAGAACCATGCTTGGCTGTGAGGCTCTTTGTAGCTGAGTGGTCTAAATCACACTGGATCAGAGAGTAGTTCCTCATGTGATGGAGGATGCATGTTCAAATCCTGCTGCACATTTTTTTTATTAAGTTTTCTTAAATGTGCTTGCTTGGAGATAAAATAAACAATGTTTTAAAAAATCAAGGCATTCTACTCAAATATGGGTATTCATTAAAAAATAAAGTTTGAAGTAATAAGAAAAGATACATTGTAGATTGACCTCCCTTTTCTCCATATTCCACTTGTAAGGAAAAAATTCCATGTAAACAACTTTTTCCCAAAACCTGGTACTTTTTGGAGCATACTCCTACATGGATGCTTCCTTGAACTCTACAATCTGAACCTTTTCAAGTCAAGAGTTATCGTCATAATCTTTCCTTTCTACCATCTCCTCTTGCATTCATATCACACACCTTGTTCAGTATCCCTCTACATTCAACGACTCTCAAGCCTTGTATTAGATGAACACTAGTATTAAAAAAATATATGTGTCTTAGACTCCAAATAATTAACACAGACATTAAATTTAAGCTGGTAACTCCTGTAAACCGGATAAGTGATATGTACTTTATTGAATATTTCCATTTCTCTTGTTTTTATCTAAAACCCCAAATTCTCCCTTTTATTTACCAGAAACTCCAATGTCTAGAGTTAGGCACACATAGTGTATCTGACTATTATTCAGACGTGATGCAGCTGATATTCATTGCATACTAATTAGTGAGTGCTGTAAAGGTTCCTTTTAATGCCAAATCAATGACCTTAGTTTGCGTTGACTGCTATTCTTCACCAAGCACGTGACACAGCTTTTTCTACCTTGTTGTACTAATGAGCCAAGACTACCTTGTTTGTTAAGAAATTTTGCCAAACCACCTCACATGCACTGCCACCTGCTGTTGTCTCCAGGACATGTTTATGCATTAATCTGAAGCATGACAGAAATGTTCAGTCATTGGATATAAATAAGAACAGTTTCATTATTTAGTGATCAATCCATTTATATATGAACTAATTTATTTCAATCACTTTTTCCTCCATTGACCATCTATCATAATCATATATATTAAAGTCTGTTAACTCTTTAAACATCCACATTATTATGTCACTACAACAAAGTACAATGGCAAATTGGTGAGTTTTATGAGATTTCAAAAATTAATAATTTCTCAATATAAGTTTATTTACATTATTTATATTTGGACTAATGTCATCAGCTTTGTTATTATCCCAGTGTTTTGGTTGTTGTGATTTCTGACCTTCATCAACTGTCTGTCAATTCAGGTAACCTTGTATTAGCTTAATAAACTTTCTGCTTGATCACCTTGTTTGCTCATTTAGTTAATATAATGAAGTACTCATTTATGTTGAGTAATTTAATATCTTTTCATATACTTTTTACTGATCAACTCATCGATTTGTCTATATTTGATTTTTGCAAGAATTTCCAAATCAATGTGATTTTTGTCACAAAAAAGATGCTAAAATTTCTTATATTCATTGTGGGTTTACTGCATTTGACAATTTCTGGCAGTATGCCATCTTCACCCAGTGCTTTACTCTAAGCTAGAGCATTAATAGCTTTTCTAAGCTCTTCTAGGGCTGGCAGACCCTCAATAACAAGCACTTTTTTAGCAATGGAATTTTCTCTTGAGTAAAATTCTAGGTAGTGCTCTACCCATTGTACCATTTGTTTGTTTTTTTCAATCATTGATTTCAGGGGCACAAACTTCTTTGTTGGTTTGCCAGTTGTTATTTAATGTCCTCATACATGTTCTGAATGTTGTCGTTGAGTATTGCATGCTGTCTGAGAGATTTAGCCAGGAGTCATTTGCATGGAGACATGCATTTTGCTGGGCCTTGTTACGAGTAGATTTCAGAGCCTGTAGATTTTGCTGGCTAAGGTCACACTTGAATTTAATCAGTGCACTTCACTTAGAATTGAGGAAAAGCTCTAATGTGGAGTTGTTAGCCTCAAACCAGTCTTTGTTCTTGTGCATCTTCTTTCCATAGATTGCAGCATTGTAGATGGTGTTCTAATGAGAGTTCTATTTGTCTTCCATGTACTGTGATGAGTCACTGGGAAGGGTCTCCATCAGCCTGTCGAAGAACTTCAGTTTTTTTTTGGATGGGCAGTTCTCAAAGAGTTAATTATCAACTGACATTTCTTCTTTGAATAGTAAAGATTCTTAGGTTTTAACTTTATCTTTGAGGAGATCAGGGAGTGGTCACTGTCACAGTCTGCATTGTGGTAAGCAGATGATGTGGTCCAGCTGGTGTAAATGATTTGGCCTTGGCTGTCACCAGGATACTTGTTCTGAAAATGGGTGTTTTTCATACACAGTTTATGATAATAGCAAAATTCTAGAGGTTTTTTGGTCATTTTCATTCATTTTCCCTATGCAATGGTGACCTAAAACATTTGACCAGTATACTTGATTAGCACCCACCCTCCCATTGGCATCTCCTAGAAAGTAAATATATTCATATGATGCAATATGCTTGACAACACTATCAAGTTGAGCATAGAATTGATCTTTAACTTGGTTATGGCTTGGAGTGTTGGTGCATAGATGCGCACAAGGTTTACAAGGCCTTCATGTGTAGAGAAGGAAAAGCATGAGAATTATCTCTGTGACACTTGCTAGAGATACAATCATATGGAGCAGGGTGTTCCTTCCAGTAAATTCAACTTCATGTTCCCTGTATTCATTGACTCATCTCCCCTGTCAGAAGAAGGTGCTGTGTTCTTTTAGAGATCCACTGCCTAGAATTTGTGTTTCCTGTAGATTTGCCATGCCAATGTTCTGTATTTTGAGATAAAACTGTGTGTATGGTTTGCACATCTCAGCTTGCAATACTGAGAGCTGGATTCTTCATTCCTTTCCCATTTTGCTGTTTATTTGGTGTATGGTGTATAGTTATCGATCTTCTTGATAAGCTAGCATCTATAAGCTTCAGGCACCCACTGAAGCAAGCAGAATATGGTGGGTCAGCAACCTACACTCTGGGAACTCCCTGGCTTAAGGTGGGTGCTAGTTGACCAATGGACTACAGTGATTCATCCCACCATCGAAGACAACCTGTGGTGTCCAACTCCATGTCAGTTAAATATTCACATAATCTGTAAAATGCTGTTTTCTTTGTTGTGCTCTCACTGGGTGGTGAAACTGGTATGGCCTCTCCAGGGTGCAGGCTTGGGTGATGGATTCTGTGCTCTGCCAAGATGACATGGTCCCCCTCTTGGCTGTACTGACAATATCCAAAGGTGTACATGGCATTACATTTGGGGATGGTTTGGCTAAAGGAGTTACTGGAAAGTTTTTAGAGTTTAGTTTTTGGGGCTCCACTCCAGGTTTTCAGCCTGGATTTACTTCCATTTCCTTTTACATGTTTGGATATGACCACAAGGCAGTGGAAGTTTAAAATCAGAGTTTTCTATCTCCTTCACTGACTGCCTTCCTGAGTTGATGAGTTCCATTTACATGAAGCATCTTGTTTTGAAACACCTGAGGTCTGCCTTCACTCCTTCTCCGGTTCGGAGATAGACTTAGTTGTCAAAGGCTATTTGAGATACATGCCATGGGAGCATTTTATAGGCAGTAGGAACTTTTTCTCACTACTAACCTCAGTTATGTCAACTTTGGAATATGTATAAGATATATATAAGAACATTACATATATTGCATGTTTTAGAAGCACCCAAAAAATTAAAATAAGTTTTTTTTAAACAAAACCTTGAGAAAGCTAGATATATTATGAAATAGTTGTACATAAATAAAAAAACAACAAACATAAAGATTGAAAAGTTTGACAACTCTAGAAAAATTTAACTGAAAAAAAATAAATATAATTCTGGATTTAAGCTTGAGATACATGGACATTATGAACTTCATAATATAAAGTCTTTTTTGACATTGCTAACACCTAAATTATAAATTTATAAAATGAGTAGAAAAAAGTTGATAAATCTAACTTTAGCTGAGCAAAAACATAAAATAAAAGTAAGACAAACAATCTTTAAGATAGTTGTACAAAAACAAAAAATAAGAGAACATATATGTTTATATTACGAAATAGTCTTAAATAGTCACATAGTATATTTATGATATAACAATAAAATATATGCTGAAAATTTTACCAGCATTAGTTAGTTAATACCAATTTTATTATGAAAATATTGACTTGAATAATAAAATCTGACAGTGTATCTATGTTATTCTATTCATATCTTTTTTTTATTATTTCTTCAGAGCTTTTTATCTATATAGCTAATTCTATTCAAATTTGTTTATATCTAACTTTTCATATGGGTGTGTATATGTATGTATCTATCTACCTATGTATTTCAGTTCATATTCACCTTTTCTAATTCTTTATATGACTAATTCTGTTGATATTAAAATTTGTTGAAATCTTTTAGAATTAAACTGTATTCATCTATCTACCTATATTAGGCTGTTCATATCTATTATATTTTTATCTTTTAATCTATTTAGCTAATTCTGCTGATATGCCTGTTAGAATCAATATTTTTTTAACCCGTTAATGCCCATTTTAAAATATATTAATTATAAAAATTAAAACAAAAAACTGGTATTAATTATAAGTTTGAAAAAAAAACTGTATTGAATATGTTTTTACAAATAATCCATTAATTCCAATTGTCTCCACAATAGGACATCAATATCTTAATCTGTTCATTTATCTATCTAACTCAGTCTGTTCATCTATCATACATTGTTCATATTAATTATATTTTAAAACTTTCTGTTTAGCTAATTCTGTTCATATGCAAGTTTGTTCATATTCATCCCGTTGAATGATAAGAAACTGAATTCATTGACATCTGTCATGAACAGAAAATTATTTCTTCTCATTTACATTAAATAGCATAACAACAACTATACCTCTTATGGTAAACAATTGGGCATAGTCCGTTTCTTTTGTACTTTCCCTTGTTATCTGCATTCCTGGTAATTACAGATGAATTCAGAATGCATTTCTTGGCCAGTCACACTAACAAGATTGGTATGTCCAAGTAAGCAGACAAGATTTTTTCCATTTTTTTTTTAAATTCTTATAACACAGCAAACTTGTTCAGAACTCCTGATTAAACAATTTGGTATCTTTAGGAATCTTCAATCTTTTCTTTTCTTTTTTTTTTCATGGGTTAAACAGCAGGAATGGGTAATTTGATTGATTTTTCATTCACCCTTTGGCAGGCACACTAAAATGAAGTTTGCGTTTAGCTTGGTTATCTCTTAGTTTGCTTTCAGAATCCAGTTTCTACTGGCAGCATCCTCATCACCTTGGCAACTACACCCCTGTTTGTTAGCTCTTGTTCATACCTGCAAGCTGTGTGTGCTCAAGTCATTTTTATTTTATTATTTTACTCTGTTTGCCTCTCTCTGTTGTTGTCTATTTCAGCTCAAGTTGGCAATCACAGTTCTAAATCCGATGAGAACTTCCTGCTCAGTAGGAAAGACACAAAATAGCATTAATAAAATAGTTTCATTCATGTAAAGTCATTTTGCTTTGTCCCCCAAATATACCATTTAAATTGTACGTCATCACCTTTCGTATATTTATTTTGTGACGCTGGTGGTTCCTAGATGCACGAAAAGAATCAACTAAGCAAATGATAATTTAAAAGTTAACCTCCATCAAACTTTTATAGGAAACAGTGTGACATATTAAAAAAAATGATATCTTTTTCCCGCTGATTTTATGAATAAGTATATTATGTAAGAATCTTTGATTTAGGTGCTTTTTTTGGATATTTATACTGTAGTTTTACTTCTGCTAGCTGCTTTATTCTTTTGACCTGATTTGTATTGCATTGTAATATCTACTTTATTTCTCCTAGCCTTGATAGTATGATAACACAAGCTCAAATTATTTTGTTTACAACAATAATATTACTGTAGTAATGAATTGTAATTTGGTCAATATTTCTTGAAGGCTTTCATGATATGTTACTGAGCAAACATGTAATGCAGAAACTGTCTATACTGCTGAGATGAGGTATCATCATTATTTACATTATTTGGACTGTTATCCTTATCTTCATTGCCATATTCACTACATTTTGGTCATTGTACACTCCAGCCTTCTTCAGGTGATTTGAGAGTTGAGTTAAATGGCACATGGAAGTAGAAGAATCTATCCCAGTGGACAAAATAAAGGGTTCAGTTCAAAATTACAATTAGCTGAAGAAGGCCAGAGCATACAATGGCTGAAATGTTGTAAATATGGCAATGAAGACAAGGATAAAAGGCCAAATAATGTATATAATGTAAGTAATGAAATGCAGAGTTTAGAATAATCAATCAAGTAAAATTTGGCTTGGTGTAATCATTAGCTACTCAGAAAAAAGGAATCAGTAAACAAAGTTCTAATCATGGTGGTATTTGCTCTTGCTGATTTTGTTCTAATTCTCTTGGAAAAGGCAGAAATCCAATTCTTTCTGCATTTTGTTGAATCATTAGTTATATCCATGGTCTTGTTACTGGTATATCATGTGAGAAAAAGAATGAATGGTTAAGTACAGAGTTATACAAATCTCTTAATTGTCATGTTCAGGACACACATATTTGTGGAAGTCATAGTCTGCAAGAATTGTGTTGGTTATATCCACAGTAATATGTCACGATACAACCCCAAGCCTATGGGGGGTTAGTGTTGCATTACAGGCACTCAAATAAACTAGGTGATAACTTTTGAAGAGAAAGAATCACAACAACCTGTACTATTTAAATATACTTAGTATTCAAATATAGAAAGAGAAATGAAGAAAAGAACAGTTTGAAGACAATGTGCATCTGCAGACTTAGCTTAGGAAAAAAAAGCATCAAAGTATCTTGCCAACAGTTCTTTCAGCCCTCAGCTAGCATTTGTAGATAATAGTAATTCTGTTAAGGTTTCCATCTCTGTTCATCTCTAAACTGATGCCACTGTCTAGGGCTTATGGTGAAGGGGGGAACCTTGCTTCATGCTGCATGAATAGTGTCATTGAAGAAAAAAAAGAATATGAGTCTTTATATTTTGGTTCTTATGTAGCTAGTGTCACATCATCTTTTTGTCGGCAATGATTAGCTCTTTCTTTCACCATTGTACGTCCTCATTATATTCTGGGCTTATTTTCTGATTTATTAGTCTAAATTCCAATAGAATCACATTATCTTTTATTGATAATAAGATGAAATGTATTCTAATAAACATTCACCCAAGAAATTAATTGAAATTTGTAATATCAAAAGAAAGGCTTCATGTCTCCAATTATAATATTTTCAAAATGGCTCCTCATGTAAGACACGAACATTATAAGACAGAAGAAGAAAAGCAATGAAATTATTAAATGATAGTATATCTTGCAAATAACATTTGACATGTACAACCAATGAATCATGAATAAAATAAAGCCATTAAAAAGCAAAATTAAGACAAAATGGCTTCCTTTAACAACACCATTTTCATTGTTACAGTGTTAGTTGAACTATGTTAAAACAGGTCATCTATCTCTTACAGAACCATTCTCCCTGAGAGATAATGGCCATTAATATTCCAATATCCTGAACCATTTGTCAAAATGAAAGCAAAAATCTCTAGTATGCAACAGATAATTTCCGTTTTTGCTGGAGTTGTTCATAATGAAAGCAAGGGAGATAAATGAAACAAGCAAATAGGTTGCTGGATCATTAATGAATATAAAGTGTGTGCTTTTTGTAAATCTGTTTCAGACAAAATAATAATATGAATGCAAGATGGTCATTTTGTGTTAGGGATTGTAAAACCAATCTCTGAGTTTCAAACAAATATCCTCACGAATAAATTAACATCAGGCACTATATAATGGATATTTATTTCATGATAATACAGATTATATAAATATTTATACAGATATATCTTTAATTGGTATGAGATGTAAATAACATTCTTAAGGTTTAAAATGGTTATTTATAAGCGGTAATTTTTAAAAATACAGTCTTGCTTATTAATGAAATCAAAACTTTTACATGTTTATTTGCTTCACTCATGAACTGGTTCAAGATCAGCGAAAATAATAGATGTATTGTTTGGAAAACTATTTTGTGAGAGAGTTTCCCTAAGACTGACAAATATAATGCTAGTAGATTACCATTACATAATTTATTACTTGTTTATATTGTCCTTTATTAAAAAACTCACAAGTTGAATTTATGTACAATTCATAGTTCTTGATTACTTTTGGACTCGTTATTACACCTGTTCAGTTATTACACTTGTTGAATTCAGTTTTCATTTTTAACAAATTAGATCAAAATGTTTGGAAAAAATAAATTATTTTATTGTTGTTATTCTTTCTTAATCTTTCAGTGTTCATATTATGCTTGGATGTCCACACTATAGTCATTTGGTGGTTGTTACTAGAAATAGAGCAAGAGTTAGTTTCCAGAAATATCCAATACTTTTCTTGGTGATCTTGTCAATTCTATTTCTGTTGTGGCATGGATGATTTCACTCCTTCTTCCTTTCTGTAGCTTTTGAGATGATTTTAAATGTGCTAAATATTATGATTATAACTTCATATTCCACAGATTTTAGTCTTCTAGCAAGGTGTAATTAAATGATAATACATTACACATTTCAATAAGAACATGAGACTTGAATTTTTCATATTTATTATTACATTTTATTCACTCAAATTATTTTGTTAATTTCCCTCAGCCAATGTGTGAAAGCATGGCCTGACATTCTCATTCAAAACATGGGCATTATATGTTTGTCTACAATGTCTGAGAGATTGCCTAACTACTCTCTTGGTGGTTGTTTATATATCTTTTTCTGTCATGCAGCTCATTCCAATGCTTGCAAACCGGCATGCAGCTATGAGATATGACAGTTATGTGATACTGTATTCAGTGGCCCAGAGTTCACATCAGGTCAATTCTGCACCTGGTTTCATTGATTTGGTGTAAAACTGAGTGCAAAGCCTACTCTGGCATGATTTGGAGTGAGACCAATACTACTAGTAATTCTAGATTTTAGTATTTTTCTATTTTACACCTATCTTTATTTTCACCCTGCGTCCTTCTAGAAATGTTACATGAATAAATTGACAGAATTTCTTTTTGTTCAAAACAAACAGGTCAAATCCCTTTGCTTCGATGATGTTTTCAGTCTGAACCTCAAACTTTGTGTATTTGACTCTTTATTTCCAAGGACAGTTTCCGGTTTGAGCTTATACCATTTATCTACACACTTGCACAATTCTAAATGATTTACTATCCCCATTCAATTGGGTTTGTGTTTATATTTCTTTTGGCTTATCTGATGCAATTATCATCAGTTTTTCTTCACTAAAGCAATATTTTCTGTTGTCTTGTCTCTCTTCACTTAGATATAATTAGTGAGAACTCATTTGTTTTGATCTAACATGATCTGTGAATTTGGTTCATTTTCTTTTTAGATGTTCTTTGTCTTTACCCTGCAATTTACTCAATTTCTCTTGTTAATTTTCCATTTTTCTGTTTTTCTTTCCATTTTTGTTTTTCTATTATTTGTCAAATTCCATACTATTTCTCCATTTGTGTTCCCTTTTTCCCACCTTTTTTTCACTTTCAAGTGGTTTATATTATCCTTCCTTCTTCCGACTGCATATATTTCCTAAATTCTCTTATAGAAAAATGAACAAAGTCTTCAATACTGAAAACTTCTCATCTTCCCTTCCTGTTTACATAAAATCTCTCACTATTATTTCTATAGTGTGGATTTTTAAGTATTATTATTAATTACCTGATTTCAATGGTTTCAGTCCCTCTCTTCTCCAGAATAATTATCTAGAAATATCACTGGTGTATTTATGTGTTATTTTACAGTATTTTTATAGTATTTTCTGATTGTAGTGTTATTTTTATTTCTATTATTGTTTATAATAATTCTTCTTCTTTCCTTAATGTCATACTTTGTTCACTCATGGAACTGAGTCCATCCCACAGACCTTGGGGTCAGCATAAGGGTTTGATGGGTTTATTTGATGCATATTTTTCTTAATATATAAGCAGTGATGAATAGGGCAATCTTCTTGACTTCTTATATGTTGATATATCTTTCTATGTCATCCTTTACTAGGCCAAAAGCTCTGTGGTCTTCATGACCTTTGTTCTCTCAATTTCTATTTTTAGATCTTCATATTTGTAGAGGTTTTCTGTAGTTGTCAGGGAGGTGTTTCTTTTGGTGAGGATAAGCATATAATTGAGTAGACAAGTTATTTTCTTCGTGTTCTTCACTACAATATCATGTCTGCTGGCCTTAATTTCTTTATCAGTTTGGATTGGTATGCCCCAGCAAATAGTATCTTCATTTACTTTTTTTTTTACATTTAATGGCCATAGTATTTGTCTTTGACTTTTAGTATTATTATAATTTATTATTTTCTTATTTTGCTTTTTATTTAGTACAATCTCTTACTGGTCATAATTTGTGAGCTGGTATAAGACAGGGTAGTAAATATATGCATTCTCTCTTTTTTACATTGATAATGCACTCCTCAGCAGATGAGCAGTTCCAAGTAGTGCAATTTTTTAATCTCTTGTAAACAGTGACTGCCAGGAATTTTGTTAATTTTCTTTTCTGTACCTTTCTTTTATTTATTATACCCAGGGATCCTGTTAGAGTAAACTGTGGATATAGTTATCTCCTTTTCTAAGGAACTCTCTAAAAAACGAATAATTCAATATTTCCTTTATTTTTTTCCTGCTGAATATTCAGTTGGTAAATAAAATTGTTACATTGTAGACCTCTTGTTTTATTCTCCTTTCCTACGTACTTTTTGTTATAATGCCAACTTACCACCGCAACCCAACAAGCTATGGACATAACACAACAAATACAATTGTTATACAATAAAAGTAGTTTTCAGATTAAAGAATAATATAAAATAAATAAAAGGATTTTGAAATTGAAAAAATATGACATCTGAAAACTACTACAAACAAAAAAAATGCCTTCTCAAAGATATTGCATGCTATCAGATGCAATATTTTTGAGAAGGCATTTTTTTGTTTGTAGTCTTTAATAACAGTGTCTGATCTATTCGTCAGTCAGTTATGTGCCATGCATAATACACGCTTAGGTGATCATGTATCTTTTTGATACATGACTGACGAGGCAGATTTTTTTCTGCAGTAGCTTGCCATTTCTTTCTGTGGTAGATCAGTTGCCACCCAAGGTTATAGAACCCAGTTAGTCCTGTTATTTACTCATAGCTGGTGAAGGGGGGGGGGCAAGAAGAAGATTCATACCTTTCCCAAGGGTATTAGCATGTAAGTGAATGTAATCAATTTGTCTGGTCTATTAGCTTTTACATTTCTGCCAGCATGAATAGAAATGTGCCAAAGAAGAAGAATGGTAATATTTACTGTTTCCTTATGAGGAAACATTTGGCATTCATTGACTAAGCAATCAGTACTTTTGCTTAAAAATTTATAAAATCTTAAAACAATTTTTCAAGAAAATAGTCTTCTGAAGTCCAGTAATTGTCATTGTTCTTTCCAGTATTAATGGGAGTGTCCTTCCTAACCTTTTGTTTGAAGTAGTGTGGAATGTTAGTATCTTGATTATGTCATTATTGTCTTTGAGTTACATGTGCTATCCATTTTAGATGGTGTTGCTATTGAAAGACTTCTAGTGATGTAGTGTCTATTATTTGGTAGTTCTTTGTGATTCTGTAGTACGAATTCACAAGGTTTGAAGAAGTGTGGTCTTCACCATGAACCACAAGTTTCATTCACTCAATGCTATTTTTAAAGTTTGATCTGAGAAAGTAGTTCTATACAACTAACAGTTTAGATATTTCTGAACAGCTTTGGCACTATCCATGACATCCATATCAGAGTCTTGATCTGATGAGTCTATTTAAGATGTTTTCAGGTTAATGTTTTTGTTTTGTGGCATCTCATGTCTTTCTATGACTGATTCAGAGTAATGTTTGTGTAATGACCAAAGTATGCAGATGTAGGCTTTAAGAAAGGTTTATTCAAGTGAGAATGCAAGGTTCACATACAGAGGAGTCCTTTTATAGTCCCAGTAAACAGAAACAGCTCTCTCAAAGAGGAGTGTAACAAAACAAGGGGACACACACTCTTGATTATTCATAACAGTTTGTTCCTTAATATTGACTTGACTTGTATCGGTTTTCACCCTGGTCGGGTTGAACTGGCTTCCTCCTGAGCAAGTACATCATCATGGACCATCACTGCCCATGCTCGCCGATCCTGTGCCAGGTCACACGAAATGGTGAGCCAATTGCGATTCCATCGTTGAAGACCAACTACTTGTGGACCTGATAGTACTGCTAGGTCATCCTTGATTGTGCTAGCCCATGTCCTCAGCTGCCCACCGACATGTTTTCTCCAGCCAGGAAGAGAAGGAGGGAGAAGTACATCGCGGATGAGCTCTCCCTCTGAGCGTCGAGCTGTGTGCCCGAACCATCGGAGATGACGCTGGAGCAGGACGAGTGGAAGAGGACAGAGACTCAGGTGATGATGTAGAGTGGCCACGGGCACACGATTGATTCAGCAGTATTGTAGAATGCATCGAAGGCAATCGTCGAACATTTCAAGCCTTTGTAGGTCAACCGCTCTAAGTGGCATACTGTAAGACTGATATATTTTTTAGTGAATATACTGAAAGATATGTTGTTGTTATTATTATTATTATTATTATTATTATTATTATCTCTTTAATTTCTTATTCTATCAGTATAAGTATTATAGCTATTCTCTAATTTCCTCTCATCACTGTTATTGCTATAATACTATGTTTTAGGAATCAAATGTACCAACAAGAATTTGTATTTTGCATTGATGTTATCATAGCAGTTACAACTTTAATCTAATGACCTTGGAAAAGACATGAATCTAATTTTCTTTGCATCCCATTATGATCACAATACCAGTCACATTGATTATGGCATTGCCCATTATTATATTTGATAATGAAAAGTGAGAAAGGTGATGCTACGCAATATGCATGATGATAAACCAACACAAATTAACAGAAACATTATATTTCATGAGAACATAGTGATATTAATGAAAATGATATACAAAGCTGTCTCATTAAAATCTAATATCTGTTTTAAATGAAGACTGATATCAAAAATGAGTAAATGAAGTTCACACACGTTATATACAGTCTATGTGAATGTAGATATTTGAAGAAAAAAGAATCAGACATCAAAACTAAAACCTTGAACTGAATGTTGATCCATAACAAAATGAAACATAAGAAGAAAAATCATTTGAGAAACATTTCCAAAATAAAAGGAAAAAAAAAGCAATGTAGAATGAAACAAAGAGAAAATACCAAAGGTGACATGAAATCAAACGAGCTGGATGAATAGGCTCAATTAACTATTTCGTTAATGATTTGTTGATTGATCAAACGTCAGCTACAATGTAAATGCTTGTGCATGCATCCACTTTTTGTTTTATTTCTTTGATATTGCATGAATTCCAAATTATCAATTCTTGCATGGAGGATGACATTATAGGCCAAAGATGTACAAAAACATTGGAAGCAACAAATGAGCAGATATTTCTGATTATCATGTTGGATGATATGATTATAATTTCTAAACAATGTTTACTCCAGAATAAAATTATAGAAACATTTTTGTCATCTGCTAGATTAAAATGAGATTTTTCACTTCAAAGAAGACAGAAGACAGTATTTGAAAAAAAAAAAAATAACTATGTAAAGAAAATTTTAGGAGAAAGTTATTGTCTTAAAATATTATTCATTAGTCTCACTATGCTCTAGAATTTACAGAATATGAGTTTTGTATAAAATAAAATCTTGTATTAAAATTTTCTAAACTATGTTTTATGTAAAGAATTGGAAGGAAAATGTCAATCAAATTTACAAATTATTAAGGCAGGATATTTAATTTTGTTGTTCAATCCAAATTCTTGCAAATTTAGTTTTTTGATGTTTTTTTTATATATTGATTGATTTTTTATATATAGATTGATTTTTTTATATATTGATTGATTTCTTTTTTTATGTCTTATCAAAAATTTATTGGTTATTTTATGTATTGAATGTAAGAATTTTTCAAAAATAATAGTGATTTACTCATAGAATTCCTACTAATTAACCTATTCCATTTGTGAGTTGTTATCAACTACACAAGCCACACATCCAAGCATACAGCACCTGGTATTTCCAAGTGATCACCCAGCTAGATACTGACCAAGCTTGATGTTGCTTAACTTCAGTGAGTGTATGCAAACTGGTGTTTTAATGTGATATGGCTGTAAACTGATTTTTGTATAAGGAATGAAAAATATATAGTATACTAGCAGCATGGCCTGGCATTGCCCGTGCTTGATTCAAAAATCATACGACTCATACAGCAATTGCTTTCACTTGATTTAAAATATCTTTGCCCTTCCTTGTCCTTAAAGGGGTTGCTACATGCCTTACTTCTTGCCTATCTCACACTGTGAATTTTTTCTAAGCTTTATACTAAACATTAAATCTATTACAAAAAAAGAACTAAACAAAATGAACACAAAACGATCTGCTTTAAGAAAGGACTTGTAACTGGAAAAACTGAATGAAAAAACAATGTTAACAACAAATACTTTTTCACACCCAACCCAGTTCTGTGGAATCAGAATCAACGTTGAGTTTAAGTAAGCGAATGAGCCAATTGGAGTAAAGTGCCAAGCAGATTTAAATTTTTCCCACTTGTGAGAATGCAGCTATCGATATTTTTGGCATCCTAGCATGCTAGTTAACATTCATGTCAGTCAACTGTTGGCTCTCACGCTGGCCAATAGAATCTTCCTGCCTATTCGTGGCAGCCAGCTATTGGCTCTCACTCTGGCCAGTAGAAAATGGCTGCAAACTACATGAAAACTGCTGTAGAAGCATGAAAAAATCTATTATTTCCACTATCGATGGGAGTTAGGAAAGGCAAAGTCAGTCTTGGCCTTCCCGCTAACTTGGAGCATGTGCATGTAAATTTTGGTGCAAATCCATCGAAAATTGCGTCCGTGCATTCGTTACACACACACACACACACATCCTGCCTTTTATAGATAGAGATAAGTGAGAGTACATGTCCAATTTCACCACGAGGAACTTAAATTGGTCTTTGTAAAATTAGATGAATAAATGTAAATACTTTGTCTGAGGACAAGCATTCAAATAATTTTATTTTGATGGACAAAGAAACTTCAAGTTTGATTACATTTATATAAGGTACAGTAAAAAGTATGTAAGTAAACTGATAAAATATATATATTTTTGTTATAATCAACAAAATATAAAATTTAAATACAGCCACTTAAGGGAATGAGTGTTTATCATTTATAATGCTTATTTTTAAGAAACTCTATTACACCTTTATTCCGTCAGTAAGAAATTTTCACCTATTGTGATGAACAGGTGTTCTGTTAGGGAGGATCTGTGTCTTTGAACACCTATTCGGACATACGATCCCTTACTAAAAATGCTGGAAACATGGCTGGTTAACTGTATAACTTCAGTAAGTATGTAATTTCTCCTGATATCCTCTATCTTTACAAAAGCCAGATCTGGCTATAGATGGAGTAGTGCTGCTATATATAGGCAGGAATTACTCAATGTTCACTTTCAAGTATCTATACAATGTCTTAGGTGACAAATTATTTTTTTCCTTTTGCACAGATGAAACGTTGCAAGTCTCTCACTGCTCTATCACTATTTCCATGTAAAGTGTTCAAACTACATTTCTTAGTTCCACTAGTTCTAAACTTGACAGCTAAGATCCACCATGCTGCACACATTGTAGTGAACCACCCTCATTCTCTTCATATTCCATTGATGAGATGTAAGTTCCGCCTGAGCAGCGTCTTCACATGAACTGCTGCTTTGTAAAAATGACATCCAAGGGGATGCTTTGCCGATCACTATAATCTTAACCTGTTTGAGTCTAGAATTAGCCATTATCTTTCTCACATATCCACATAGACAGTGCTTTTTAATCTGTAACAAGGTGGCTGTTGAGCCTTGTACAGCATGAACATTATTGTAAAAAAAAAATTTCCTGTGAATATCAAATTTATCAAGCCCCCTTTTCTAATTATGTTTCAATTGTCTCTTTTTGATTTTGTCCTTTCATTACCATTTTCCCTAAAATGTCATCATTGTAAAAAATGAGAGAGACATGACAAAGCAAAGAGACAAGGAGGAAAAGAAAAGAAATATAGAAAAGAATAAATAATGACAACGAGACTGAAGAGGTGAGACATAAAGATATATTGATTTTATGTCTGATTGTTTTTAAGTTATTTTGTACATTTTTCAAGTTAGACTAATTTGACTCTAGTGGATTAATGAAAACATCTTTTATAAGATCTGATATTACAGACATTCATATTCACTGAACTGACCTAGTTTTGATTTTCTACTTAAGGTGTAATTATTCTAAATTATTCTTTCAGTAATAAACTAATAAAAACAATATATGAGACTTGGATGTTTTTTTGTTTGTGTGTTTGGATTAGGACAGGTATCATGATTCATAAGAATGATATTTTTAGTCTCAGGTGAAGATCAAATTTTAAAATCACTTCAGCCACTAAACATTTCTTGAATCTAAATTATAGAAAAAATAATCAATTATTTGCAACAATTAATATATGATAGTCATTTATTTTTTTAAATTTCTTCAGAACATTGTGTCAGATTATAATAACTATCAACTGGTAAAGAGATTGATTCTTTGGCATTTGTTAACCTATTAATAGATTATAGGTAGAAACCTATAATTAATAATAGATTTTTATAAACATATAATACCAAATTTTTATACTTATTTCTGGATTTCATAGTGGATATTAATTGATTAACTACTAATGGATTACCATAATTCCCTATCTATAATACTCATTTTTTCTAGAAAATAATAAGCAAAATTAGGGGTGCGTATTATGCACAGTAACAAAAAAATCTTTAAAAAAACCACAAACATATGATAATTTGACACTAAAATTCAGTGATTGTGACCCTTAATGCTACTTGGATTCTGCATTCTGTTAAGTGCAGTGATAAAGGTGGATCAAGTTTCAGTAATAAATGTAGATGTTTAACCAAAGCAGCACTAATTAACCTTGTTCATCATCAACTAAAACAAAAGGAGTGATTGTAGTAGAATCAAAAGATCTAGTTGGCAACATTCATCTGATTGGCATAGTGTATATGTATAGGTATTTGTTGACTTTGGTACAGCACTATGTTGAGTGAATATTCAGTATGGAACACATTCATTAACAATGACTTGTGGGTAAGCATACAAAGCACAGCTCTATGACAAATGAACACACACACACATTATTTATATATATATATATATATATATATATATATGACGTCACACATTATGAAAATGGACTGACAATTATTTTAAGACATTTTTATGTTTATACGTTCTTTTTCATAGATACAAATATTTAAGTAAATGCTCTGTTCATAATAAACAGTATTAATGACATTTACCAGCCTGAATGTCCGAGAAATTTTCATAGAAAATATGCCATGTAGGATACAGGTTTGACTCCTGTTAGAGGATGCATATTTTCTATGAAAATTTCTTGGAAATGTCGTTAGTACTGTTTATTATAAACAACATATTTTATTATATTGATGATTATTATATATATGCATATGAATGTGTGTGCGTGAATTTCTACAAAAGGCAGTGATAAAAAGTTCTCAGTCATACCCATTTCCCCAAATCAGTATTTCATGACAAAATATCAGAAATGTTTGAATGGTTAAAGGAAACTGAGAAATAAATATGCAAAGTGTATTGATCTGTGGGAATTAATGAGGAATTGCATGTTGACTTCATGATTCAAGATTATTCTTCTTGGTAATCCTGAGAACCTTTCTGCAGTCCAGCACACACAGACACATACATATATATATATATATCCCTGACGAGTGGATGGGATGATTCCTGGAGGGTCCATCTACAAAACTCTGGATTCAGAATGCTGAAAGTAACATCAATCAGCTAAGTGACAAACGTTTTATTTGTAATAATTATATATATATATATATATATATATATATATATATATATATATATATATGTATATATATATATATGACAATGGTGGTTGCCTCCAAACAGGCTGCAGTCATACTCATTCATTTGTTTATAGCTTGTGCAACACTATGTGGACTCTTGCCATTAGACAGCCATGATCCAATGATAAGAAACAGTCAAAGTAATTAGAGACTGTCTGTAACATATCATTTGAGTAGTCTAATGATAAGACATTGTTAATATGCAAATCATATGATGCTGATATAATATATATATATTTATATTTATAGTCAGACAAATCTAAAAGAGTTTAATACTGTGTTCAATGTCAGCTGAGAATGTTAGCTTGAGAAGATGCAATGAGTCACTTTCCTGGAAGTTAGCATTGGTGATGCTGGTGGAAGGCAGAGAGGGTTCTCTCAGATGTTTAATGGAGAGAAGTTTAGTTTTGAAGGTGTTAAAATTGACAAGCCATCTTTTGCCCCAGTTAATGATGATCTTGAGGTCATTTTTGACATCAGCTTCCATTTTGACCTTGTTGGACTGATCAGCTTTACTATTGAGGCAGGAGTAAATGGTAGTGTTGTCAGCATAGATGCCAAGTTGAGAGCTGATTTCATTGGGAAGGTCAATAATGAAAATTAAAAACAGCATAGGGCCAAGCATGTAGCCCTGGGGGACACCTGCATTAGTACAAAAGATCTAATCCAGAGCCACCAGTAATCATAAAAGCCAAAGTTTTTAGAGGCTATGCGATGTCCTCATTCTCTGAGCAAACAGGGATTTAGCTCCTTTGAAGACTCCCTTACATTTATTTGGAACAGTAATGAATAGACACCTGGTATGATGAGAATTGTCATAGCCAAAAATAGTGGTTCCTGTGTGCTATAACATGTTGATGTGAACCATGGAGAGGATTGAGGTTTCACCTGGTAATTTTCAGAAGGGACGAAAGTGTCCATGCTGGTTTTGAAAGAAGAAGAAACCTCAGTGGTGTAGTTTTAAATTGGGAGGTTGAAAACGTCAGTCTAAGGGGTGTCACAAAGAAAATCATGGAGTGAGTCCCAATTATAATGCTGGTAATGGAATGAGGTCTTATGGATAGGGGTTCCTGTTTGATAGATGTTTGGAATGAAATATCAATAAATAACACAGAGTGGCTCAAGCTACAAGAGGGATGTATTGTGAAGCTTGGCAAGAGCCAAGAGAGGAGGTAAGAAATAAATTAAGTAGATAGACCTGTTGCTTGGTTTTGCTAGGGAAAAAAGTAGGGAAATCCATGATAGGGCAATGGAAAAATTTAATGTCTGAATACTAACACCATCAGTACCTTTAGAATGTTTTAGCTACGTCTCATGGTGAGCATGGAAGTCACCAAAGACAAAGATATTCACAGATGGATAGAGAGAAAATACCTTTTCCATACTGTTGGGGTGCACCCACCTTCTCATCAGAATGGACTGATCTCTCTACTACTAATAGGACAGTTCTATAGAGTTCTGTGGAGATCAGATGACCATCACACTTCCGTCTCTCTACCAGAAGATACAGTTGGACTTTATACTCTTTCTGATTGTTACTGACTAACCTGCGTTCGTTTGACTACTAATCTCTCTGTTGTAAATACCTCTTCGGATATACCAGTATTTTTCCCTACGTATGTGTTTGTCCTTATTTCAATACACGCACGCGGAAACACTCAACATCTCAACACATTCTATCCTCTACTCTATGTCAATAGACATGGAAGGAGTGTTGGCCAGGTGATAGCTGAGCCTATCTAATCCAATTAATCTGTAAAAAAAAAGCATATAAAATATGAAAGAATCCATATTAAGTTATGACTTAGTATAAGTTCAGATATCTACTACCAAAAAAACTGGGATAGTAAAACTTAGTTGACCCTTGTTATATCAATTTCTCAGATGTATATTATTTTTTTCATTATCCTTAATTATGTATGCCAGGTAAAATGAGAAAAGTCGCAAATTAATAAACCTGTAATTGCAGTATATAAATATATTAATATATTGTTTAAAATAGATGTAAAATTCTACGCATCATAGTACTAGCCATTTTATGCCTTAAACAATGGTGGTCTGATGATTACTTAAGGCATGAAAAAATCTGTCACTATGATGTGTTTCTTTTCTGTGCCTATACTGTTTTTCTCTCTTATATATATATATATATATATATATATATATATTTCACAACAACATATGGTTCAATCCTCCTTTCAGTTATAACATCAAAACTAATATTGGCAGATTTATTCTCAACTTAATTAATAAGCACTTCAACCATTCAACAACATTTAAATGTTAAAATTAACTATTCATGCATTAATAAAATAGATGCAGTTATCTCCCACCATAACAATTTTATATTAAACAAGCGATTTCCCAAATATAATTACACTAATATCTCTTCTGAAGAAATACGATATGTCCACTAAATGTTTACTGTATAACTGACAATAATGTTTTGGTTATATATATATACCAAGCAATGTTAAATTCTACTTTGGTTCCACAGGAAACCTTTGGAAATTGCATTTTTACCACCATAAAATGACCTTAAAAAACTTTAAATACAAACATAGTACTGCTCTATCTAAACATTTCTGGCAGTTGAAAGATCAGGAACTTTTGCCATCTATTAACTGGGAAATTGTTTCTAGGCTAGGGCTTTTAATGGGAAAGGCAACAATTGTTGTCTTTGTTCAGCTGAAAAACTAGTTATTCTAAAAACTTGGAGAACCAGAGGAGTGAATTAATAACTACATGCAGACATAAAAATTAAATACACTACAGCAGATTAGCTCTTAAACCATTATTAATTCTTTCCTACCTTTTTCTACCTTTTTCTAGTATATCATAATTTACTCTTTCTTTTTTTTTTCTTACCTTTATTTCTTGGTCATTTTAATTACCCCACTTTGACCATTATTTTTTTCACCATTTTATTTTTTTTCCTCCATTTTTTTTCCATTTTATCATATTTTAGTTTAAAATTTAATTTTCATAATTATAATTTTCATCTTTCCTTTCTTTTCTCCCACTTATTTTTGACTTTACTATTTTTAAGGTTCAATATTAAAAATCTGCAATATTAAGTATCACCACATCAGCATTGTGATAGCCAGATATATATTTTGATTCAAACTATAAAACAGTCATTTTGAGTTCAGCACCTGAAGATTGTGTTGTCCATGAAACTCAGAGTCGTGCTAGAGGTGTAAGATAGTATGTATATTTATTGATATATATATATATTTGCTCTGTTTCATTAGATTGAGTACTGTTTAATTAACACCTAACACCTGCAATTTTATTGCCCTCTATCCATATCTATATATATATAATTTCTAAAGAATTAAGGGATTTATTTTTAATCTGATACTTTCATTACTTAAATTATTATTATAGTGGGTATAGCTATTACAGTATACATAATTTTAAATTTTCTATATTTAGTGGGGAAGTTTGTTCATTATTGGAGACAGAGTGTTCATAGAAATAAAAATGTACACATAGGAATCATCATGTTGGGCATCTTGATATGGTGTAATGGTTAGCAAGCTTGTCTTGCTAGAACAATTATGAGTGGTGAATTAGATCCTCACAGGGTGCCTCATCTCATATTATTGACCTTGTGCCACATCTAAGCTATGGTTAGAAAATCACCATAGGAATCATCAATGAACAGTGACTCAATTTCAGGCATATATATATATATATATATATATATATATATATATATATATATATATTTCGATTATAGGTGCAGTTCAATTTATAATTACATGAATCATTCATAAAAAAAAACAAATATAGAGGTTAATGATTTAAATGGCGAGAATATATCTTCGCAAACAATTTCAATAAGGTTATAAGATTATAGGTGCAGTTCAATTTATAATATTTGTTTTTTGTATGAATGATTCATGTAATTATAAATTGAACTGCACCTATAATTGAAATTAAAATAACTGATCCAACGTGCAACTTTTGGATAATAAGTGCGACATTACTGTAATTATTGAACAATATAGTTCATGCCACTTTGACGGAAAATCTACCAGTAAAAAAGAATTCTCTCATTACTATATTTGTACAAAAACGCACAACCTTAAAATTTAAAATTCAAACACAGCATTGCGACTGCATGTTCCAAAACAATAACACATTTCTCATAGCATTTTTTCGGATTACATCCATATTTTCGTTGTCCTCTTATTACCGAGAAGTAAAAAACAAGAAGAAATCTATTTCCATACCTGAGGATGTCTGTAGGAACAGATGAAAGCTTGTAAAAACTAAAAAGACCTTATGAAACTGGAATTTATAAACAGGGATCATATCATTCCTGTACAGGTTCAGGGTTAGTGTATCTTATTGAAATTGTTTGCGAAGATGTATTCTCGCCATTTAAATCATTAAACTCTATATTTGTTTTTTGTATGAATGATTCATGTAGTTATATATATATATATATATATATATATATAGTGTTAATAGGATTCGCTTGGATTATACTACCTGTATATATATATATATATATATATATATATATATATATATATATATATACATACAGGTAGTAATCTGTTGATATAATCCAAGTGAGTCCTATATATATTAAGACTAGAAAACTTTTCTGTTATTTAATCCATAGCTGGGGAGTGGAAAGATGGATTCATACCTTTACAAGGGCATTTGTACAAAAATGAATGTCCTATGCTGTGCACATGCACAATAGTTTAAACATGCTTTTACATAATAAATTCTAATTTTGGCATTTTAAATTTGCCTTAAGAATGAAAAATAAAAATATTTGCAAAATGTTTAAAAAGTTTTTGTATGATGTAAAAAAGTCCGTATATATTAATATTATTAAAAATCCGTTTTATTATTGCATAGATTTTCATAGTAAAATTAGTATTTTAATTTTACCTAGAAATATTAAAAAATAAGTAAGTCACCATATTTAAAACTATAGTAATATATTATTACATAGATTTTTGTAGTAAAATTAGTATCAATATATTACCTAGAAATACTAAAAAAAGTAAAGTAATAAGTAAACATATTTAAAAATATTTAACTACAAAAGATATCTAGAAAAAATTGTTTAAAAAATTAATCTGCAGATGATTTTGATGTCAAAATAATCTATTCTTAGAATTTTGGGGGAAGGTGAAGAAAAAAAGAAAGGAAAAAAGAAATGAGAAAAGAAAGAAAAAAGCATATGCTGATTACCACCTCCTCCTTTTGATGTAGGGTACAAAAAAGAAATTGGGTTTGTTTTGATTTCGTGTTGGCTCTACCTCCTTTCAAGATGATAAAAACATATCTATTCTAGGAACACAAAACTTAAATTTGTCTTTTATTCTCTTATGGGAAAGTCCCCTGGCTGAAATATAAGAAGAGAATTTTTGTACACAGTTTATTTTATTTTTTTTTTTTTTTGGAAGCCAGTTGAATTCATGAAGACAGAAGCCAATTTAAAGCAGCACTATCCTTTAGACTGAAAATCATGTATACATATATATTTAAAGCTTCTTGGACTCTCATAAGATGCATTGATTCTATTATCTATGAATATGTTAATGTTTCTCTTAGAAATAGAAAAAAATTATACACACCATGAGTAACAAGAAATGAAGTCCTATTGCAAAGCTATATATTAGGTTGGTGCAAAAATAATGTCGGTTTTTGACATTTTTTAACGGCATTATTTTTGCACCAACTTTATATATATATATATATATATATATATATATATATATATATATATATATATATATAATGTATGTATGTGTATATTTACCACTAATTATATATATATATATATATATATATATATATATTCCCAAGTTTGCATCTATGCAGACAACAATACAATTTACTCCTGCCTCAAAAACAAATCTAGTGTCGCTGACAAAACTAACCTGGCCGCTTGTCTTGAAATGGACCTCCAATCGGTTGTTAATTAGGGCAAGAATTGGCTGGTCAACTTTAACGCCTCAAAAACTAAACTACTCTCTATTAATTATCATAGAGATCCTTCCCTGCCCCCCCCCATTAGAATGTTTGATAGTCAACTTCTTGAGAGCAACTCTCTGCGTCTGCTTGGTCTCACGTTGACTGCTGACCTGAGATGGAACAAATACATTGAGTCAATTGCTTCGTCCACCACGAGGAAAGTTGGCTCTCTGTGCCGTGCCAGGAAATTTTTCTTCCCGGAATCGATACTTCAAATATACAAATCAACTATTTGGAGTATTGCTGCCAGTTATGGTCTGTTGCACCTTCTGTTTACCTTCGGAGTTCTTGACAAGATCCAGAGGCGGATATGTAATATAATTGGCCCTGATCTGGCATCTCATCTACAGTTGCTCTCTCACAGATACGCAGTCGCCTCTCTCTGTCTTTTTTACAAATACTTTCATGGTAATTGCTCCGATGAACTGCTTTCACTGGTTCCCAGACTTCATGAATTCAAGCGCCCTACAAGGCTGACATCCCGCTCTCACCCTTTCACTGTAGAAACTTTTAAATGTAGTCATCTCTTCTACTCCAATAGCTTCATACCTCACACCTCTCACCTGTGAAACACCCTTCCCTATTACTGTTTCCCTGAGAGCTATAATCTCCAATTATTCAAATGTAATGTCAATCGACATCTCCAGTTACCTTGATCTATCCACTATCCCTCTCCTCATCCTTTTCTCTATCACTCTTATCTGCTTTTGCTCCAAATCTTCTGCAATCCCCTGCATCCTAGTGGCTTCATGCCTTGCTCGGGGCGTAATGCTTAAAATATATATATATATATATATATATATATATATATATATATATATATATATATATCCCAACCAGTGTTTAGATATTAAATATTTTATGTAGTATTTTTTAAAAAACCTTTCCTTTAATTACAAAATGTAAGAATTAAAGCAATACAGATGATCAGAAAAAAATAAAAAGACAGGAGAAGAATATTTTTCACGATATTGTATTTTACTAAATTCTTCAAAGTTCAGAATAATTAGTGTTTTTCAACATTTTTAAGGATAAAATGTTTAAATGCTGACAAAATGACTTTTTCATTGAAAATATATCTGAATTACTTTGTGATGTTTTCACAAATTGCAAAGCTGTTTCAATGAAACTTGATAATTGGTCTGCTAAAGGAAAACTGTAACTGAAATGATAACAAAAAGTAATCTATGTAAAATAAAATAATATGATTAATTAATTTCAAAACCACAATCTCAAAATATTTAAGACTTAACAGCACCCATATTATAGCCATATTTTTAAAAGTTACAATACAAAAACATCTACTTCAATGTAAGTATAACTGTGTGATGAAGTAATCCAGTAGTGGATTTCCCCAGATCAACAGCACTTAAAATATTTTAATTCTTCATTAATTTATGTCAACAGGAATTTCTATTTTGTATCACATTCAATAGAAATATGTCATAATGAATTATTTTATACTACTTATAAGGTTTCTTGAACAATTTCTAGAATTTATGTATTCTGATCTGTTTTTAGCAGAAGCCATTTTTTGTTTTATTCATCTGAATAATTATAGATAATTCACTTCTAATGGATTCAGAATGTTCAAAAAATTTTTATCTATTTTTTCAATAAATTTACAAATTGACATGTAGTTATTTTGTTGAATATTGATCTAGGTATTTTCATATTATTATGATTAATATTTGTAACATATGAGTTTTTCCATTTAGTCATTCAAATACTCCCCCACATATATATATATATATATATATATATATATAGAAAAAGTTGTAAATTAAAAAAATTATGTTTTATTTTATGAAAGTATTTGTTTATTTATATATATATTTGATATTTCAAATTGTCCTCAATCTTTCATCAGAAATAACTGTTTGTTACAAATAAATTAAAATTACTGTTTGTTAGCAAGTAGCGTCCTTCGCGAGACGCGGACGTCACGTGATATGGAACGTCACTGTTCAGATATTCCTAACTTAAATCTAACTGTCATAAATATTTTAAATGTTGTTTAAAAAATTTTTTTAACTATATCTAAAAAAAAAAAGAAAAAAAAAATTTTGCTTAACTAGTGAAATATTTATAAAGATTTAAAACACCCAAGTCCCTATTCAACCGTAGTTTATGTGTATTTAATTTTAAAATCCAATAAGTTTCGTTTTTTCTGTGTGTGTAAGTGGAACTAAAATCGGAATCTATCAATAAACATTTGCAGTTTTCTAATGAATGTCCTGATTGATTAAAGTGTTTAGCTATGGGGGAATAAGGGTTGTTTTTACGTATGGTTTGTTTATGATTATTGAAACAAAATCTAAAATTATTTCCAGACTCACCAATATATCCATTATTAGGACATAAGGTGCAGAATAAATAATAGATTACGTTATGGCTATCACAGGTGAGGTTAGGTGGCTGTATCTTGATATTGGTGTTGGGTACAGAAAATATATTAGCTATTATTAAATGTTTGCAAACTAAGCAACGAGGTTTGTTACATTTGTAATTTCCTGATTGGTTTCTATTGTTTAGATATTTGGTAGAGGTGAGGATAGCTGATAGGTTAGGTGATTGTTTCTTTGCATTTATGGGTGGTTTATCGAAAATGTCTTTGATCTTTTTGTCTAACTGGAGGTTCTTGTAATCCTTTTTTAAATTGTGAATAAGTGTGTGGTAATATTGATTGTGGTTAAAAACCATGGGAATCCGATTGTTGTTTTTATTTTTCTTGTATGTAAGAAGTGTGTTACAATTTATCAGGATAGTTTTATTTAGTGTTTCTTTTATTATTTTTATTGGGTATTTATATTTTAGGAACTGTTTTGTTAAGTTATTAATGTTGTATAGAAAATCTAAATGGTCTGAGCATATGCATTTGATTCTTAGAAATGAGCTGTATACAATAGATTTTTTTAATTTAAAGGGATGACAGCTGTTAAAGTGCACGAATTTATGTTGGTTTGTGGGTTTGTTGTATAGACTGGTAGAAAGTGTATGTTTGTTTAATTTTATCATAACGTCTAAGAAAGGGATGGATGTGTATGAGTGCTCCATGGTAAATTTAATTGTATCGTGGAAATTGTTGCAGAAAGTAAAAAAGGTTTTTAATTTTTCTGATCCATGAGTCCATAGTAAGAAAATGTCATCAATATATCTAAAGTAATGTGATGGTTTATATTCTGAATTATCTAGTATCTTCTTTTCTAGAATGTGCATAAAGATATTAGCATAACTAGGTGCCATTTTCGTGCCTATTGCTGTGCCACTAATCTGTAAATAGTGTTTGTTGTTGAATTTAAAATTATTATGTGTTAAGATGAAATTTATTAATTGGCATATATCTGTAATTTGGTAGTTAGGTAAGTTTTTGTTACTAAGGAACTCATAGCAAGCTGATACTCCTTCAACATGTGGAATGTTCGTGTAAAGGGACGAAACATCCATCGTTACTAGAATTGTATCATGGTGGACTAAGTTAATGTTTTGTAATTTGTTGAGAAAGTCAGTAGTGTCTCTAATATAACTAGGTATTTCGGGCAATAAAGGTTTTAGGATATTGTCTATGTATCCAGATAAAAGTTCTGTGAGGGTACCAATGCCTGATATTATGGGTCTACCAGGTGGCAGGACGGAGCTATAACCATCTTAGACACTAACAACTACATTAAAGAAGCAGAATCACAACTTCAAAATAACAGATTCTATGTACCCTTACCTCTAGACCCAACTAGCACATTCAAAACAGAATTATTACTTCTCACTCAGAACCTGAACCACAACATAAAAAATACCATAAAATCTCTTATTCCTGAGAACCCTAAAACAGCAACATTCTACATTATCCCAAAACTACATAAACTCCCCAAAATACTTTCAGAAAAACACCCAAACACTTTTTCATCCAACCCACATCAAATTACACAATCAAATAATGAAGAGAACATCTATGAAATTTCAAAAACCCTTAAAATCATGCCATCATAAATCATAATCATAAATATTTCAATAGTTAAGCAATTTTTTTTTCTTTTTTTTTTAGATATAGTTAAAAAAATTTTTTAAACAACATTTAAAATATTTATGACAGTTAGATTTAAGTTAGGAATATCCGAACAGTGACGTTCCATATCACGTGACGTCTGTGTCTCGCGAAGGACGCTACTTGCTAACAAACAGTAATTTTAATTTATTTGTAACAAACAGTTATTTCTGATGAAAGATTGAGGACAATTTGAAATATCAAATATATATATATAAATAAATAAATACTTTCATAAAATAAAACATAATTTTTTTAATTTGCAACTTTTTCTATATATACATATTAAGAAAGTATACGTGGCTGCTCATTATACTATATATATATATATATTCCTAACTTAAATCTAACTGTCATAAATATTTTAAATGTTGTTTAAAAAATTTTTTTAACTATATCTAAAAAAAAAAAGAAAAAAAAAATTTTGCTTAACTAGTGAAATATTTATGATTATGATTTATGATGGCATGATTTTAAGGGTTTTTGAAATTTCATAGATGTTCTCTTCATTATTTGATTGTGTAATTTTATGTGGGTTGGATGAAAAAGTGTTTGGGTGTTTTTCTGAAAGTATTTTGGGGAGTTTATGTAGTTTTGGGATAATGTAGAATGTTGCTGTTTTAGGGTTCTCAGGAATAAGAGATTCTATGTTGCTCATTATACTATATATATATATATATATATATATATTTATATATGAGATAAATCTTTAAACATTTACTAATTTATTAATAAAATATATGTATAAAGATAGATATGTCAAATATATTCTATTATATAAGGAGTAACAATTATTTTTCAGTTTTAATGGCTTAGCACAATAAATCCAAATTAATCAAGTTGAGAGAGTATTGCATTTGGATAATTTGTTGTCCTGTTTAATGGATAGTATGGTAGGAATTTTTTTTTTATTAGTTTTTGCGATTGTGAGTAGAGTGTAGTATCTGTTGCTACTTATCCCACAAAATGCATTTTGTCTGATTCTAAATTTTATACAAGAAACCTTTATTCAAGAAAAAATAAGGTAAGATGAAAAAATTATTCATTGACATTATACATTTGAGGAGATGTTGATGCTTATTTAATATAAATCTTAAATTCTAAATACCGCTTAAAATTTCTTTAAAGGACATAATGAATTTATTTTTAGAGGATATACCTAAAAAACAAAAAAATATACTAAGAAAATGACTTTTATTTGTGCAGACAAAATGTATCTCTTTTGAGAGAATGCAATACACTCTGCAGGAATTGTTTCCGACTGTGTGAAAAATGTTCTTACTTAAACAGAAATTGTATCAAAAAAATAATTTTCTTTTCTATTGTTTATTGTTGTTATCTTACAAGATGAAGATGAATTTGTGGTAATAACAATCAGTATACAAACACTTGGATTTATGTATATATTACTTTCTAGAAAGTGGAATGTAAGAAAAATATATATATATATATATATATATATATATATATATATATATATATATATATATATATTATACTATATCTACCTACCAACCTACCTACAGACCTACCTACCTACCTACCTACCTACCAATTTTCAGACTGTGTCTAACAGCTGGAAAAACAGATTTTTGGAAATTCTGCAAATGATATTTTGTTGGTAGTAGTTTGTATTTTTTTGTTTCTTGGATATTTAAGATAAAAAATTTGAAGTATGTGTGTGGCAGTTTATGTGGACATATGTATAGTATTGGTGAAAAGAAAAATGTTCCTTTTAATAACAAAATGGTGTAGATAAAATTCTGTATGTTTGTGAGTAGAGTGCCTCTTATCTAAGTCAATAAGTCCATAGCCTAAAGTTAAAGGTGATAAAAGCATTTATTTTATATAATAAATATCCTTTTTTCAACATAATCTCCTTCCTTATAAATGCACTTAATGCATTATAATAACTTTTATAATAACTTTGATCATACATTAGATAGAAAATAAATTCACATCAGAATTCAACAAATAACTATGGATTTATTGATCCAGCTAATTGAACTAAGAGTTGAACATTATTCTGATTCCCTTATCATAGTGAAATTTCATTAAATAAAATATTGTAATATTTTGAATTAAATTACAAATAATATATAAAAATGTATAATCTGTCCATCTCTCTCTCTTTCTCACACACACACACACATATGTATATGGGGAAATTTTATGACAAAGTGGAAAAAGTTTACTTGTGACATATTTTGTCCTTCAGGACTTCATCGGACTAATTTTTTTATGCTGGTAGGACTACACATGCACATGGCAGAGAATGCTGGGAATTTTAGAATTTTTTGTAATATTTTTTTTCAATTGACTTCACTCAGAGTCTTTTTTCTTTTTCTTTTTATCACTTTTGTAAATAGGTATTCTACACAGTGATACAGATCTGCCAGGAATGGTGAAATGTTGTAAGAGCCAGGGGGCAAATTTACTGTAAATAACTTTGCAATTAAGGCACTCTCTAGACATTTATGTTGTAGTGAATTATTTCCTCCTTTGATAATAGTAGCATTTTTTATGTCAAAGTTGTGGTAAGTCTCATTATGGTGGGTAACCAATGCATTTGATGTATATAATCTTTTATTAAGATTCTTTGAGGTTTCTCCTATGTATTTTTTGTGACAATTATTACAGGCGATGGAGTAAACTCCTCCTTCAGGCTTTACCTTATATGTTTTGTTTAGTACTGACTAAGCCTTTTATTGTTTTGGATGTTGTAGTAACAACTTTTTGTTGAGATTAGATAGATTCTTTTTGATTATAGATGTGATAGAATTAGTCGGCAGGATAATATATATTTTTGATTCATTGGTTTTCTCAGGAGGGGCCATTTTTTTGTTTTGGAATATTTTGTGGGCCTTTTGTTTTGAATTGAATATAAAATAATTAGGTTACTGGAGAAATTTGAATTTGTTTTCAATGTATTTCTCTTCATTGTGTAAATAATCTAAGCTGCATATCCTTAGAGTTCTTAGGTAGAATCCAATGATTAGCCCGGATTTTACTTTGTTGTTATGATGGGAATTGAAATTTATTAGGTAATTTATGTCGGTTGATTTCCAGTGGACACCAAGTTTTAAACTGTTGTTAATACTTTAAAAAATGCCACCATGATCAAAGGAGAAAATAATTCACTACAATGTAAATATCTACAGAGAGTACCTTAATCACAAGGTCATCTACAGTAAATTTGCACTCTGGCTCTTACAACATTTCACCATTACTGGCAGATCTAATATTAAAGTGTAGAATACCTACATACTGTTCTTGATATATAAAAATATATATCGTTATCTTATATATATATTACATATAAATATGTATGTATGTATATGTATATATATGTATGTATTTGTATATATATATATATATATATATATATATATATATATATATATAATTATTATTATAATTATATATATATATATAATTATTATTATAATTATTATTATAATTATATCTGCTCTACTTTGCATTGAGCACACTTTTAAGAATAGTAATTGTTGGTTATTGGAATTCATTCCATATATACCAATTATATACTTGGGTATATATATATATATATATATATATATATATATGCAAATGTATACATGTATGCACACATAGTGAAGACCATCCTTCGTTGAACGTCATGGTCTGACATTACAGAATTACAAAGAACTGTGCCAAATAGCAGAAACATTACTTGAAGATATTAGGTTGGTGCAAAAATAATGACGTAATAATGTCGTTTTTTGACGTTCAAAAATACGTCAAAAAACGACATTATTACGTCATTATTTTTGCACCAACCTAATATCACAAAATAATGACATAATCAAGATTTTGACATTCTAGACTACATCAAACAAAGTTTAGGAAGGAAACTCCCATCAATACTGGAAAAAGTGATAAGAGTTATTGCACTTAAAAAACCTATTTTTCTGAAAATTGTTTTAAGAGAAAATTTTATAAATTTCAACTGACAGTAGTACTGGGTGCTCATTTAATGAATTCTGAATATTTTCTTATAAAAAATGACTAATATTACCATTTGTTACAGAATGTGAAGGCCAGAATGGGCAGTGATTGACTGGAGTGCCTTGTGGGTTTGGTATTCTGACAGTGATGAATTGCCTTTGTCTGGGTTTGAGATATAAGTCCAAAATGGCACAAATCCAACAGAGGGCTGCAAGAATTCTGAAGCATTGATATCTACACCCAGGTTAGCGACTGTCTAAGACCATGCACAATGGGACACTGAGCTAACATGCAACCATGTTCCTGTGATGTCATTTCTCCCACTGACTCTTAGAATCCAAGCTGCCACCACTGTCTCCTAATAAAACAAATAAGAAGAAATGATCCTTTTTGTTGATATCATTTTGTGTCATAGCATGGGGATCCAGAGATGACACAGAACACGTTACCATGTATGTATTTGTATATACAGTGGAAAGCAACAGAAATAAGCAAGAAAAATCACTTTACTTAATTTTTACCATGAAGTTTTAAGTATTGGTCAATGTACTTTAAGGAGAAGTATCATTTGGAGCTGTAAATCAAGTTGTCATATTCATGTGTATGAGAGGAAATACACATATGAACAACACATTTTATTACAGTTCTGAATGATCATACATACTACTCCTGAAAATATATTGTTAAATATTTAAAATTTTTTATTGAAAATTAAACAAACTGAATTTTTGGTTTGATAATTCATTTCTCCTACTTTCAACTCTATATAAAAAGATGTGAAAAATAATCAGTTTGATCTACTTCACAAGGTGAATGAATATTTTAATTGTTGGTGATTGAAATACTGATTTTTGGAAGTGGGTCAGCTCTGACAACTTTATGGCACTCATCTTGTGTGTGGGCAAATTAATTCAATGGTAAAGAAATGTTGAGTTTTTTTTATATCATTTCACCCCAAGCAAGGCAACAGTACCACTAGAATGCAGGGGATTACAGGGGATGAAGGTGAATGAGAAGATTGAAAATGAGGAAGATTAAGAAAAGGGCAAAAAATGATCACACTTCAAGAAGACAAGATGGCAACTGACGTTGCATTTAAATTTTCAAGGATTGTAGTTATCAGGGAAGCAAGAAGTCAAGAGGGAGATCCACAGGTCAGAAGTGTGAGAAAATAAAATATTGGAGTAGGAATGTGTGTTGCATCTAACTAGTTCAACAGTAAAGTGGTAGACTTAGTTGCCAATCTAGAAGCATGCTTAATTTCATGGAGTCAAGACATCCAAGGAAAAAAGCTCATCCACGTAGTTAGCATGAAAATATTTGTAGAATAGGCAGAGTTTTATAATGCAAACCTTCAGTAAATATTAGAAATGTGAATTTTTAGAGCATATTTTTAAGGCTATATAATTTAAAATGATATTTATTTCTTACATTTACATATCTCACTTGCTTTGGGCTAAAATATATTTGACCATTCATTTGCTTTTTATTTCCTACCCCTTTTATGAACATTACATTTTGGCACTAAGTTTTTTAACTAAATCTTTTTTTTTAAATTTGAAAATATTTCCTCTTTATATATATATATATATAGGAGGCACAGTAGAGTAATGGATAGTGGGAAAGGTATGAATCCTCTTTTTCTCCCTCCAGTTATGGGTAAATAGCAGGGCAGACTGGGTTCTGGGTGGCAACTGGTCAAGAAGGAAAACTCTGAATTTAAAACCTGTGGAAGGTTGTTGGGAACCTTGCGGCACATAGTGCACCAGCTCTCTGTATTTGGCCCTTCAAAAAGTGTGGTTAGTTCTGCACAAAGCCTTCACCACTATAATCAAACTATATGTGCCTGGCTGTTGGTTCCTAGGAACTGAGCTGCTTGACCCTCATACATTGAATATGACAAGAGAGTCCACCACATATATTATATATGTATATATATATTATGTATATATATATATATATATATATATATATATATATATATTTTTTTTTTCTTGTCTATATTTCTGAGACGAGGTATTATGTACATTATTTACATTATTTGGACTATTGTTCTCATTTTGTCACCATGTTTACCACAACATTTTGGCCATTGTACACTCCGGACTTGTCCAGGTGGTCGGAATGTTGAACTGAACACTTTATTTCACAGACTGGGGTAGACTGTTCTAGTTCCATATGTCATGTCTAATGAATGTCAGGAGACATGGCACAGTGGATAAAGGCATTAGTTAGATCCAGTAACAGGACCCAAAGAGTGTGAGTTCAATACCTGGTTAATGTGGTGGAGAACTTTGAGAGGGGAATTAACAGGTGATAACTGACATACATATTTTGTATTCTTTATGCAAATAAATATTGATATTGGTTTGAATCATTTTGGAATTCAGCCAATGAAATTGGTTTTATAGTTAGTGCAATCCCAGTTTGCTTATATAATGTCATTGACTTTTGCTGCCAGTTATTTTGTCTTTTGTTAATTTGTCTTCATGTTATTTTCATTAGGTATTTTCTCAAGTTTCATATTATTTATATATGTGTCTAAGTAACAATAATTATGTAAATAACCTTTAAAATGAGTTGCACCTAATCTTAATGTCCATGTGTAAAAAAACAGATTGTAAAGTTTTGTTTTGTAATAGATTCTTGTTAATGATGAGAGAATTATTGATATAGAAAAACTTGGATCTTCTAGGGTTACAACTACATCAC
>OZ010598.1:51053926-51258926 GCA_963932145.1 Acanthosepion lycidas | reverse complement strand
TTGCCCTGTTTTTCCAGGATTCATATGATACAATTTATTTTTGTGATTGGAAGATTGTAGTTTTTTGTTTTCAATTGTATTTTGCTTTGCTTCAATGGAATAAATAGGCTTCTCAAAAATGGGGTCAATAATCTCGGCTCTGCACTATCTTTAATGACGCAACTGCAATCTGCCAACCACCACTTGATCAACTGAAAATGTAGACAATAAATGCTCATTTCTAATCTTCCATAAAAGCATCTGCTAAAAAAGAGAAATAATGAAACAAGTTGTTTCAAATCACTTGGATTAAGAACAAAGCAAAACAAGAAAACCAACAATGGCTGCTTTTACATTTTACTGACAAAGGCTAAGAATACCATGGGCAAAACTGTTGAGCAATTAAGGAAAATAGAAACAACAAGGAAATTTATTCTTACAAACAGAAAGAATTTCTAGAATGAGGAAATTTTTAGAATTTCTAGAATTTCTAGAATGAGGAAAGTGGGCTGAGAGATTTAACACTCAAAGAATATACTGAAAGTTAAGATAAACAGTTAGTATTTTCTTTTATTAAATGTTCATGTAACAAAAAAACAATTTAACTAATGAGTGGCAGACCAAGAGATGAGGTGAATGAGCTAAAAATAGAGAAGGTGTAGGGGGAGGGATTAAATACCAGTGGTGACTGTCCACAGCCGGCAGCCAATGAGAAACTCTGGGTAATGATGGTGAAGACTCAAGGTAGAAAATGGGATCTTTTTTATGGTTGTTAGCATTCATGCAGATGTACAGTCAGCCTAAAGGAAGAAAGTCATAAAGAAGGCAGAGAGAGAGAGAGAGAAAGAGAGAGAGAGAGAGAGAGGACAACATAAGATGCTTGGAAAGAAACAGGAAAGATGGAAATTTGTCATGTTCCTGCTGAGAACAAGGTTAAGAGAAAGGCAGGTGAGCAAAAGCTTCACTTCTGTCTTTGAAATACAGTTCACCCAATACAAAGCTAAAGAGCTACTCAAGGTAGAGCGTTACTGAATGAGGTTATTGTATAGATGTAAGAGGAGGAAATAAGTGCAGATTTTGAGGACAGATAATGGTTGTCTTCAGATTTGAAGATTGTAGTGATCAGGGAAACATCCTCTCAGGAGTCTGATCTGCAGGTCTATTTAACAATTTGCTTTATCCGGTTGTTATTAATTTCATTGTTTACCAAAATAAAAATCAGAGATAGCAACTCAAACATGTGTACCCACTAAAAATAATGTTTATAGTCATAAGAAATGATGAATGAAAATGTTTTCAAAAATTTCAGTAGTGACATAAGGATATAGTGATAAGCTAAGAGTTTCAAGAGTTCAAAGATGTATGTATGGAAGGTACTTGTTAACCTTTTATTTCTTGCTTTACTAACTCCTTGAAGACAACTATTATTTTTTCATGAGGATAATTACAATAAGGATATTTAAAATAATGAATCAAAGCAATTTGTGTCATTGGAAGGATATTGATAAAATAAACAGTAATTTCCTTAAATAAATAAGAAATTATCAGTCCACTCTATTTTGAAATAACTACTAAAATGTACTCACCTGAGTAGAAAATCACCAAAAAGTAATCACCAGGTAGAAACAAGAATGGGTGTAAATGGTGGCCAGTCAGCACTGGTATTTAACCCCCCCCCCCGCCTACACCTTCTCTATGAGTGATTGTGTTTTGTACATTTTTATGATAAAAATCCCTTTTACTAATTCAAATGTCATATGCCTGCATTCACATACAAATAAAGAAGAGCACATATATATTCACTATGGATTAATATTCTTTTCCAAGTATGCCTGTCTTTTGGGGGTGGCTAGTTAATCCCTATTACAAATGCTTGCTCAGGCACATTTTGTCCACTTGTAGATTATACTGCAACTATGTTAGCATAATCATTGATTGATGTTTTCTCAAACTATTCCCTCTACCTGAGATTGTCTCCTTAATCTGATATTATCAAGAGATCACATCCTTGACAAATCAACCATGGTGAGATTTGAAACTGGGTCTCATCGTTGGAACTGTAGTATAATAACCACTTCACCATGCACCCACTCTGCACATATATTCACTTCATACAAACATGCACTGAAGTGACATACACACATTTAAAAAGTTATGCTTCAGAAAATGTGTGAGATTTAGGCATCTTACTCATGAGAATGTCTTTTTCATATTCCTGGACAACATTCAAAAGATGGGATTAAAGTTCTTCTAAGTTACTTCCTTTCAGGCAAACTATTCTTTAAATATTAAGATTTAAAGAATGGTTGTAGTTGTTTTTTTGTTTAATGTCTAAAATCTATTAAAGTGTTTTAACTGTTTATTGAAGTTTTTATCACAATTTGTTTACTTTTTCAACTTTTAGGCAGTAGGAGAGATTTTTTATTCATATAAGATTTTTGTAACTTACATATATGTATGTATATATATTATATATATGAATACAGAAATAGCTATTCTAGATATGAACTTGAACATATTTAAATAAATGTTTGACACATGGTGCAGGTATTTTCTTTTGTGAACCAACACACAAGTGGTATCTCAAGCAGTTGCATCAGTTATAACATTTGGTTTTAATTGTAGATCAATTTCTGCTATTAGCTGGTTTTAATGTTAAGTATATATTCAGACATGCTGGCACTCTCTCTCTTTCTCTCTCTCTCTCTCTCTCTATATATATATATATATATATATATATATATATATATATATATATATATATAAAGATTAAAATGCAAATCAAAATACCATACTGAGTGAACTCAATGTTGTTCTGACAATTTTCCAATCAGACAAAAGCTGATATATGTGTATGTGGGTGGAGGATTTGAAGCTATTGTTTTGTAATGGACAAGGTTGAGGTTGAGAACTTTCAAGGAAACTAAATTCAACATTTTCAGAAGGAATAAATTTCAACATGTCAAAGAATTTTATAAATATATTTTTATATAATTAATAACAATACTTGAAGAGAGAAAATAATATACTTCTGCATAGACAGGCAGGTGAAAAAGGAAGAAAAACATTAAAACATTTCTATTAAGAAATGTGTGTGCATGTGTGTGAATTCAAATTTTGTAGGTGGCTTCCTAGGGAAGGAAATTTCCCCCAAATGGGATATGTTGATGCTGCTACATTTTTGAGTGAGAGAGAATTTGAGGGTTTTTTGTTCTGTCCTTTTATATTCTTGAAACAGTGTCACATAACTGATGACGTCACAGACAAAGTTGAAGTGTGTCGGAATTGGTACTGGTTTACATTGCACTCTATATATACATGTTAGTGTAGAAGAACAATTCTAAGATCATATAAGCTTATGATCTCATAAAGTTCATAAGATCTGAATTTTGAAACTTGGGAGGAACAAATATATATATTCTTCTTCAGCAACTATACTGAAATATCTAATAATTTATAAGTAAATAATAACTGAATTATTCACAAGATTCTTCACAAATTTGCTAAATCACAATTTCTTTTTCTTTTTTTTTTTAATCATTTCAAGGCAATAAGATGTGAGAGATTACTGAGTGTGATAGAATATAACATTATTAAGGAAAGAGGACAATAAAAGAACGGGTATTAGGAAGACAGAAGATAATGATTGATGTTGCATTTAAATTTTTGAAGATCAAACTTAACTGGAAAGCAAGACGCTGGAAGAAAGTTACTTCAGCTAGAAGTGTGAGAGAAGAAACTGTTAGCATAGAACTCACAATTACATTTAATCATCTCAACTATAAAATAAAGAGACCTTGCCGTCAATCTAGTAGTATGCTTAAATTCATCAAGTCTAGATACAACAGAACATCAGAACAATAATCATGAAAATATTTATAGAAAAAGCATAGATAGGGAAACTATGTTACAACAATAGGAAAGAGACTGAAGCCAAGATGCCAGGTCAAGACCAAAAACATTGTAGATTTTTCTTTATATTTTATTAAGAATCTCTAAATATATAGCAGAAGCACCAGACCAGATGTGGCAGCAATATTTAATGCCTGGACAAATGGTAGACATATTATAAATGTGCAAGATAGATTTTGGTGAGAAAGATTGTGTAACATGATACAGTGAATCAATTCTCTTAACAGTAGACTTAGCAATTGATTCAATATAATCTATCCACTTTATGTTAGCATAAAATATTAGCCCAAGAAGTTCCAAAGAGTATAACATTTTCAACATTTTATAATAGTGGAAAATGCAATTTCAATGACATACAGAAGATATGTACACATATGCACATACAAAGAATGAATTATTTATTCCACATGAATTACAACTTTCTCAATGTATATGCTGTAAAATTGACAAATATGAGAGGTGAGGGTACTGTAGTGGTTACTGATATAGAAAGCAGATTTGGATAGTTGAATTGAAATTCCAATCTAGTCTGGTTGGTGTGTTCACTTTGATACTAATATACTTAGAAAAGGTGTGAATTCACCTGTTCTCCCATTTGCTTTGTATTAAATAGCAGGGTAGACTGGTCTACCTAGCATTGAATAGCAACTAGTCTATGAGATGTATGGGTGGTGTAATGTAAAACTGCTTGGAATTGGTAATTAGGGATGGGGAGATAAATTCCAATTCTAGTTGGGTTCATTATATTCACTAACATACAAATGGCCTCAGGATAGGTAGGAATCCACCTCTTCCACCCCCTGATATGAGTTAATTAATAAGACTAAATCATTATTATCTCAAAAATAGTCCTACAATGTAAAAATATTTTCTGGTTTAAATAATCTGCAAAGGGTTGATAAACCATAAAAAATGCATCAAGTAATTGAAACATACTTTTATGAAGTTATAAATAAAATTAAATATAACAACAATTTTACTATAAGATAAGTTAAATATTTGCTGAGAGTCAATAATATAAAATAATTAAAAAAAATATAAACTAAATATACAATATGTAATTTAAAATGAACGAATAAAAATCAGTGATGTTGAATACAATGATTGGTGGACTTTGTTTAGCAGTATATTAATCTCTATGGGTTATTTAATGTTGAAATCTAAATATTTTGAACATTGTTATATGCCTTCAATTACAGGTAAAATGTATTGTTAGTCATTTTACTATAAATAGTTATTGTTGGTAATTTTTTATAGAAAAATGTATTGCTCGTATTTTGATTATAAAAATATATTTTTATATTTTCATAGTGTTTTGTTTTTGTTTGGGTGGGGTCACTATTTACTCATAGCTGAAAACCAAACAGGTGCTACCACCTTGGATCAGGGTGGACTTGGGAACAGCAGCAATTAAGAGGTGGTTCCATGCTCTTCAAACCTCCAGTCTCTCAATCACAGGCCTTTTTGCCAGATGTAGTTTATCATCATACCCAGGACTATGAATACAATGATAATTTAAATGTTTCTATTTTTCAAATTATGTGATCAGTGGTGAATTTACTGTGTGAAAAAAAAAATGAAATTTGATTGCTTCTAAATATTTAAATGTTGTCACATTCTGAACAGAATGACTGACATTTTTCCCTTTGCTTGGACCTGTTTTACTATTTTACTAAAAAATGCTAGGACAACCATAGACTGAACATGTGAGCAATGGAGATGTTTTAAGGAAAATAGGAATAACAAAGAAACTTGCTCTTATAATCAGAATGAATTTCTGAAACATATAATGAGGAAAGAGGACCTAGAGAATTTAACACACACAGGACATAGGTAATCAGAAGTAAACAAGATATAATCTACTTAACAAGTGCATTCAGATGAATGGCAGAATGGAGACAAAAGAGGGACTGTAAAAGATAAAAACTTACTTAGCACAACACGTGACAATTGTGGAGAGCCATGATCAATGAATGATTGAAAATAGCTTCAAGTAAATAAAGCCTGTAAGTCTTAAAGAAGATAATACTTCATCAGACTCTATAGACTGGTGCTACAAACTCACAAAGAGTTTTACAAAATGACAAAAACTGTTTATAGCAGATGAAAATATATAAAAACTTAGATATAAAAACAATTATACAATGCAGTGAAGCAGACTTTGTATAAGCTCAAAAATGCTCAAAGATAGAGCTCAAAAATGCATCAAGTCTGATGATGTTCAAGTAAAGCAGCTCATGTTGGATAAAGTACTAAATAATGATACTTAATATTTGACTCACTCTCCTCCATTTTAGTTTAGGTTGACAACTTACCTCTGGTAACATAACCAGATATCAGATCTTTAACATTTTCATGCTCTCCACACATGCAGCTGTTACCAAAACCCACAACAAAAAGTCCCTGTCACTAGTCAATCCTTGAGTTGTTTTTTATGAGAGAAATATATGTAAAACAGTTTTGCTTGTCACATTCTAGGGTTATGCACCTTGTCAATTTCAAAACTTATGCAGAGTACATAAAACTTACAGGTAAAGGTAAATTTATGTAACATCAGACTGAGCATGTACAATGTTGTCAAAAGTTATGCTCACTTTTTATTCATTAACTTTTATAAAACAAAAATAAATTTTAAATGGCATAAGATTAACTGAGAAGGATAGGACGACATAGATGAATTGAACAGCCACCACAATCAGCATATCTAGCACCATCAGACTTTTTCTTGTGGGGTGTACTTAAAAATTTTGTTACTGACTCAAAGTGAAATCAATTCCAGAATTAAAACAAGCAATTTCTGATATGTTTTTTTTTTTTTTTAAATTAATGTACAAATGGTTTGTAGAAGTATTGCTGATAGGGTTCAGTGTTGTATTGAACATGAAGGAGAACATTTTGAAGATGTTAAATAGTTTGTTAATCATAACAAATTATGTTGTTTTGATGTGACAATACTTATAAATTATATTAAACATACTGTAATTTATTTTTGCCCAATAATAAAAAAAAGCATTACTTTTGCCACACACTGTGTATGTTTAGTCAAATTAATTTGGAAATATTACAAATTTATTTCTGATTAATTTTCCCAATTTTCTTTATTTTATAATGTTGGCCAATGTTTCACATTGAAATATAAAATTCTGCTCATTGATTAACATATAAATTGGTTATCATTTACTAAACAATTAAAATAACTAGAATCTCATTTTTGTTTTTGATAAAATAGAAGAATGAGAAAGTTTTAAAGAAAATAGAATCAAAAATAACTCTTATTCTTAGAATCAGAAAAATAAATTTCTGGGATGCATAATAAGGAAAGCAGGTTTGGAGAATTTGATTGGACAACATTGGACATATTGAAAGCAGGAAGGGCAGAGGAAAGCAGTGAGTAGCTTACCTAAAAAAAATATGGAAACAAAAGATAGAAGAGGTAGTGAGAAAGGTAATAAAAACAAAGATTGATAATAGCTTCAAAGGATAGAAATTTGTGGAGAGCCATGATCACTTACATTCTGAAAGAACATGGTGCATAAAAGATGTGCATATGTGTGTGTGATATGAGAAAATTCAAAATGAACTAATTCAATTTAGCCCTGTTTTCAGAAACTCCTGTGTGAATACCAATAGCATTGGAGATTCATCAGAAAAAGATCAAGGCATTCCTAGATATTTTATAATTATTTTTAGGAAGCTTTCATTTTTATATTGATATCAAATTTTTTTATCATGTGAGAATTTAGATAAATACAAATACCTATAGAAGGCAAAAAATATAAATAAAACGAAATTTAGGGAAGGGATAGAAGATTGGATCAATTTTCTGTTTCCAATGATTCGGAAAGGAAAGGAAATGAACCGGACAAGTTTTACTGATTTTGCAAATGGATACAAATTCTGCAGATGTCAAGTAGAGTTTAAAAAATTACATTGGAGTTATACGTCATATATTTTGTAATCTCAATGGGATAAGATATTATGATGATAATTTCAAAAGGATGAGTGACTAATAAGTTTATTTTTGGAATATTAAAATACACTGATTGACTTGAATTTAAGTGGATATACTGACCTCTGATTAGTAAATTGTTCAACATCTAAAAAACATCAAAGGCATCAGAAGATAGGAAGAGAAATGATTGAATTTCTGAAAAGATTAAATAAAATAGTTCTCGCCTAGAGGAATAAATGATAAATAACAAGCAAAGACGATGATATGTTTATGTTATATTCTATAAAAAATATCCCATTTCAGAGAATATAACAGATTAACCAGGGATTTTTGTGTTGACAAAGAAGAAAGAAGCAAAAAATATTAACAGTAACAAAAGAAAGAAGCAAATATAAATTTCCTTTATATCTTCATTCACAGATAGTTTGCACGCTTTCATTCAATAAACGTCCATCAGTGAGTGCATGCTGCTATTAGAATATTAGTTTGATTTAAATTGTGAATGATCAGAATGGACTTGGTGGCACGCAGATTAAGCAAAGAAATTATTTAATTTAATATAATTTTAGTATCAGCAGCAAAATTGCATTTCAAATGTTCCTGTGTCCATACAAAAAATAAGTAATGTGAAAAATGTCATATTTTTATTTTTAATAAATGACTTTATTAATTAAAATATTTAGTAAGGAATTTTGACAAAAATATTAAGTAAGGAATTTTGATAAAAATGAAAACAAAATTTTTATCTAATTTGTTTAGAATATCAAAACAGTAAGATTTCTTTGAAATTTTCTCTAAATTTCTTCTTCCTTTATATATGGTGTCCCTTCAGGATATGAGCTATCATAGCTCTCCATAACTTCCCATCCTTTGGAGCTCTATTCCAGGTTTTGTTCTGTTATTCATTTACACAAGATCATCAGGTTGTTTGCTTACTATTTCCCTCTGCTCTTCTTGACTTGAATATGTCCTGTGAATGCCAAATTTTCTAAGCATTTTTTCTCATTATGTGTCCCAGAAATTTCAACTGTTTCTTTCTAATACTAAATACAAATCTCTTTTTTGTTTCACTTTTTCTTAAAACTAACCCATTGCTCAAATTTTCTATAGCATTGTAATGGAGAATTGGGTCAATTCGACAGGAGACTCAGAGTTGGTCATGTGTGGTGCAGTAAGCCCCAGTAGTTACATCCTCTTCCACAATTGGCTGTTGAAAGAGGATTTTCAACTTAGAGTAGGTTGGACTGACAAAATTAGTATACAAACGATACTAGGCAGGTATTAGCTATTAGGCAGCATAGGTCTTTGACTGAGAGAACTATATAACACCAGCTTTTTCTTAGTCGGGAAAAGTGCTCTCAATGTGTGGAAAACCAGACAAGATGAACATGGGTATTCTCATCATCCTTCTGTAGAACCACATTTCTGTCATATCAAGTCTTCTCTTCAATTCAAGATTAACATTATACTCTATACACAACTAAGTCTATTTTATGTCAAGTATTTATCATAATATCAGAACAAATCCAAATCTTTCATAATAAACTAATAAAATCACTATTTACACTATTTACATTTTTCAGACTGTTTTCCTCATCTTTATTGTCATATTCATGATGTTTTGGATTTTGTATGCTTCAGCCTTCTTCAGGTGATATATGTTGTAATTTCGAACCAAACCCTTTATTTCTAACACTGGGGTAGATTGTTTTAGTTCCATCTGCCATACCTTTTTAGGACATCTTAGTTTCAGTTATTTCCCTTTAGTAACTCACTTCTCCAAGTTAATAAAAGCACATTTCAAATTAAGGGATCAGTTATTTGAAGAGACTTTTTCTAATGAAAAACATTTGATTGGGTAACTCATAAGTAAATTAATATATTTATAAAATTTCATTACTGAAGAGTTAAATTGATAATGTGGCCACTACTGGGAGCCATAAGAAAACTGTTCATACTTAAATATATACTAAAGTTACTTCGTCAAAACCAAGCTAATGATAAAATAAAAGTGAAATTTTAAAACCACCAAATTATTTTCCCTGGAGTGTATTAATAAAAGTACTTTTAGGATGAGAAACACAATTAAGGAAAAATGAAAAAAAAAGTGGATCAAAATGAAAGTAAATGAAATAATGTCAACTAGAATAAAAGAAAAAATTAAGAATTAAGTGAAGATAAATTTAACAGAAGCAAAGATAAGAAAAATAACAAAATTAAAATTATGACTTTTGCAGACTTATTTTCTATTTTTATCATAAAATATATCAACATGATTTTATGATATGAACTGTCATCAGTTTTTTATAACCTTAAACTAAATATCATTTGTGCTATTACAACATCTTCAAAAAGGTATTTTAATATTTGTTGAACATTTTTATTTTATGTATAGAAAAATCTCAGGAGTTTCTTTATCTGTGACCCTTGGGCTATAAGATACTTTACATAAACAGTATCTTATTTAAGCAGTAGATTTATTTTATTAGATAGTTTTAAATTTGATTTACATTTTTTGCTCGTTCTGTCATTATTTTTGTTTGCAATCACTGAGATTATTCATTTCTCCACAGTAGATCAGGTTTTGGCTTGTGTTCTATGTGCTGATTAACCATTTTAAATTACATTAAATTTTCTATTTAACACAAACTGGGGTTTTTTATAGATTTATTTTCCTTACTATCTGTGAATTGCTGTGATGTATTGAGAAAGCTAGTGTCATGATTTCCCCTTGACTTCTTCACAGTTTTGGTTTTCAGATTAGTCTTTCTCCTGGACTGACAGCCACCCATGACTAGAGAGCCCAGTCTATCCTGTTATTTAACCCATAGCTAGGAGAGAAGAGATAGAGTGTAGATTGATGTCTTTCCCAAGGGCATTAGTACAAAAGTGAATACAGCAGACTAGGCAAGAATTTAAACTTAGGTCTCCAGTTCCACACTCTGTGCTATGTTAACCTTTTAATTTTCACTTCTTTTTAAATTTGTATATTAAACTAAATTTTTCCATATTCTTGGAGACTCTGCTTTAAGTAAATTATTGAAACCTCATATCTTGCATGCAATGATCAGCTTCTTTAAATTCATGATATGGTCAACATAAATCTTGATTTTGGTTTCATTTATGTTTTTTTCATCATTTCACAACAATAGCAAGCCACTAAGATGCAAGGGGTTACTGAGAGTGAAAGAAACAGAGAGGACAATAAAAGAACAGCATTTAAAGAGACAGAATATAATGATTGATATTGCATTTAAATTTTTGTAGCTCATAATTGACAGAAAATCAAGATGCTGGAAAAGAATTCCACAAGCAAGAAGTGTGACAGAAGAAACAACAAATATTATAAGGCTAGGTACAAACCATTTCTCTACTTTTATTCCTTAAGTTTCTTATACAAGGTCTGATTGAAAAGTATCGGGACTGTTGCTATGGTAACAGAGCTAAAGTATGCAGAGTGAAGCCACTTGACAGAGATTGACCTTGAATTCTAACATGCATACACACTGTTATAACATTGTCATTCACTTTCCTTGTCTATAGTAGTGCTTGGAAGTAAAGTGTATAGAGTGTAGTCATCTCACCACACTACAGAGATTTTATCAGTGACCATGGCTTATACAGCAGATTTTGGCCAAGGACAACATATTCCCCAGGTACAACATATTCCCCAGATCTTGCTTCTTGCAACTTTTTGCTCTTTCTAAAAATCAAACCCCACAAAAAAGGAACAAGATTTTAAGATGTTGAGGAAATCTAAGAGAATGTGATATCCCAAAAAGGAGTTCCAGGAATGCATCCATCAATGGAAACAATGCTGGATAAAGTGTGTGGCTTCAGAAAGGGACTACTTCAAATGTGATTAAATGACAAATTGATATGTGCTGTAGTTTTCTTTTAATAGCATCAGTCTAGATACTTTTTGATCAAACCTTGTATGTAAATTGACCTCATACAATTTCTTAAAATTTGAAAAAAGAAATTCCGATTTTTGGTCAGATCCTGAGAAGGTGGGTGAGGCAAGAACTTTTCAATACCTTTTCAGCTCCTGTTTTTTTCCAGAATTTTACATTTAATCCCACACAACAGAAAATCTTCAAATGTTTTTCATTTTAGCTTGAAATCATCTTCTTTGAATGGAGGATTTGACACTAATAGGTCACTAGGTAGATGGAAAGCTACCTAACAAGCTTGTGTAAATGAATGTCAGAACAGGGACTAGGAGTAATAATAAGGAGACAAACATTGCTATGACCTGCAAAAGATTGGTACCTGTGGGAAGTTGTGGAGCCTCTGTTAGGGGCGAAGTCATCATCTGCAGTCATTTTGAAAAAGCATACTAATTCCGTATGGGCCTTATTAACCACTGAGAACCTAGAACAAACATGGAAAAATCTTCCAAATCTTTGTAAAGCAATATCTTTTTGCATTAATGTGGTGTCCCCTGGGGCTTTATCTTTGAACTTATGCTGTTCCTAATTTTCATTAATGACCATCCTGATGGCATCAGTTCTCAGCTTGCTATCTATGCTGATGACACAACTATTTACTCCTCTCTTTATAGTAAGTGTAATCAGTTTGATAAAGTCATATTGGCAGCTGATCTCAATAAATATCTATAATCTGTTGTTAAATGGACAAGTAATGGCTTGTTAATTTTAATGCTTCAAAAACAAAATTGCTCTCTTTTAATCATCTGAGAGAACCCTTTCTGCCTGCCATCAATATGGCTGATGCTAACCTCCAAGAGAATGACTCATTGCACCTTCTTAGGCTAACATTCTCTGCTGACATGAAGTGGAAAGATTATATTGAATCAGTTGCTAGGTCTACTGCTAGAAAAGTGGGTTCATTGTGTCATGCTAGATAAGTTTTCTTGCCCAAATCTACCTTACATTTTTATAAGTCAAGCTTTTTTATTTGTCAAGCTTTGAATATTGCCACCACATATACTCTGGTGCTCCTGCTATATATTTAGAGATCTTTGATAATGTCTAAAGAAGAATGGTTGGAATTTTGAACTGAACCCTCAAGGACACATGGCACAGTGGATAAAGGCGTTGGTTAGATCCCGTGATAGACCCAAAGAGTGTGAGTTCAATACCCGGTTAGGCAGTGGAGAACTTTCAGAGGGAAAATTAGCAGGAGATAACTGATAACTGACATCCATCAAACATGGCACGTGGAACTAGAACAGTTTGCCCCAGTGATCGAAATAAAGGGTTCAGTTCGAAATTCCAACCACCGGCCGAAACGTTGTGATAAATATGGCAACAAAGATAAGAACAATAGTCCGAATAATGTAAATACTGTACTATGAACACATTTATAGAAAGGGCACATAAAAGCTATGTTACAGCATTGGGAAAGTGACTGAAGTGGAGATGTCAGGTCAGGACCAATAACATAACTGGCCAGAAGGTGGCTAAGAGTAAAGTATAATGTGGTATCAGAGTTTTCCACTGGAAATACATATTGAAGTTAATATATTTAGACTAACATAAATATAAAATGCATTTAGTTTCATTATCTTCCATTAATCTCTGCATGTTCATCTATGTGTTTGTATATACACATATATACATATGTAAATATACATATTATATCAGCTGTAAAGATGTTTTAGTCTTGTAGGTTTTTAATTCCATCCTCTTTATTTTAGCTTTCTATTAGATGAGACTGTGTTTAATGTTTGCATCCAGATATGATTGGCCATCATCCAGCTTGATATTGATTGTAACAGATTTTTGTTGTTTACTATCAAGTCAGGCGAAATTTTTTGGGGATTCCCAAAAAAATTTCGCTTGAAGATGGAACAGAGCCTACTTTAACTCAAGTTAATTCAAACATTATTTTGAAGTTTTCGGCTCTTGTTTTGAAACATGAGACCTCTTATGTAGCGAGTTGGAATCATATTTTTAAATAAATAATTATATATATATATATATATATATATATATATATGAAATGAGATTATATTATATATATATATATATATATATATATATATATATATATAGTCATCTGCAGACAGACTGTTTCACTGTATCACAGCTCATCAGTGTGTATATATAGATGGGATAATATGATATATATATATATGTATGTATCTATAACATGGTTTGAACTGTCATGTTCAATGGTGTTCCACTCTTATTGCACCAAACATGTGATGGTGTTTGATGGTGGATGAGGCTGTGATGGTGGCTAATTAGTCCTATCTGCAAGCAGCAGTAATGCTGGTAGTTCTATCAGGCAGATGAAGTTGTCACCTGTCTGAGATTGATCTTGAAAATTGGGGCAGTTGTCTTTTCAATATCAATATATGCAGTGTGACAGATCTTTTGACACTCTTAGCAATTTAGTGCTAACATTTGCCAGGCATCATTGGCCATATTGAATGCTCTCAGGTTGGAATTCAAGATGTGCTTGTGTCTTTGAAACTAAACTCTTTAAGAATGTTGGTCATTGGTTAACTCCCTGTAAAAGACAAATGATTTCATTATTCAGCTATCCTTTATTTGAATGTGTCCTATTCAGTGGATTGGCTTCAATTCCCCTATGCTCAAATACAAAGGATGCTGAAAAGTTCTTAGCCTAACCAAATTTTGGGAAGTGGGTTAGTCAAGAACTTTTCAGCACCCACTCATAAAACTGTGTTAGGTATCTTGTCTATTTATGAGTTTCCACAGGTTTTCTAGATTTATCGAAGTTGGAACTTGTCAAGTTTCTTTACATGCTGACTATACTACCTGCCTGACAGACAGATTCCATGATCTAACTAGAATCTGTGATGCAGTCTTCTGGAGGTGGTGCTTACGTGCTCAATCTTTGTTGTGATTTCATCATCTATCCAGGCATTCTTTGAAAGAATACCACCCAAATTGAAAAACTTTACTCAAGTTTCACTTGTTCATCAAGTATATTTATCAGTAGGCTATGAATTGTTAGGTCTGGTTTTGGTTGGAACAACACTTTTTCTTAATGCTGATAGTAAAACAACTACGAGTGCCTGCTCTGGTAAAATTCTTTATAACCTTCCTAGGAGAAAGCCAGCAATGCTCAGTAATCAGCAAAGAGAGGCTCTTGCAAAGGCAAAAGACTGACTGTATTTCAGGTTAAAAGCACTGGAGGTTAATGGAACCATCATCCTTCCTAAATTTGATCCCAAAACAACTTCTGCAATTCTTCATGGCACAATAAAGTATAACTAGTAAGAAGATGATAGTAAACACAAATGTTGCAATAGTGCATACATGTTTGGGTACACTTGTCAGTGTAAATGCTTCTGACATATTTACTTGGTCAGAAATGCACACCATCATGCTGTCAAAGAATGAGCAGATGATCTTGTCTATTCTTAGGAATATCCACTCTTCATAAAGAACTCCAAAGTCTTCTGTCATTGACCGAATCAAATGTTTTTGTGAGATCAATAAATACTATGTAGAGATCAAAATTTTATTGTCTGCATTTTTCTTGGATCTGCTTGGCTGCAAACATGTCAGCAGCAACTCTGCAGAATTTGACGCTGCATTAGGTAGATACTCTCCCATCAATTTTAGATTTTAGACAACTGGTGATAAATATATTTGTTTTTCATTGGTAAAGTATATCTCATGTGTGTTTGTCTTGTGAGGTAGCATTCATGTATCTACTTAACCAATGAAAAACAAATAACACAATAACCCCCCCCCCAAAAAAAAAAATATTACCAGTATTGACTTATTATTTCCTCCATATTTCATTCATGAAGCATAAATAAAAGTAAACATGTCAAATCTATGTTTCCTAGTTCTTTCTTATAATTCTGTCAGATTACTTTCTCTCTCTCTCTCTCTCTATATATATATATATATATATATATATATATATATATAGAGAGAGAGAGAGAGAGAGAGATTGATTTTGAAATTAGCAGTTTTTAATTTTAATATCAAATTTTATCATATAATTTAATAATTATTGGTTAGAATAAATTCTTTTTTAATATTACCCCTATTTTAAACATCTGAATAGATATTATAACATGACTTCGTTGTCAAGCTTTTTGAATTTTCCTATACTTGTATTTTGATTGGTCATTCTAGCTTTTGTAACAACGTTTTCCCCTTGAGAAGGATCATTAATTAATTTGAAACTTTTAAAACCATTTATTTTACATTCAACATCATCACTTGATAAGACACCGAGGGTGTTGAAACAAAATGGCTATTTTTGTAGTGATTTTATAACATATTTATGTTATAAATTTTTTTTTAAATAAATAATTATATCTGCCCTACTTTGTATTGAGCACTCTTTTAAGAATAGTAATTGTTGGTTATTCGAATTAATTCCATATACACCAATCATATACTTGTATATATATATATATATATATATATATATATATATATATATATATATATCCAAGTATAGGATAAATTCCAATAACTAAAAAATACTATTCTTAAAAGAGTGCTCAGAGGAGAGCAAATATAATTTATTTGAAAATTGTAACATAAATATGTTATAAAGTCACTACAAAAATAGCCATTTTGTTTCAACAGTTCTGGTGTCTTATCAAGTGATGGTATATATATATATATATATATATATATATATATATATATATATATATATATATTACTAACTTAACCATATAATTCCAAGCTTAATTGAGAAACAAGGAACTTCTTGTGTTATTGAGGTTGACACAATATTTTGGTTGATTCATTTTACAGTCATATTTTTGGTTAAAACACATTAACAATAAAAAAAGTTAATTAACTGGAATGTCAATTACACTTCTCAATGTTATACATAGGGACCCATACAATTATTCATATCGCTATATTCCTTCACATCTATATTATTATTGATTAAGTTATTTAACACTGAATCAAAATTGATATCTCCCGACATATACATAACCATATCTGAATACATACATTTTCTTGAATCATGACTTTTTTTTTTTTATTATATATTTGTCTTTTTATCCCCATTTCTCTCTATAATATATATATATATATATATATTTATTAAAGACATATTTTATGTTTAACGTTCTTTTTATAGATACAAGTATTTAAGTAAACGCTCTGTTTATAATAAACAGTATTAAATAACATTTACCAGCCTGAATGTCCAAGAAATTTTCATAGAAAATATTCATCCTTGGATAGGATTCGAACCTGCATCCTATACGGAACCGTCATTTACGTTGACGTGCCTTAACCGCTCGACCACCAAGGATCGTTCGGTAGGCAAGGTCGAATTTACTGTTTATAAACTTCAATCTTCCATGAATCTCGTACATTCATAACTGCTCATTGGTGTATCGAATGTAAACAAATGACGTCATATATTACGAAATGGACAAAGTCCGACAATTTATTTATTAAAGACATTTTTTATGTTTAACGTTCTTTTTATAGATACAAGTATTTAAGTAAATGCTCTGTTTATAATAAAAAGTATTAAATAACATTTACCGGCCTGAATGTCCGAGAAATTTCCAAGGACGAATATTTTCTATGAAAATTTCTCGGACATTCAGGCCGGTAAATGTTATTTAATACTGTTTATTATAAACAGAGCATTTACTTAAATACTTGTATCTATAAAAAGAACGTTAAACATAAAAATGTCTTTAATAAATAAATTGTCGGACTTTGTCCATTTCGTAATATATATATATATATATATATATATATATATATATATATATATATATACACACTTTATATATCATATATATATATTGATTTTTCTTCTTTTTCTTATATATATATTAAAATAAAGAGAAAGAACGGCAAGATTTATAATCTGGTGTTCTTATTAATTATTTTATTAAAAAAAAATAGTGCTCAATACAATTCTGTAGAGCATAAATATCATAAATTTACTAGTTTAAAAATATGGTTCCATTGCTACACAGGAATTACCATGTTTCAAAAACAGAAACTAAACACTTCAAATTTAATTCTATAATTAAATTAAAATCCCTAGTACTCTTTCATTTTTAAGTGAAGTATGGAATTTACTGAGTTTTATAAGCACATACATTCTTAATATAAGTTTCTAAAGATACGGGGAAATTCAATCATTTTGACAAGGGGTGGAATAGTATTCATTTTCACTGACAACTATTGTATCAAAATATGAGTTACTTTGAAATGAGGTTAAGTTAAGGTAGGGTAGGGGTGCCTGTTCAACAAATGATGACATCCGTTTTTCACATGTCGTCTGGTTTTTTCAATGACGAAAATTTTTTTTTGGTACTTTTTTTGCTGTTAAATTTGTGATTGTATACATAAAGATTTTTTCCAAAAATGAGTGTGTCATATTAAAATACAATTTTAAAATATTATTTCTAATTCTAATTATGAATAGACTATACTTCTTTTAAAACAAATAAATGTATTAGAATTATTTCTTTGATTAAGTAAATTTTTATTTTTTATAAACCTAGTAATGTATAATTTCTCATGTATGCATAAAGGACATGAGTCGTTTAATGACCTACATATTCTAGCTTTTTTTTATTAATTTCCATTTCACAGTAGGTGTTTTATTGGTTTCTTTTAAGTGCCAGAAATATTTAGATAGTGATGTCTGATTTCAGTATTTATTTATACTAAAAGAACTTTGATGTTGGTTAAAACGTTTTTTGAATTCATGTCTTGTGCATCCAATGTAGACTTTTACCTTGTCTGAATCCTCAATAGATGAAATATTGCATTGGTACACTAAAGATTCAGTGTGACATCTATTAATAAGAGGACAGTTTTGAGGATTCCTGCAGTTACATAATTTTTGTTTATCTTCATCTCTTTTTATTATACTGTCTAAATTTCTAAGTGTTTACTCAAGATATTAGCATTATGTTTGTTAATAATTATTTCTAAGTTTTCAGTATAACTGTAACTTAATTTTAGGGTATTTTTATTAAAAATTGTACAGTTTACTGTCTTTAGGAAAATGTATATATATACTGGATTCTGCCATCATTTTCAACATATGAGAGGGTCAAGCAGCTCAGTTCTTAAAACCAACAGCTAGACTACATACACATATCATATACTGGTGAATGCTTGTGCAGAACCAACCACCCTTTTTGTAAGAGCTGAGAACTGCAGTAGAGTGTACTTTATCTTTGGTTATTTGTATCTATCCATTCATATCAAACTATCAAACCTCTTTGTATTTCTCCATCTGTTCAATATCTATATTTATAAATGTCTTATTATTCAATATATCACCTATTTAGTGGGTACATGTCCAAATAGTTGGAAAATCTAACCCATGTTTGAATCTCACCATGGTTGATTTTTTAAGAAGGTGACTTGATAATATCTGCCTGGAGAAACAATCCTACACCATGTATTAACTTTAGCTTGTGAATGAAATTGGGTAGATTGAATTTTTTGGAATCATTTTAGCCTTGTTCAAAACTGCTCATTGTGCCAAATTATATGAGTTCTCCCAAAATAACTGTAACTATTCAGATAGTGATAGTATGTAGTATATAGTCTACTCTATACTAGTCTTTTTTAACCATCTAAGTAAAGCAATAAACTACTAAGATTCAAGGGGTTACTGAGTGTGAGAAAATATGAGAAAATAAATCACTATTAAGAAGAGAGAACAATAAAAGAAGAGGAATTAAGAAGACAAAAGATAATGATTAACATTGCATTTAAGTTTTTGAAGATCAAAGCAAGGAGTCTGAAGAGATTTCCATAAGTGAGAAGTATGAGACAAGAAACTATTAGCATAGAACTTAGTTACATCAAGCCATTTTAACTGTAAAATGAAGACACATCTAGTACTGCACTTAAATTCATAAAGGCTAGATATAGGGGAAAGTTCATCAGGATAACTACCATGAAAGTATTTATAGAAAAGATACAAGGAAGCGATATTATGGCAGTAGGAAACTGACTGAATGCAAGATGCTGTAGTATAAGCCCCAGGTTGTCTTTGTGAGTGCTGAAGAAACACAGATATGTTTGAGTTGGTTTCTGCAGCCAGCCATCATATATATATATATATGTGTATATATATATATATATGTGTGTATATATATATATATATATATATATATATATATATATATATATATATATATATATATGTGTGTGTATATATATATATATATATATATATATATATATATATAGATAGATAGATAGATAATATTAGTGGTAAATATACACATACATATGCAAAATATATATACTCATACATACATACACATACATATATATTTGTATAAAAAAATTCCAAGATGGTAGAATCCAAGTAGAACTCAATGTCCAGGACAGAGTTTGGGATGTCATTATTGTGTGTGTATATATATATATATATATATATATATATATATATATATATATATATATATATATATATATATATATACACATATGCATACACATACAGGATGATATGTAAACTGAATTTCCCCCAAATTTGAGACAGTTGTACACTTGTAAAAATGATGTATTTGACATGTAATAGGTAAAGGAGAGATAACAGCCATTGAAAGTAGACTGGATTTAATACTGATTATGGAATAATTGTCATAAAAATCGGGCACTCTATTGCCAAGGTAACAACTGCTCTAGGTTTTTCTCAGGTAACAGTAGCAAAGTCATGCCAGGAATATTTGACTTGTGAATAAATAGCAGCAGTACATGACAACTGTAGGCAGTGAAGAGTAATGTAAGAAAAGGCACCCTGTTGATTGACAAGGATGGTAACCAACCAACTACCCCATTCCAATTAAATGATGGTAATACTTAAGCCATTAGTCAATGTATAATAGCTGACAAGTCATATCTGTGTATCCAATCTCTGTTGCAGATGCCTGCCCAGGCACATTTATGCATGTTCAACACCCACAGAGCCTACCTGTGCTTTATACTGTAACTATGCTGAGTGGACCTTAGTTTGGTTTTTAGGTACTTTCCAAGAGTACCACATGCTTTGATTGTCTTTCCATGCCAATAACATTGTCGCCTTCATGAAAAATTGACCATGGTGAGATTTGAATCTGGATCTCAAGATTGGAAAGGGAACCTTTTACCCCTTGGCCATGTGCTCATCTTAGTCAATGTCCTGTACAACATACACTGAATTCCATGAATTTCTTAGTTACTGATCAACAAGTGTGCAGTTATTGATACTATGTTATTGCTTACTGCAAATCACCAAGGCCAAAGAACATTGCTATTGGAATCTGGGAGGCTCTTATTGCATCCCTTCTTTGGTCAGATAAATGAAATTCCCAGCTGTCTTGGTATATGAAGGAGAATGCATGAATCCAGCTTGTCAGCAGGGTGTTGTGCCAACTGATATAATGGTGTGGAGAATGATCTATTGGAATTCAAATGACCATACATGAAAATGGCATCTGCCTTGATAGGTGTGACATTCACTGATCTTGTTGCAGATCTTTTAGTCCTCATTAATGTTCACCATGTTCTTCCAATAGTGGTAGTCTGTCTTGGGAAGATAACACCCACCTATTATGGGTTGAACCATGAAGCTGGTTTCAGGAATATTGGCAGACTTTCAGTTACTCCATTGGCACCTGTGAACACCAGATTTAAATTCCACTGAGCATATATAGGGCATGTTGCTGATATTCCCTGCAGCCACACCCAACAAATAAAAGATAGGCCTGGCCTGCATCCGTATATCCATAAAACAACTTCAGTATCTCCATATCATGTCCATGTAGACAATATTATTTTAGTGAAAAGAGGAGGTACATATATTATTCACAGTTCACTATATATATATATATATATATATATATATATATATATATATATATATATATATGTGTATATATATATATATGCAACAACTTAGACCCAAATATAAAGAAACTTGTGAGGAAGCAAGAAAAAATGAAAAAAAGATTATTAAACGGAAAAGTTCCGTAGTCTTTAATAACACATGCCTCAATATATATATAGAAATGTATATTTGTGTGTATGTATATTTATATATGTGTATAAGTATATTTCTCTCTCTCTATATATATATATATATATATATATATATATATAAATGTATTTGTGTGTGTGCACATATATATATGTGTGTGTGTGTAGATATATATATATATATATATATATATATATATATATATATATATATATATATATATTATATCTATAGTTAATTAGGATGAGAAATATCTGCAACAAGATAAATATATTCATCAAAAACTTATGAAAAAATAAAATCTGAAGTTTTCTTATTTTCTGCTATTCCTAAACTTTTATAAAACAAAAATAAGAAAAACTATTCCACTAAGTATAAAGGTGAAGGTTTTCCACGATGATAAGCCTTCATTCATCCAATATAATGATTGCTTTCTCAAGCAAACCAGATAAGATTCTACTTCATATACATGTTGATGACTTTAGATGCAGCATCTTCTTTCCTGGTCTTCGAAGAATAAATAAATGTTTGCTCTATCCATGGAGCATTGGTACAGGATTTGATAACAATGGCCATTATTGCACCAAACTAGACATGTTCTCAATAGGAGTAGGAAGGTAGATAGTGGAGGGGATATAGAAGTGAAAATTATAGATATGGCACGCATACACAGCAAGCCTTGTATAAACAGACCAATTCTTAAATTTGTCTTCCTATCTTGGAATCTAAGATGAATATTACTTGCAACTTAAGTTTTGTGCCATTAATAACACTCTTTTAGTTACTAAGGAAGAACAGTTCCTGAAATGTAAAAACAAGAAAAGAAAAATGTTTGCATAAAGTTATTAAAGAACCAGTCTCACAGTTTGCAAACTTGACTGTAGAAGAAGTTTATTTATTTATAAAGATATTAGATTTGACTTCCTGTCATAATCAGTTACTTGTTTTATATCTAACAGGCTCTGTTTGTAAAATTTCATTTTACATATATTATATATAATATGAAGGATAAAATGACTGATATAAAATATCTGAACAAAGTATGTAAGATGGAATATATGAAAACCAGTTTGATGTTTAAAATTTTATTCAGTTGGTAATGTTTCATTCAGTAAGAACATCATCAGAACAATTAAAAAAAAACAAAAAACTAATGAAAAATCATTACCATGACAACGTTGCTATTTAGGAATGTTGTGGTGAATTTGAAAATATTTTTACTAAAATTGAAAATAAATATCTGAACAAATCAATGAGATTTCTAAATAAGAAACTGCTAAATATATTATTATTAGTATATTTGATATTGGAAAATAAAAGAAAGTTATGTTAAGAAAAATAAATCATCTATATGTAAAGAAAAGAGTGAATACATAATAATTCAAGATGTAATTCATGATAATATTCTTTAGAAAAATCTAGAATTAAATTAAAATCTTATCAAGATGTTTAAAAGTGTCTATTTTAATCTTATTTTCTTTAAGTGTTATCTTAGACTAAAAAGGTGATAAGTTATAAAAACTTACTTTTTCAGGAATTGACTTGCTGATTGAATAATTATTTTAGATTATTTATGATGAGTAATTTTAACCATTTTGGCATTTTTAGGATGGTTTGTATATTGTATATAGGATGTGTGGAACAAACTTCACAAGATTTGGTGCTTAAACCTTCCATCCTCTTGAAAAGTTCAAACATTTTAAACACACTGATTGAACCAGACCTACTGTATGGATCAGAAACTTGGACTTTATCTTTTCACCTTGAAAGACGACTGGATAGAACATATACAAATCTGCTCAGAAAAATCCAAAACATCAGTTGGAGATCCTATGCAATGCTTAGCACAATTTATGGAGAACTGAGAGAAATCTCTCTTTAGCTCTAACAAAAAGCAATTGCAGTTTGCCGGCCACTGTCACCAAGCGGACAGGGACATTGTCTCATCCTTACTTCTATGGCATCCTTCTGGATGTATCTTATGAAAGTTTACTTTCCCAGACACAAAATGCCTCCCCAAACATCCAGCTTTTAAACCCTTCTCTGTTGCCTACTCAAATATTTATAAACAAACACATCCCAGTAAAATCAGGGTCTTAGTGATGACAGTAGGAAAATGTTCCTCAGGAACCTAACAACATTTAACAATAAGTTTGATAGATATCAGACAGGACTAAATATGTCTATATATGAATTCTTATATCCACTACTGTTACAATATAATAAATATTATGAGAAAATAAAACAAAAAAATCTAAAAGCATAGAGACATAGTTTTGTTATCAATTCAAAATGCTGGCTTGTAAATTTATAAACAGGTTTGACTAAATTGTGAATTGTTAGTACTAGTCTGTTCTTGACTGTCTTAACTGAATGGGAATTCAATTTTTCCTGTATTTTCAACTAAGCTTTTTAAAGGATTTTAAATTGAAAAAATATTTAGGATGGAATGTACATATCAAATTTTATAATAAAATAATTGTTAAATAAAAGAATATAATATTATATAATTTTTAATGAAATATTAATTTGAATACTTTAAAATCAGGTTTATAATATTAATTATTAAAATGACATGAATTAATGCACACTAAACTTCCATGTGATTCATTATTCTTTCATTTTTCTGATAGTTATTTCATCATCATAACCAACAATGTAATAGCAAAATTTGAACTATGAACACAAGGAAAAGGGACATTTCTCTTAAATAAAGGATCTATTCATTTTTTAAATCATTTCACTCTAAGTAAGGTGTTAATGTCACTAAGACACAAAGGATTAAAAGCTTTTAAGGTGGAAGAGGCCAAGAATAATAGTCACAGCCAATCAACTAAAGCAATACAAACTGGCTGGAAGGTGGCAATGACTATAGTATAGTATGGCCTTGGGGTTGCCCATCAGAAGTCCTTGCAGAAGCACTAATCCATGTGTGACATGGCACTTCAAAAACCCCAATATTATGCAAATGTTGAGCAGAGCAGCCTCTCTAAGTGCAACGAAAGATTTTGTGGTCCTTGCTGCAGCAACCAGAATACTGCTAATCCAGTATCCTCAAGATGAAGAGTCTTAGCATACAGCCAGTCATGCTGCCAAAAAGTCATGACAGCCACTCTTATTAAGGCCTCTGGAGAAGGAACTGGAAGCCCTATCCTAAACAGGAAACAAGGGACAAATCTTTACTCCTGCTCAAAAGCCCAGGAAGCTGAGTGAACCCGATGATAGGTGAACCTATTTACTATCTAAGTAAATATCACCGTGCCTTCAACTTTTAGCATCTATGGATGAGAAAAATACTACTAATCTCATGTATTTTAGACACAGAGATGTGTTAAATTAAATGATACCTCTATTAAAATAATTGTATGTTTTAATCTTAAATAAACTGGATTTTTAAATCAGATAAAATAAAATTAGACAGTCAAAATTATAAAAATCTTAAACACAGCGAGTTAACCCTGCTAGGGTTATATCAAATGATTACAAGAATGTGATTATATTTTCAATGAGTGTTTTTTGATTTTTCAATCATTTTTCTTTTTTAAGGATTTCTTTGTTTTTCTATTTCTACTGCAAAAATTTGCAAGAAAAGCTTAGTGCAGTGGGGGGTATTTTGACTTACCCCAGGTCTCTTCTGCTAGTTCACAGAAGGACGAAGAACCGCAATCATTATCTGAAAAATGAATTCATAAAAGAAATCTGAATAAATTCAAGATCATAAAAATGTTGAAAGTGCAAGGTTATGCAGTGTGTCCATTGAAAGGCATTTAAAATATTGAAAGAAAATTAGCAGATATTTTTTTAGACAAATGTTAATGGAGAAGGAATCACGGGAGAGAACTGAACTTTATAAACCCAGTGTCATTATTTACAGTCTCCTTTAAAGAAAAAAATATTATTTTAAAAACAGTTCAAGTAAAATATTTTAGTATGACATTTTCTGTATAATGATTATTAATTGGCAAAATAGATTTTGAATAGATTTACATTCTTCTATTGTTCTAGTGTGGTCTTTTTTTCTCTTAGATTCTTGAAAAGTGCAACAACAGTGACAAAGGAATAGTGACCAGGAATTGTACAACAGAATTGTTCAACATAAGACTCTTTAATTATTATATGTTTCTTGGGGTGAAAGTGAGATCTGTTTCAGTGGATGTACTTATACATCTTTATGATATGTAAATTGCCTGCTGTTGAAGTATATATACATTTTCAAGACACCCTGAATTATTAGTTCCTAGTGTTATAACCTAAGGCATATTGTGATAGCTAAATTGCCTTCCAAAAGCTAAGAAGAGTATTAAAATAATAGAAAAACTTCATTAGAAACAAAGTTAAGAGTATTGGTATGTGATATCTGTCCTCCTATATGGCAGTGAATGTTGGACAGTCTCCTTAAAGATGAAAAAGATATTTGAAGCAACAGAAATGGGTCTCTACATAAAGATGCTGAGAATACCATAGACCATATGAAAAAAAAAGTTTTAGAGAAAATGGAAACAAAAAGGAAACTTATACTTAATATCACTAAGAGACTGGACCACATAGTGAAGAAAGAAGGCTTGGAGAATCTGATACTGACAGGACAGATTGAAGGAAAGAGGGATGGAGATAAACAATGCTTAACATAGTGAGCTTGAATAAATGCATGGTGGAACAAGGTTTAGGAGAAATAATAAAAAGACAAAATTTATAAAGAGCTAAAAAAAGACAAGGGAGTTGTTGAGAGTTATGATCGCCTACATCCTGAGGGACATAGGATATAAAGAAAAAAAGCATTTAATGCTATTTCTAAACCACAGAAATGGAAATATAGCAGTTTACAATACAACCTGTTTTGGGACATATTTTTGCTCTGTATTTAGGGATTCTTGAGAAAATAAAAAGAATCTGCAATGTTATTGGCTCTGACCTGACATCTCAGCTTCAGTCACTTTTCCACTGTCATAACATAGTTTCCCTGTATCTTTTCTAGAAATACTTTCATTGTAATTGTTCTGATGACCTTTCCTCTGTGGTACCTAGACTTTATGAATTTAAGCATGGTATGAGATTTGCAGCAAGGTCTCATCATTTTACAGTTGAAGTGGCTAGATGTAACCATAAGTTCTATGCTAACACTTTCTTCTCTCTAATTTCTTGTTTGTGGAACTCTCTTCTGGTTTACCAGTCAACATTGATCTTCAAAATTAAAATGCAATGTCAATCATTATCTTCTGTCTTCTCAGTTCTTTTATTGTTCTTGCACCTTAATATCATTTTCTTATATTCACTCTCACTCAGATCCCTTGCGTCTTAGTGGCTTTATTGCCTTGCTTGTAGTGAAATGATTAAAAAAATAATATTGCGTGCATAGGAATACCATTTAACTTACTATTTACTTTAGAATATCTAATCAAAATCAAAATGGTCAGCAGAAAAAAATTTATTGAATCACATTCAGAAGAAGAATTATTTCATGATAAAAGTAATAGTTATTCTTCTACCAATTCAGAGTTGGCCCTTAGCAGGTAAAAAAGACCAAAATGATGATGATTATCAGCCACCTATTGCAGTCTCAGTTGTCATGCAAAATAATAATCTTAGTCAATGTGGAAGGGGTCATTTCTTGTTTTTTCCAAAATGGGCCTGCACAGCCAGGCAACAATGCAGCAGTAAAAGATGTTAACTATTCTTTGAGGTGCGGTTAGTATAACAATTATCTATGTGAAAAGTGGAATCAGCGATTTCAAGTTCAGTCATACTCTGTTACATTCATTTCACACTAATGCCCTAGGGAAATGCATGAATCTATTCTCCCTCTATATGAGTTAACTACCAAGATTGACTGGTTACTTTACCCTTGGAAACCAATCTAGTAGAAGGTCACCTATCAATTTAAAACTAGGGAGAAGACAATGAGGAACAACTCCACTATCTTTCCCAAAAATAAATTGGAAATTCAAAGATAATAAAAAAAGAAATCTGTGGAGAGTCATGATCACCAACTGGGTGCTGCATAAATATTTAACCATTATGTAAACATAAACTGAAACATATCTACACATAGACATTATTTTGTTTTATTGTTTACCATTTAATTAAATATGGCGGGTCAAACAAAATATGATCAAATTGTCACATAAAAAATGACTGTATGAAGAACTGTGATAAAACAGTTAAATGTTTGCAGAAAAACTTTTTTAGTGTATGGAAAAATTTTCAAGTGAGGCAAACAACCACACCAATTCTTGTTCTTGGAAGAAACTGTTCAGTTCATACAAGAAAAGTCATTGAAGTCACCAAGAAGAGGGTGAAATGAAATCCTCAAAAAAGCTTGAGGAAGATGGCAAAAGAGATGGATATTTTGGATTGATTGCCAAGGAGGATTGTAAAGAGGATTTAAGGATAAAACCATGCAAGATTCCATGAGAGGCAGCTTCTTTCATGGGCCTTCAAGGAAAAATGTCTTGGCAGATGGAAGAAAATGCAGGAAGAGTTGCAGCATTCCATAAACAAAGTCTTTGTTTAGTTTGGTGAGAAGTTTTTTTTCATTGTAGCAGCTGTGGTTAACTATTAAAATAATAAGGTTTATGTTTATTTCATCAAAAAGCATTCCCAAAGGTGTCAGGATACACTTGAAATGAAAGAACACAACTGATATCATAGTTTAGGCTGCTGTTGCTTCTGATAATTTACAAGAAAATATTGGGGAGAGATGTATTGCCCTGGTTGTCAGCAATTCATTATGCCATCACTCAAAATGTAGTGCTCCACATATTATGGCCAATTCAGCACAGAACTGGTGCAAGAGAGATTTCTATTAATTTTTTGACAAATCAATTTGCTCTTCACCAAGCCCTGACATTACTCCTATGGACATTAGAATATGGACTATACTGGAGAATGATGTTTCACATTTCTCATAGAAGCTCTTAAAATGTTGTAGAACAATTTAAGCAAATAGGTGGTGAAAAATTAATTTACTTCAGATGGGAAGAGATTAAGTGCTATAGTGAAAGAAAAGTGTGGCCATTTTGAATTGTAAGTATATATAAAATATTGTCAATAAGTATAATAATCAACTTGTAAATTTTCCTTAACCAAAACTTTTGAACGTTACCAGTGTGGATAGGTATAGGGTAATTATTTTATCAAAAATTTTGGGAATAAAATGAACTCAGTGGTTTAAAATAAATTTTTCTTTTTTAAGCAATTTCCCCCAAGAAAGTCAAGAGTGTCACTAATATGCAAGGAGCTACAGAAAGTGTAAGTAAGGGAAAAGACTGGGTATGGGGGTGGTGAGGAAAGGATAAAAACAAGAACAGAGGAGGATAAAAAGAAGAAAAGAGATCAAGGCAACAGAAGATGTCAATTGACATAACATTTAATTTTTTGAATATTATAGTTATGAGGGAAGCAAGTAAGAGGAAGGGAGTTCCACTGTTGGGAAGTGTGAGAGAAGAAGTTGTTGGAATAGAAAAGGCAGTTACATTTAACTGTTTCAACAGAAAAAGGGTGGGACTGAGATGCCAACCTAATAGCATGTTTAAATTCATGCAGTTGATACACCAGTGAAAATAGTTGATCAGAGCAGATGTCATGAAAATATTTATAGAAAAGACAAAGAGAAGCCACATTACATTGGTGACTGAAGTCGTGACCCCAAGTCAGGACCAATCACATTGCATATTCATCTTTGGATTTTGTTGAGAAGTTCGAGTAATATATTTATTTATTTTCTTTAGGGTGATGAGTGAGTCCTTTGGTATTTTGCATAGTAAAAAGTTTGTTAATAAAGCAGATATTGATAACAGTTTGGAGAAATGTTCCTTTTGGTAGTTTAAAGTCAGACTATGTTAGAGGTAGTAGTAATGTGTCAATCAGCTGTATACTTTTCAGCACAAAAACTGAGTGGAAATGTCACTAGCCAATGACATCTTAACTGCTTCTTCACATGTCACACATGGTTGTGTTGTTTTGTTCTGTCCTCTCCTGGATGTCATTTTGGTCTCCTCTCTTGTCCATCTGCTCCCATATCTCAGCCAACTGAGGTATCAGGTCTTTATCCTATTGAATAGGCTTGAGAATTTGGCGCAAACATTAAAAAGTCTCTTTGTATCAATTTTTTGACTGGCCAAATTATTTTATTTTCCGTTCTTCCTTTCTTTTTTATTTTTTTTTTCATAATGGAAATTATACCTGGAACCTGGAGCCTTTCTGATTTTAGATATTTTCAGTCACAGATAGTTAAGTTCTACTCTTGAGAGCAGAACTTAAATATCTGTGACTGAAAATATCAGGTACAGTCCTTTCTTCTTCCTATTTTTATTTGAGGGTTTCCTTTTCATAGGTTGAGAGGAGTATAGAAAGAAATTTAGAGAGAGGGAGAAAAAGATGGATATAAGGGTTTTAAAGGAAAGTGCAAATGCCTTATTTTAATTTGAATTTCATTTTATTTTTTGTTTATATATTTTATTTTTATTATCAGGACTGACTATACTTTTTATTTTATGATAAAATGAATAATAGGTAAATATATATATATCCCCCACCCAGTATATCCTGAAATGACAAGGCAACACAAAATCTTCAACTCATGATGAAAAGCTTGTACTATTTTCAATTCAATGGAAACATTCAGTGGCTCTCTGAATGAACAGACTTAATATAATGTAAATAAATAATATAATTAAATTGATTAGAAGAGTTCCATTGATTAAATCTGTGAAAATATCAAATATCCAAAAAACATATGATAAAGAGAAAAATTTATTTTTCATCAGATGTGACTCAAGACTCATTTGATTAATAAATTTTAAGTGAATTTTACTAGAAAATCGTCTCATGCAGAAATAAAATTGTTGATAGCTCACTTCAAGCACCTATTATGCCATTAAATAAAAATCTAAATGTTTTACAATGAGCAAATAATACTGTTAACAATTCATAGGAGATATACTTGTGACCAAGCCAATTAGGACATATCCTTAGAATCTATAATAATATTTCTTGTTGTCTCTGACACCAATCTTTGTTATTGTTACCATTGTTCCAAATTGTACCTTCTCAGGTCAAGTTATTAATACAGGTGAAAGAACTAACTCAACCAATATTCAATAAGTACAAAATTTAATTACTTGTTGAGACTTCAGCTGCTAGTGAATATATTCTTGAATTCTTGCCAAATTCCAAGTCCCAAGGCTTTTAGCTTCTCTCTTTGTTGACGAAAGTTATAAATATATTTGTAGATCTTTGAAATTTATTTATGCTTGTCTTATATAGGTCTTGTCTATTCAATATTCAAAAGAGTTATGCAAACATTCTATGTTAATGATTTTTAATGTACAACATTAGATAATTAGATTTTTGATTAAAGGAGGTGTAAAATTATACTTTCAAATTATTATTTTTGAAGTGTCTGTAACTTTTGCTATAAAACTTTTGGTGTAATTACTTATATTTTTCATAGGACAGTTATTCATTTTTTACTTATTTACAAATATTTGTGTCATGTGCAATTAACATAAAGAAAAAAATTTAAAAAAACGAACTTATTTTATAGCCTGGATTTCTATGAAATTTTGTATAAATGTGAACAGACTGCAAATTACTGAGATAATGCAAAAACAATAACAGTTGTATATTATTTCTTTGTAAGTCTTAAAATACTTTTTATGAGGGAATGCTGAAAATGGATTGGTCTGAGAACTTTTCTGCACCACCCATAGTGCATAAACAGTGGGAACAAAACTATAATCACAAATACTTAACTTCTTTATTGTAAAGGAACAAAACTGATAATAGAATTTAACCTTTCTTAATTAGAAGTAAAACTTCTGCCAAAAATATTTTTCATGGCACGCAAAATAAAAAAAGAAAACACTATCACTTCTTTCAAACTTTTATCCATTCTAACAAATAAAATAATTTTATAAAAATGTCAATTTCTCAATAAAATGTTCGGATTATAACCTTTTTGTCTACATAATCTTTTAGATGATAAAATTAGTAACCTTAAATAATAAATGTTTAAAATTTTTCCATGGAGAACAGTCTTTTTAAAAAAATTTTCAAGTGGTCTTAAATTTTTGATCAGGAGTGTATATACAATAGTAGAGTTATTGATATTTATTTTTTAATTTCAGATATATAAAGATTGTCACAAAGACATATATAACCTTAAAAGAGAAAGAAGATATTGTAAAGTTATTGTTGGGTAATAAGAGGAGGAGGCATGGTGGAGTAATGGATAGTGGCTCGGATGTAGGAATCAGAGACCCGAGTTCAAATTCCAGTCGAATCCATGCTAATACCCTTGGGAAAGTTATGAATCAATGAAAAATAAAAACTACAGAAACTGAACATAATGACCAAATAAAAACAAGAAGAAACTAGTTTACAAAAAGTGATTGAAAAATATAAAAATTGGTAATAAGCAAAAAAGTGTACTGAACAAAGAAATATTTAAGGAAACTGGTGTTGGGAGTAATAAACAAAGTGAAAAAATGCAGAACATCGGATAAATGCATGAAATCAATCAAACTACCATGCATCACAAACATGTAAGTCTAATAAAGAAGTCTATGAAAACTTTCTCATTAATAATTTTTAGTAATGAATGTAATACTAATTGGATAGATATAATAACTAGGCTATAAGTTTTGGTCCTTTGAGGAATTAGGCAACCAACAGAAATTAAAAGACAACAATCTGGTTCAATGATTGGCTGGTGCCTTGCCAGATGACCTATCATATCCTCTTGATCAATTCTGATGAAGTTTCTTGAAATTCTCATTCTGAATCCCTCAGTGTCTTTTAAAAAAAAGTTGCGACAGCAGGTCTACTACATCCAATTTCACCAGTGATGACACATTGAGAGATACCTTCTTTTTGCAGCTAATGATTCTACCACATTCAAACAGTCAACTTTTTAGCCTTTTTCATATTTTTACCTAAGGTATGTAACACAGGAGATACCAGTGGGAGATGTTGGCCACACTAATTTTTAAATGACTAACTTTCATTATGTGTTTACCAATTAAAGCTTTGTTTAAATATGGTCTTAAGCTTATGACTGGCTAGTATTTAGCTTAATTTCCAAGTATTCAAATTTTCCCTATTAAATGCTAAAAGTTTTTAATTTTTACTTTTCCTTTTCTTATTTTAATTTTTCAAAGCTCTATTCAAATAAGTGGTTGAGTCTAACAATTCAAAAGGTATATTTTTTCTTTATTTTTATTGGCCTTAAGATTTTGGCCAGCAGTGTGTATATGATATTGTATATATTAAATATGTACACAGATATATGACTTTGGATATGTACAGAGGAGTGCAGAAAACCGACTAAGACCCTTTCACCCAAATTCTGCTATTTGGCCATTTGTCCAGAAATATTTCAAGCAGAAAACTGTACAACTCTCTATCTATCACTTTTTTTTTTTTTTAATATTCACCCTATACTAGGTCCAAGGGCCACTCAAAATTGAAAAGGTTACTGAAGGCAGTTGTGTGAGTAGTAAGAGTAAGTGGTGCAGTTTATGAGGATTTGTGTGAAAGATAATGTTTAAGTCTACACTTGAAAAGGTTAAAATTGTAGTGGTTGGGAAAGCAACCAGCTGGCATTCTGTTCCATAAAACAACAGTTATTAAAAAGAACCTATCCAAATGGAACTTGTTCCTTATTAATGGAATACAAAGGAAATGAGGATGATTTGCTTTAATGTATGCAACATAGCAGGTCTTGGATGGGAATATTAGAGCTAGGGGAACTAGAGTAGAGAGAGATTTTCAACATTTCATCTGTGGATTGTAATGCAAAAACAATTTATCACTCTCAAGGCTACATAAACACTTTTAAATTCTATCAAGAATGGAAAGTGAAGATTGGGCTGCTTCAGCTTAGATATGGCAGTAATATTCCATTTGCCACCTGATCTGACTCTTGTAAAGGTATAGGGTAGCAGAAGTTAGGTATTTACTGTAGCAGTACAAGGAACTGAACATTTTTTTCAACAACTTTAGCAATAGATCATACATATGTTCCACTTGAAGACTGGGATGAGCTTAAGTCCCAATGAATGTTCAAATATTGTATACCCCGACTTTCTTCTGGGGAGGACTTGGCCACTGCACCAAATAAGAAAAATCTTGTATAGCCCCCTTGTTCTGGGGGTCTCTTGATTGAGGGGATTGATTCCATAATGTTGTATCTTCTTTCACTCGTCTTTTCCTGGTTGGGTGTTAAAATGTTTTTGGAGTCCAGAGATGAAAGAGAACTTCAACAAAGGGATTTTAAACTTATCTATTTTATTAAACATGTCAATGTGTACATCTTCCTACTAGTCAGTGGGGTTGCTGTCTCTCCCCATTGGGGAACAGTTTCCATACACAAAAATAACATGTCTACATTTATCAACGTGTAAATTTTTAACTCTCTGAAAATATTTTCTAACTCTAACATTCCCACATTCAACTCAGCTAGTCAAAATTGACATCCCTCTTTTATCTACCATCTGACCTTAAAAGTCAGCCTCTGAGATAAAATACACTACCACTAAAAAATAATAGTCTGAAACTATTATTTAACACAAAACAAGGGGCCTCCTTGAAAGAACATCTGTTCAGTGTGATAGAAATTCAGTGATGCTTGGTGATGATAGATCATTACAAATTTGGTTTTTGAGATATTGAATGTGAACAACCAGTTTTTTCCTCTCATATTAAGTTGTCAGGTCAGAGGAGACATCAGCTGCCAGGTTCTAAACATGTAGGTTTTTGAAGGCATACCCAAATATCATTGTCTCACATCATATATATTAGCAACAGATAGGAGTATGCTCTTATACAGATCATTAATATAAAGCAGCAAGTGGTTTGGACTGAGAAACAAACCTTGGGAAAAGCCTGCATTGATCTCATTGTCCTTGAAGGATTGTCTATTAATTAGTACTTTCATGAACCTACCTGGTAGGAAGGACTTTATAATTGAAAAAAAAAAACAAAACAAATCTTCCAATGATTCCTTAGCTGGAGAGCTTGTGTAGCAACTCACAATGTCACACCTTGTCAAAGGCCTTCAATACATCTAATACAATTGTCCACATGATGTATTTATTGTCTAATGCCTCACGGATTCTGTGAGCAATGATAGGATATCAGCAGTGGATCATACTGATTGAAATCTGTATTGTTTGTCACTTCAAGTAGGTTGTCCCTGGGGAAGCATTTGATAACTTTCTTGTTGATTATAACCTGAAAGAATTTGCTGATGACACTGAGGAAACTGATTGGTTGATATTGAGAGAGAGAGATGAGCACTCATCCACATTCTTCAAAAATGATGTAGTGAAAAACTTCAAAGAGCAAAGTGGCCCAGGGTTGCATGTACGTTTTTGCAACAGTCAATGTAACGCTAGAGAAAATGGCTAACTCCATGATGAAAACAGATTCAAATGTGTCTTGCATACAAACTGTCCCAAAAGGAAAAAATGGCAGCTTCCTGGATCACACATTTAAAACAGATAAATCCCAGAGTTGTATACTCTATCACAAGTGTATTTTTTCACATATGTAAATTTTGGCTTTCAGTCAGATTATAAAAAAGGGCATAACAATGCTACAGGTAGAGCAGTTACTGCTATATTGAACAGGAGACACATGTTGCAGTCAGTAGAGTGGTTGACTAAAGGAAACAGATTGGAGGAATTGATTATAAGCCACAAGAAACTATAACTTTACAAACTTTTACATACAAATGAGCATACACTTGATGCCTTCCATAGACTTGAGAAGGATTTGTCCTTTAGGCAGCAGTTGAACAAGGCAGAAATATTATTAATTTGTGCTCCATGAGGCACTAAAATAAAAAATATGGTCCTTGTTATCTAACATGCAGTGGGCATCACAATGTGCCTGTCAATATTAATGGAACCTGTATGGCAGTTTCTATCACTTTTACACTAAGTTAACATTAGTTAACAATAGAAAACTATCACATTAAAGTAAAGCTCAGTTACTCTATTTAAAACTAAAAAAAGTAGTCTGAATGCAAGCAACTTACAATTGAAATAGATTTTTGAGTTGTAAGCTGGTTGCATTCAAACTATCATTCATTTGAAAGTATTAGAGACCATATATATTAAGCCTTTACAGTCTTCCCTTTGCTTCATTTGCTTATGTTATGTTATATATATATACAGACAAACCTCTCATCAATGGACTAATAGTGGCAGGAGGGTGTCCGTTAAAGCAGGTTGTCCATAGATAGGAAGGGATTATTTTTGAGTTATAAAATCACTATAGTAACTACCAGTAGTTATAATCATAATGTAAATACTATAGACATGTGTACATGGCATAAATAAATATATACTGTACTGTATATATACAGCATACCGTATATATATATATATATATATATATATATATATATTACGAAATGGACAAAGTCCGACAATTTATTTATTAAAGACATTTTTATGTTTAACGTTCTTTTTATAGATACAAGTATTTAAGTAAATGCTCTGTTTATAATAAACAGTATTAAATAACATTTACCGGCCTGAATGTCTGAGAAATTTTCATAGAAAATATTCGTCCTCGACAGGATTCGAACCTGCATCCTATACGGAACCGTCATTTATGCTGACGTGCCTTGACCGCTCGGCCACCAAGGATCGTTCAGTAGGCAAGGTCGAATTTACTGTTTATAAACTTCAATCTTCCATGAATCTCGTACATTCATAACTGCTCATGGTGTATCGAATGTAAACAAATGATGTCATATATTACGAAATGGACAAAGTCCGACAATTTATTTATTAAAGACATTTTTATGTTTAACGTTCTTTTTATAGATACAATTATTTAAGTAAATGCTCTGTTTATAATAAACAGTATTAAATAACATTTACCGGCCTGAATGTCCAAGAAATTTTCATAGAAAATATTCGTCCTTGGACAGGATTCGAACCTGCATCCTATCCTTGGTGGCCAAGCGGTCAAGGCACTCAGCGTAAATGACAGTTCCTTATAGGATGCAGGTTCGAATCCTGTCCAAGGACAAATATTTTCTATGAAAATTTCTCAGACATTCAGGCCGGTAAATGTTATTTAATACTGTTTATTATAAACAGAGCATTTACTTAAATACTTGTATCTATAAAAAGAATGTTAAACATAAAAATGTCTTTAATATATATATATATATATGGTATGGTGTATATATACAGCATATATATGTGTGTGTGTGTGTATACTGTATATATATATATATATATATATATATATATATATATATATATATGTATTTATACATATGCAGTATACACAGACACACACACAAACACACACACACACACACACACATATATATATATATATATATATATATATACACTGTATATATTTATATACAGTATATGCATGCTTTATATATATATATATATATATATATATATATATATATTATATACAGTATATGTATGCTGTATATATATATTATATACAGTATAAAAAATATATATACAGTAATAAAAAAATACAGATGATACACTTACAAAGAATAGCATCAATAGCATTCTCTGTCTCTCTCTCTCTGTTTCCCTCTCTCTCTCTCAAAGGGAATAATATTAATATATACATTTAAAAAAATACAATAACATTATATTTATTATAAATAATAAAATGTACACTGCAACTTGTTAAAGTTTGTTTACCTTGTATATATAGTGGAAAATGGAGTTTTATTTCTGCAGATTGTTTTTTACTTTGCCTGCAGATTCTGTTTACCCATTGCATCTGAAGTCTGTTGATGGGGGGTCCATAGATGAGAGGTTTGTCTGTATATTGGTATATTATTAACATATGTGTATATCGTATTTTAATTAAAGTTTTTCCTTATTTTAGTTGCTGTGCGCATCTCTTAAGTCCTTGATTGAGCTTTGAAGAATGAAGAATGAAAACTTGATGTTTTTTTTTCCTTCACCTTCTTTTTGATTTGCCATTCATGGTAATTATAATTTTCTTTTCTTTTATCTTTGCCCTTCAATAAAAATGTTTTGAAGTCTACTTCAAGTAACTTCTACTCCCCTCTTTCTCTATTTACTGGACACTGCTATTTATCAACAGAAATAAAAGTTTGCTGTTTAAAATACATTGCTTCCTTCTTTATATATTTCTCTTTATTCAAGCTTGTCACCTATTACAATCATTGTGTCATAAATTATACTTGTCTGATTGAACACTTAATGAATGTCAAAGAAAATTTTTTTGAATTTTTCTGAAGTCATAATAATAAAATAGAAGTTATATCCTACTAATAAAGTTATTTATGGATTATTTGGATGAATATTTGCCAGCTATTTTGAAAATAATTTCCCCACAAAATTCAGCATATCCATCTCTTCATTTCCAAGTGAACTATCTTGACCCAATTTTTATTTTTCTATCATATAAAATTAAATTTCAGCTTTCAATCTGATATTATGTATTATTTCTTCTCCTTAATTCTTTATAGAACTAATTTCAAGGAGCTGACAATAAAAGGATTATTGGCTCTTAAGCCGTCAAAAAAGAAATAAAATATATTTTTTGTTTCATAACAGTGATTACTCTAAATCCTTGTCATCATAAATTACATGAAAACTCTGATATTAATTTTATATTTTTCATATTGTCATTTTTGTTTCTGTTTTTGGTAATATTATGATAACTTGATATTAATTCCACTAAAAGATCAAGTAAAATGCTAGATATCTGTTATATCCTTAAAGAAGGTTACAAACAGATAAAAGTGTTACTCGAGTGAAAGGAACAGCAACACAGGTGTAGATGAAAGGAAGAGAGGTTTATTGTAAAAGAGAATACACTACTGAAAGACAGGGAATCAGTTAGCAGGCTAGTAACTCCTGAAGCAAGTCCGTCAGCTATATCCTGTGCTTACTATATATATCTACTGATATAGTCAGTCCACATATGTGATAGGGAGTGTGGGACGTTCCATTACAACAATATCAATGTTCACAAATTAATTACTCTTTCACGTATATTTATTTAAACTATTAGTTTGCAAAGAAAGTCTTATCACAATTTTGACATGATAATGTGTAGAGTAATTATCAATACGTATAGTAAAAATAGCCATTAATTTTTATGTCTTAACATTTTTTTCTTTCTTTGAAGATTACTTAATATTAAAGTGGGTAAATTTTGCATTGACTCCATCCTTTAAAATGAATTTAGATCCGACCCATATCAGAGACAGCATGCTGCAAGTATTCAAAAGAGTCTCGGTAGCAACAGAAGCAAAAATATATATTTGTTTTGTTGATAGAAATGATGATTTAAGTGTCTGGACATCCAAATGAAGGTTTGGGCAGTTTTCATCAGGAAATTTTTCCTTTGAATATTCCTCTTTATCAGGACAACCAAATTCTGTCAATATTCAGCTTCTGTAAAGTATAATTGTCAAAAATTCTAAGCAAACTGCAGGAGAATTAGCGAAATAGTTAAATTTATGTTTCATCTCAATCATAAAACAACATGAACTCCAAAATTAAGGATTTGCCCTCTACTCATCATTGAAGAGTAAACTTGCTACTGGGCATTTCCTGGGTAGAATTATTACCAGTCATGAAAAATGTTTTCTCTATAATCATATCCAACAAATATGACAATGGTTAGTACCCACTGAAAAAAATTCTCATTCTCTAAACCCACAAAAAGTTATGTTCTGTGTCTAGTGGGATACAAAGAGTGTCATCTATCATAAACCAAAAATGAAACATCTAATGCAGAGAAATATTGTCATCAACTGAAAACATTGCACAAAAATTTGCAGAGAAAGTGTCCATCATTGGTTGATCCTAAAAGCACAATGCTTTTACACAATAAAGCAAGACATATATTGCCTGAGTTGTACTAGATATAGAGGTTTCACCTTTTCATCTTTACTCTCTCCAGATCACCATCTGAGCATCATCTTTTCAGATAATTGCCACATTTTTAGAGGGAAAACAGTTTATTATGAAATGGTTAAAATATTGGGTATTTCTTTGTATCAAAACTGATGATTTTACACTTGAGGGATCAACAATTTACCAAATAGATGATGTTATCAGTAACAAGGGGAATATTATTCTGATGAAATATACTATAAAACAAATAACTAAAACATTTTGTAATTAAAAATTTAAAAGACAAAATATTTGAAAATGAAATGCTTTTCAGAAAATGCTGCTTATATAAATAATAAACAGAATTTATAAATGTTGGGTTGTGAATTATTTTAATTTTTTTTTCAAATTTCAGAAGCCTTAGTCATCAGTAAATTAATATATCAATAAATGTCAGAGTTGGAATCCATATGATTAGGTTTATTTTGAGCAGGAAAGAGAGTGACTTAAATTAATTATTAAAAGGCTTTACTAGTAAAAACTAATGATAATAATCTCTGTTTCAATGAATTAAAAATTGATGACCAATAATAGCTTTTGAGTACAGATTTGACAGTGAAGTACCCATTTTATCACCAAATATCAAAGTTTTCCAAAAAAATGAAAGTGACATATTACATACTTCAGGTGAGAGTGAATATCATGACATTTATATCACAATGTTATTTATTTCTCCAAAATATATGATAGAACAAAATACCTTAAATCTCCAAACAGAAATTAATTTTTTTTAATTATTAAACATTGACTAAGGTAAATATCTCAAATAAAATGCATTGACTCACATATTAATGCATATTAAATACAAAGTGCAAACTCACAATCATTGATGCTGGATCTTGACTTCTTTTTGAACTTTATAAACCAGAAATATACCATTTAGACTTACCTGAAAAGAAAAGAAAAATTATAAAAAATCAATGTAATATTAACTGTTGAGTTTTAATGCCATTTGTTTTTTATTTTTTAAACTAGAATCTTAATATTTTGTAATTTTTATATTTCTATAGTCATAAAATAGCCATAGTTATAAAAGGCCATAGTTAAATGCAATTGGCAGAAATATCCAGCAAATAGAATTGATAAACTTTGCCATAAACAATAAAAAAAGAAAGAAAAGAACAGGGCCATGTATGCATCTGTACAAGTAGTCTGTAAATTTGGGGAAGTTTCTTAGAAGGATTAGAACCGTCAATCTTAAAGAAAAGTATTAAAAAAAACTATAAATCTTCCTTTTTTTTGTCTATATCTTAAAAGATGTTTTACAGTTTAACTGAAGTAAAATCTATGCAACTCATGTGAATAATGAATGTGCAGATATCATAAATAGTTATCTGCATGAATTGTGGAATTGCCGAGCCAAGTTCAAGTTTTAGTCTCATCTATTCACTTCACACTAAATGTGCTTCAGAAAGTCATGAATCCAATCCTGTGAGTAAAATAGCAAGGTAGACTGAACACTCTACCATTGGGTCATTGTTTTTTACAGCTTATTAACCCTTTGTGGATTATTTAAAGCTGAAATATATTTTGAATTGTAAGAATAGTTTTTCCTTTTTTGCAAGTGAATATTGAATAAACAATTATTTGAGAATAAAAATGATTTTCCCAGATAGATGCACTACTATTAAATTTATTTTAATAGGGGAGTAGATGATTCATACCTTTCCTCAGGGTATTGGAACATAAGTGAATGTATAAAAACCCACTAGAACTTAAACTTGGCTCTCCAATTTCTCATTTTGAGTTGCTATTCATTACACCACCTGCACATCCAGCTTTGGGTGGTAGCCAGCATAGGTGAAGGAAAGTTCTGAATTCAAAACTGTGGAGAAGGCAGTGGGAAACTATCTCACTTTATGAAGTTATAGTAATTCATAGAAGATAAAAGAAAGGAGTTGTGATTGTCTATGTCATGAAGAGATATGGACGGAAAAATATGTTGAAAACATTTTTAATTCATCCTTGTAAGTCTTTGGAAATGGGTTTCTTTTGAAATGCTTATATAGGCAATAATTTCTGTCTATATTTCATAGATGAGGTATTGAAATTATTTACACTATTTACATTGTTCAGACTGTTTTCCTCATCTTTGTTGTCATGTTCACGGTTATTGGCTACAGCAGAAATGAACAAAAACTTGTAGAGTTGAGATAAATGGAAATAACTGATACTGAAATATCCAGAAGAGGCATGGCACATGGAACTAGAACAATCTTTCCTGGTGGACAAAATAAATAATTCCAATCACCTGAAAAAGGCTGGAGCACACAACAGCCAAAACATTGTAAATATGGCAACAAAGATGAAGACAACTGTCTGAATAATGTTAATAGTGTAAATAGGTAATAATTTGATGGAATGTTGTAAAATCTGAAGTATATACATTGCAAATAAATTCATTATTCCCTGGGTTATTCAGATGAGTATGATCATTTTTGCCATTTCTATTATAATATTTTGGTTGAGGTAACCTTTGTCCTTCTTCATATGAATAAATCATCCCACATATACTAAGAAAGTTAGCATGTGCTGATCTACTCACTATATGTATCCAGATTTTTTTCAGGCTGGTTACTAGATTACTATTGTGTAAGGAATGTCTGATATTCAAATCTAAGAAAAACATCCCTAGTCAATGAATTATACATTTGAGGAAGAACACAGTAGTAAAACCAACAAGGAAAAGAATACCAGACAAAATAGCTCTGGGCAGAATTATAATTCCAAGTCTTGGGATTTATATAAACATATATTTTCTGTTCCAAAGATTCAATAAACATATCAATAAAAAAGTATCTTTGTAATATGTTCACACCTGTAAAAAATAATATTTCAGATCTTCTTTTATGTGATGTGTCCCTTTAGAATGTAGGTGATTATGGCTCTCCACAACTTCCTATCTTTTGTAGTGCTAAGCAGTGATTGTCCTCTCCCACTCCCTGTTCTACCATCCATTTAAACATCTCACTAGGTAGGTTACTTGATGCTTCCTTCTCTTCCACTTGCTTTAGTGCATATCTGTGAGTGTTAAATTCCCCAAGCCCACTTTCCTCAGTATGTGTCTCATAAATTTCAACTAATTCTTTCTGATATTAAGTACAAGAGTCCTGTGTTCCAATTTTCCTTAAAATTCTCACTCATTGTTCACATATTCAATTCATGTTATTCTCAGCTCCTTCTGTAGAACTACATCTCTGTAGCCTCAAGTCTCCTATTCACACAAAATGTATCATTGTAATTCAGGATAATTAATGTATAGCTGTTGATTACACTCTCCATAAGGAATGACTTCAAAACATTTGCCCCTCCTTAATTTATAGGCAGAACCACACAAGTGCATGCTGGGATTTCTTCCTTGCCAATAAAATAGGCCGTTCTTGGTTTTAATATGACTCAGTCCTAGTCTATCTTGCCTTGAAGTCAGAATGCTACATTTGCTTATTTGAACTTGCTCTTGTGTGTCAACCCTAATTCTTAGTTTGTGAACCTTTTGCCATATTGATGTTGTTTTGCCTTATTACTGATAATTTGCCTTGCATATATTGTTTGCTTGCTTTCTATTATATTTTTGCCCTGTTCTTTTCTTTTTCTTGTTATTGCTTATTGCAAACATTGTCAATTCTGTTTGTTAAAGTGTTCTCTCATTTTTTTTACATCTAACCATAGCTACACACTCTACAATCGCACATGGAAAACATCTCCTTTTCTAAGTTTCTGATTTCACTGCTTTATAACCTTATTCAGTAAAAGACAAAGTTGAAAAATTGTCTTTGACTATTTACTGATTTTGGCAATCATATTCCACTACTACTTAAAATGTAGTACTAAAATTTATTATCCTTGAATTACATACACTTTCTCTATGGGGGTTTATGGTAATATGAAAAGTGTTATATATGCTACAGTTATATAGAGTTATACGCTATATACTGTTACAGAATATGTAGGCTGGTCTAGAATGGCAAACTCATGATCAAAAAACTCTAACAACCCAAATGGAATAATATGGTATGGAATTCTGAAAATGAAGGATTGTCTTTGTTGAAGTTTTGAATATAAGATCAAAAACACATGATGAGGAACAAAATGTTGGAAGAATAGAAAAGGTTAAGACATCTCACCACACCTAAATTAAGCAAGCACGTAGAATTGGTACTTGGTCATCCTCCTAGAAATGATGCTACAACTACTAATAAAATGAGTAAAAAAAAAAAAATTGTTTGTCATTGATTCAGTCAAGTTGGGGTTTGAAGAACTGAAGTCAGGGTCAATACAAAATGATCAATATCTAATCTCCTCTCTTGTGTTATTCAAATATATGAAATTGCAAAAATGGATCATAGAATTTCTCAGGGTCTCCTTTAGAGTAAATCAAAATAATTATTTTAACAAATGTAAATCAGATATTCTTGTAACCATTGTACCTTGAAGTAAAGTAAGATTCTTCAGGTTTCTATATTTTGAAGGGAGACTATATTTGGGACACAGAAAATATAATTCAAAGAAAGTAAGAATAATATTATTCATTTCCCTACAAGAAAACATTTGCCATTCATTAACTGAGCAGCCAGTACTGTTTTTGGTTGAAATTTATAAAATCTTTCTTTTAAAACAATTTTTCTGGAAAACAGGTTTCTCAAGTCTATTAGCTGTTATCACACTTTCCAGTATTGATGGGGATTTCCTTCCTAACCTTTTATTTGAAGTAGTGTAGAATGTCAACATCTTGATTATGTCATTATTTTTTCTTTGAGTTACATGTGCTATCCATTTTAGTTGTTGCTGCTGTTCGTAGTTCTCAAGTGATGTGGTTTCTGTTATTTCGTACAATTCTTTGTGATTCTGTAGCACCAGACTACAATGTTCAAAGAAGGGTTGTCTTTATCAAGACTCTCAGGTTTCACTCACTGAAAGCCTTTTTTAATGATTGATCTTAGGAAGCAGTTATATACAGCTGATAGTTTAGATATGTCTGAATGGATTTGGTGCCATGAATGACATTCATATAAAAGTCTCAATCTGATGAGACTAATATACATTATATAAATACTTTCATGGAAGCTTCTTATAGCAGGTTAAATAAATGTGTCACAAATAAAGATTGAGTTATTCCTAGATATAGTTAAAAACTATTCAGTCAATAAGAATTGGTATAAGGTAGAAAGAGAATATAATGTTGCATTTCCCTTCATTATATTTTTTTTCTCTGAGAGAAGAGGAAAATTGAGTCCATAAAGAACTGAAAGTGAAGAATGAGAAAAAGAAATATGGAGAAAGTCAATAAAAAAGGAAGAGGAGGAAAATGTTGAAAGCAAAGAACAGAAGGAATTGGTTGGGAAGAAAAAGAAAAGTGATGAAAAGATTGGAGTTCTTTAGAGTGAAAAAAAAATGAATGAATGATTTAAGGAAATGAAGTTCAAACAAGAAAACATGAAATATAAAAACTGAGTATCAAAAAGATACAATGAATATGGGAGGAATAAATAAAAGAATTTGGAAAAGGAAGGAGAGAATTCAAAGAAAAAGTTTTCAAAAAGTGAGTTGTTATGAAGAAAAGAATAATAATGTGAAGAAACAAAAAGAAACTACTAAAAATAATGGAAAACAAAAGCAAAATGAAAATAAAAAAACATTTAACAATTTCATTTTTGCACAGGTTTAATGAATATGTTAAACAATTTTGAGACATTGGGGAAACTGCTTTAACATGACTTAGAGAGGAAAGTGCTTGAAATTGCAACTTATCCAATGAATTCAGGTTTGAGCCAGGTAATTTGAAAATAGCTGGTAATTGTTTAATAGCTGAAAAATAAATTGGGTCAGAATAAAAATAGAGAACTTAGTTCTTGGCAGACATCAATGTTTGATAAGAGTTATTTGATTTGTACACATGATTTTCTGGTATGTAAAGTGTTTAGATATATCCTCTTCCATACTGTATTAAAAAAGTTTTATGGAGTTGCTGACCTGACACTTTCACATGGAATAATTCAATCAGCAAAGAAACACAACTGAGTTTGTGTACTGTGAGATTAAAAAGTACCTTTTCAATATATTCACTATTGCATTCACAGTGAATGTGCATCAGGTTTTGCTTAAAACTTGCACATTTGTCTGCAGCTTATTCAAATGTTTGAAATGACTTTTGGAGACACTTTAATAAGTAAAGACTGGATAATATTTTGGTACCAACATATTAAAATTGGCTCAGAATCTGTTGAAAGTGATCCACATTTTGGAAGCTGAATAAGAATCAAAGAAATTGGTGATTGTCAGTGTGAGATTTGGAAAACAACTAATGATTTTATGGAGATTTATTTTCAAATTTCACCCTAAGTAAGGAAATAAAGTCACTAAGATATAAGAAGTTACTGAATGAGACAGAAAATGATAACAAGGAAACATTATTAAGGAGCAAGAACAATAAAAGAATGGGAATTAAGAAGACAGACAATAACGATTGACATTGCATTTAAATTTTTGAAGATAGCTGGAAAGCAAGAAGCTGGAAGAGAGTTCTACAGAGGGAAACACATTACAGCAGTTAGCATGAAAATATGTACAGAAAAGGTGTAGGAAAACTACATTATAGTGCACAATATTTGCTATGAGAATACCAGATGCTGTAAGCTTGGATGCATATGTAGTGTAATGGGTATTGGATTGGAATTTGAACTCAGTTATACAATTTCAAATTCCAGTTGGGTTTTTTATATTCACTTACATGCAAATACCCTTGGAAAAGATATAAGTTAATTAGTAGGACATATCAGTAAATCATTATCTCCTTCCCTAAAATTCTTCCAATGTAAAAATATTTTCTGGCTTTAAATAATCTGCAGAAGGTTGATAACCCATAAAAACAATCACTCATTCAATATTTGCTATATTTACAGAAGAAAATTGCACAGTATTAGGGATTGTATATGGACATAGAAAACAAAATTGCTTGATAACTGACAGTTTCAAATGTCAAGTAATCATCAGACATGTCTAATGATTGCTTAAGGCATAAAAGTATCAGGTGCAATGCAATATCTACTGATCTATATTTATAGTAAAAAAATAGATGCTAATTTATCTTGTCCCTGCTCTGAATTTTTTGTTAATTACATCTACTCTTCAGGAGAACAGATTGTACATTTTTATTTGATGTTTATTGTTATATATATATATCTATATATATATATATATATATATATATATATATATATATATATATATATATATATGTATATATATATATAAGAATGGATGAAAATGAAACCTGCCCATTAAATGGGCAGTGCATGACTGAAGGCATTACGTACAAAATTAAGATCAGATGATGTTAAATATTACTTTGGATCCACTGAGAATAGCTGGAAATTGCATTTTTACCACCATTAAATGACACTGAGCAATATCAAATACAAAAACTGTACAATACTTTCAAAGTATGTTTGGCAATTAAAAAGCAACCATAAGAACCCAACCCTTAACTTGGGAGATAATTGTGGAAGCTAAGCCATACAACAGAATGGGAGACAGATGTAAATAGTGTTTGTTGGAGAAGTTATTAAAACGCTTAAATAATCTTGCTAAACACAAGGGCCGAATTAATGTCTACATGTATCCTTAAATTCAAGCACCTGCTCAAAAACATTGATGATCAAAAGTGATTGCAAAGTAGATTTTACAAATATAATATGCAACAACTTTTAATATTCTCAGAACCCATTATCAATAACTTTCCTTATATACCTATACACACATACGATGCATTATTAATGTACTCAATTAAGTTTGTGCAAATATAATTTCAGTTATAAGTACATTAGATATATAGTTCCATCCTATTAATTATTTATTTCTGCCCCTTTATATTTCTAAGCTGCATTCTAGTTATGTCAATAGGCATAACTTGAGTATTTTATGCTAAAAAATGAGTTATCCTCCTTGATATATTGTTTACATTTGAATCCAAATTTAAAATTAAATAATTTTTTTATTTATTATTTTTTAAGTCTTTGACTTTCAAACTTATGAATTTGAATGATATAAATTATTTATAGTTAATTGTATATTTTAAATAAACGAGTTTGTACACACAATTTTGAATCATCATCATGAGAACGTGATAGATAATGGTCAAAATCTCCACACCTGAAGATTGCATTAAATGCATGAAACTCAGAGTTGTATTATCAACACTGGATATTCACTAATATATATATATATATATATATATATATATATATATATATATATATATATGTATATCAGGTCATCCCATAAGTTCTGTCTGAATTTTGAATAAAGAAAACAAGTGACCAAATATTACATTTAATTACAGATTCAATCAACAATGTATTTTCCCTGATTATCTATGACTTCCTTCCATCTACTAACAAGCTTACTAATTCCATTACGGTAAAATTCTTTTGGCTTTGATTTGAAGAACTCACAAATGTCAGTTTTAACCTCTTCCTGTGTTACAAAAGCTGTTTCTTCCAAATGATTCTGTAAGCTACGAAACAAATGGTAGTCTGAAGGAGTAAGATCGGGAGAATAATGTGGATGAGGAATTTTCTTCCAACCAAGTTCTTCGATCTTTTGTGACATGATTCTTGCTGTGTGAGGTTGCACATTGTTCTTATGAAACATCATCTCTTTTCGATTCACTAGAGCAGGTCTTTTTTCCTCAAAGCTTGGTTCAAACACTCTAACTGCTGACAGTATATTTGAACATTAATTGTTGTATTAGGTGGTAAGAATTCAAAGTGGATTATTCCTTGGTGATCCCACCAGATAGAAAGAAGAACCTTTTGCTCATGAAGTTTCCTTCTCGGCTGTGGCTCGGGTTCTTCCCCTTTACCAAGCCACTGTCTATGATGCTTAACATTTCGATAAAAGATACATTTTTCGTTGCCAGTCACAAGTCTACCTAAAAAAGGTGAAACAAGTTGGCGAGAATGGAGAGAAGTGCAGATGTCAACTCGGGATTTGAGGTTGTTTTCAGACAAAACCATGAGGCACCCATTTTCCATGTTTAGGAACTTTTCCAAGTTGTTGAAGATGACGATGAACAGTTGTATGGTTTGAACTGAGAACCACTGCCAATTCCTCAACTGATAAAGCAGGATTTTCTTCAAGGGCTGCTTCAAGAAGCTTTTCATCAAACTCAACTGGATGTCCGGTTCAATCTTCATCTTCAAGGGTGAAATCTCCACCTCTGAATTTTGCAAACCATCTTCTGCAAGTTCTTTCATTCACACATTCCTCTCCATAAACTGAGTGAATGTTTCTAGCCGCTTCAGCTGCTGAGTTTCCTTTCTTGAACTCATAAAGCATTATGTGCCTCAAATGATTCTTGGGGACTTCCATGTTAGCAGGGTTTTAATCAAAGAAAATTTAATTTTATTGTTCTCTGAAATAAAATTTGATCAGTTTAAATGCATCTAAACATAAAAATAATGTTCAGCTCCATTAGACATTATAAAATACTCTTTAAATTTTGTTCCTTTTAACAAAAAGTTAAAATTTGGACAGAACTTATAGGATGACCTGATATATATCTGGAAAGACAGGCAGGCTGTGTGGACATAGGAATCAACACAGCATGGTGAATATTAGTTTCATGCTTCTGAAAATTGCATGCAAGTATGAAATTGACGGTCACCATGTCATGTTGATCCCTATGTCCATAATATTCTATCTACAATATTGAGGACCCTGCCTTTGTAAATATAGCAAATTTGAACTATATACATACATATATATATATATATATATATATATATATATATATATATATATATATATATATACACACACACAGTTAAATGTGAATGTATCTTTGAAAGTTTATATGTACACATTTATATGTGCATGTGTGTATGCATGTATAAACCTATACGATGGCATAGGAATATATCAATTCTTTCCTGTTCCACAAATACCCTGCTTATATCTATTTATCTCTCTCTGTCTCTGTCTCTCTCTATATATATGTGTGTGTGTGTGTGTGGTTACATGTAATAAAGGCATTTTTAGTGGCACCTTTCATTGCCATAGACATGAATGTACAGTACATGTCTTCCTTTTATTAAATGATCACAGTCCAAATGAAAACTGAGTGGTTTTATTTCCCTTATATTACAACACCAGCTAGATTGCGTAAAAGTATCTTTGAAAAATGTTTTCCTTTTCAACTGCCAAATGTGAACAAAGTTTTATGTACAGAGCTTAAAAGGAAAACAAGTTCAATGTACTGGAAAATATTGGGTATTTTTATTGGCTGATGCAAACTAACAGCCAATTAAATAATCATGTTCCCCCTTTAGAAAAAATACTCCATTGATATGATACATATGATGTATTTGATATTTTTATGTCAAATGTTATCATCTGGTCAGTGTGGAAATATAACCATATACCATTAATATTTTTCTTTGAAAAACCTCCTCCATAATCTTGTGGATTAAAGTGTTGTTTCATGTATTTGGTAACATAATAATTGTGAGTTCAATTCTTGAGCCAGGTAGTGTGTACTTGGACATAGTGGAAACAGGGTGAACAATAACTTAAAAATAAGAACTAGTCGAGATATCGCATAGATTAAATAAGGGTTTAGTTCAGATTGACATACAACTGATGAAAGCTATAGAGTTGAACAGCTGAAACATTGTGATAACAACAACAAAGATGAAGATAATGGTTTTCTTATGGTGTTACACTTTCATTTAACCATTTAAATTAATGGTAATAAAAATGTATCTTGGCATATTATTGGCTATTTTATAAATCCTCAAGTAATGTGTGTATGTGCATACCTTTCAACAGATTTTATACCATTTTCAATAGCACAACCAAAACTCTTGCAAATAGTAAACATATTAGCCAAAAATATTTGGAATGAAAATTCATTTGGACAGTTTCTAGACACTAATTTCAAAAAAAGAAATTACTTTGTTTTCACACATATCAGACATTTTTAATGAAACATGTATTAGAGTGATTGCTGTTCAAATAAACAACTACATATTTTAAACATAGTAAATTTAAACAATAATCCTATGTTTAAATATTAGAGTCTGTCTATGTTTCTGAGATGAGGTATTATGTACAGTATTTACATTATGCGGAACATTGTCCTCATCTGTAACGCGAGAAGTAGAAAAATCAGGTGTGGCTGACCACATATGGAGAGAGAAGGGAGATCACCGCCCCCTGTGGGATCATGTTGAGATCATAGATAGGGAACACCATTGGAAAATTTGTAAACTTAAGGAATCAGCACATATGCTAGGCCACAAAAATCTCCTGAGCTGACCAAGCATAGAAATAAATACAATATGGGAGCCAGTAATAAGGAGTACCAGAGAAAAGCAATGATAACAAAGTTGCAACATGAGCTCTGGTAAAAAATGGAATGATAACAGCAAAATTGCAATATGAGCACTGGTAAAAATGGTTGCTGAAAACATTAGGATTATAATACCCAGAAATTCATACACAGATGTCCTCAAGGACACATGGCTCAGTGGATAAAGGCGTTGGTTAGATCCAGTGACAAGCCCAAAGAGTGTGAGTTCAATACCCGATTAAGGCAGTGGAGAACTTTCAGAGGGAAAATTAGCAGCTGATAACTGACATCCATCAAACATGGAACTAGAACAGTCTACCCCAGGGATCAAAATAAAGGGTTCAACCACCTGAAGAAGGCTGGAGCGTACAACGGCCGAAACGTTGCGACAAATATGGCGACAAAGATGAGGACAATGGTCCGCATAATGTAAATACTGTTTAAATATTATATCAAACAGAATGGACATGGACAATCTTGAGTTTTTTGTGTGAGGTTTTTCTGATGTCAAATAAGTCATTTAATGTCAGATAGAAATTTGTAATAAAGTACCAATATATAAACATTTAAAACAAATCCACAACACCTCTTCTGATTACCTTCAGATTATGGTCAACAATATGTTATCATCCAACTGCAAAAAAATGTTTAAAAGTTTTGGTGGCTTTTCAAATCAGGTAATGGCAAACCAAATTTGTTTCAATCTCTGAGCACACATTAAAATGCATTTGAACTGTAAGGTCATTTCAGTCATGTGACACTAAAATTTAGATTTATTTCAAAATCAGGACTATTAACAACATAAATACTCCACTGGCTCTCTTGGAACTTTTAATTTTTTTCTTTGAAAATGACCAATGAGAGTTGGATGGGCAGTACAAGTAGAACTTCATCAAAATGTTCAATATACATTCACTGTCCATATATATATATATTCTTAAATAGAATGGACAGGGAATGTATATATCAATTTTATTGCATAAATTTTATTTGAAAAAAATTGAAATGCTGTTTAAAACCACAACCCCTGAAGACTGGAAATTTTACCAAGGGACTTCGAAGTCTGCATAAAATTGATATTTGAAAGTTAAGTAATCGTTTCATATTATATATATATATATATATTAAAGTTAAGTAATCGTTTCATACTATATATATATATATATATATATATAATATGAAACGATTTAAAAGTTAAGTAATCGATTTAAAAGTTAAGTAATCATTTCATACTATATATATATATATATATAATATGAAACGATTTAAAAGTTAAGTAATCGTTTCATATTATATATATATATATATATATATATATATATAATATGAAACGATTACTTAACTTTAATATATATATATATATATATATATATATATATTTTATAGTATGAAACGATTACTTAACTTTAATATATATATATATATATATATATATATATATAATATGAAACGATTACTTAACTTTTAAATATCAATTTTATGCAGACTTCGAAGTCTTTTGGTAAAATTTCTAGTCTTCAGGGGTTGTGGTTTTAAACAGCATTTCCAATTTTTATCAATTTTTTTCAAATAAATTTTATGCAATAAAATTGATATTTAAAAGTCAAGTAATCTTTTCATATAATATTATTAATGCTCTATTTTAGTATTATTTTAATAGTTTTAATATTGAGGACTATATACAAAAAATATCTGTTGTTTTTAAATCTCAAGTATTATCCCTTTATTAACACCAGCACTATATGTACATACTCTCTCTCTCTCTATATATATATATATATATATATATATATATATACATATATATATATATATATATATATATAAAATAGATTATGTACCTCCACAATACATTAACCCATCTCTCTTCAAGTTTATTTTGAATTTAGAGTGTTTTTTCTTTTAAACTTGTTGGCCTAACAAGGTTAAAGAGCCACATCTGATCATCTGATCAATTATTTACAAGTGTTTGAATTCAAAGTTTCTTTCCCCAAGACTTGTGTCTATATATAAGAATTTTTGATGACTGTATCTTTACTTCCTTTACTTACTTTATTATATTTATTTTTGCATAAAAATTAGTTAAAAAATATCTCCCATTCTTATATGAAATAGAGATATTGTGTTTGTTAATGTTTATCCATACACTGCGTTTTTATTGAGCCTAAATCCATAATACTGTAATATTAAACATAAATAAGAATGGGGGTTAAATGCTATCAAATATAGTATTCTAATCAGAGAAAGTACTTTTATGAAATCAAAACAAGATTAAAACGTTGAATAACCTATATATAATCTACAAGATGATTAAATAAAAACATAAAGGGGTTTTATTGGTTAAACATGAACATATCGTTTTTATTTACAATAAAAATGTTTTTGTTTATATGCACCCCCCACCCTCGAAATCATTGTTATGGTGCTGAATCATTTCCATGACTATATAGATAATTAGATAATACATTTATCTCTGAAGATATATATATATATATATATATATATATATATAAGTTAAACACTAATATTCCATGGTCATAATTTATTCCATTAGAATCATAAATACGATCCAATTCATCAGACCTACAAATTCAAAAAGAAAACAGAAAAGAACAACTCCGGAAATAAAAATAGAATTTAGAGAGAGTGTAAGTATGAGAGTGTGGGACAAAAGTTAGAGCTAAAGAGAGGGGTAACATATGAGAGAAGGTGGGAGATTAAAACTTAACAGAGAGGGGTTTTTTTAACTAGAGGTGAGTGGAAGGGGGGATTTATGAATGTTGTCGGATGTCTAATACATTAAAGATACATTTTGTGGTGACATACACACACCATAGACGATCTAATGTTCAAGATCAGAATAAGAGGGAGGGAGAGAAAAGGAAAGAAGTGGTGGGGGAGAAAGATGGGGCGGGGGAAACTAAAACTGAAGGACATTTACTGTAAGGGCCGCTGTGTAATTGAGAAAATTTGACAAAATTAATATCGACTACAGGTTACAAATCAAATATAAACATATAAAGAATAAATATAACGATTATCTAATCTAGCAAGGACCTATATTTTTATGTTCAAAAACATATGCGAATACACACATGCACAATAACATATACACGTATATACATACACATAGGCGTGTACCCACATACACACATACATATACCCATGTACACACACACATATATCCACATATCCATATATATATATATATATATATATATATATATATATATATAAAGACATTGTTATGTTTATGCATTCTTTTTTAAACATAAAAATATTTAAGTAAATGCTCTGTTTATAATAAACAGTACTAACAACATTTACCGGCCTGAATGTCCGAGAAATTGTCATAGAAAATATGCGTCCTCCAACAGGAATTGAACCTGTATCCTATACGGAACTGTCATATAGCCTGACATATATATATATATATATATATATATATATATTAAAGTTGGTCTTTTTTAATTTCTTACACTTTTCCAGTCTGCCTATAAGATATCACAGACCAAAATCAAATTTATAAAGAGTCTTTTATATTTTTTACATTTTTTTCCCTCATTGGTATTACAGTATGATACAAATATCAATATTTTAATTTTGCAATTGCCAATTTTCAATCATCACCTGATGATTGCATCATTCATTAAACCCAGATTTGTGCTCCTGATAAGAAAAAATGTACATTCATTAATATAAGTTTTGGTTCTTTTATTATACATCAAGCACTGTTTTATTAGCACCAGCACTCAATGTGATATATATATATATATATATATATATATATATATATATAATGCGTATTTATGCATATCTATATGTATGTATGCTCAAAGATAATTTGAGAAAAATATTATTTAAAGGAATATGCCAGTATCAACAACTGATCAAAAACAATAGTAAAGGAACTTGTCAATATTTTTGTGTTATAATTGTTATACTATGCTTTAAATTAGATATCTTTCTGATTCACTTAACATAAAACCTGTCACCCAGATGTGAATACTATGAAAACTAAATTAAAAATATAAGGTTTTCTCTTTGTGCATGGGTTCCAAGCATTGCATCTGACTCACAAAACAAATCTCAAACCCAAAAATTCAATCAAGAATTAAAGCAAAAACATGACAAAAATGCTGAGTCATGTATCCACCTTGACTGCTTAAAAGGACCTGTGCAGTGACCCTCCAGCAGTTCACAGTGGCCTCTCGACCAACCAACCTGATGCAAGCTTCAGCATAAATCCAGTAAATAACCAACACCCACATCTTTGAGATCAGACTCCTTCATTCACAAATAACATCTCATTCGCCTACAATAGACATTTTACCTTGATCCAGTGATTTCATTAGTAATACAGATAATTTTATTTTAACACACTTTGTGTCTTTTTTTTCCCATGTCACTGGCAATACATTGTTTTTTTCTGTTGCTCTTGTGACTCTACATATTAAATAACAATGTATTAAAAATATTCCTATTTAATTTTTCTGATTTATTAATTACAAAGAATAATTTTATAATAGTCTTTATTCTATCTTCAAAATGTTCAAACAAGAATCCATAAAATTTGCATTTCACCTTTCACTGCTATTCAAAAATATGTAAGATGGACATTATCACAGAGAGATTTTTACTCTGAATGAGAATCATTACAAATGTCTATATAAAAAAAAGCAGCATCATTTAAACACATTCACTTTAAATGCTCCAGTAGTTGGCTTTTAAAAAAGTAAGCCTACAAATATTTAAATCTAATATTAAAAGAAAATTAAATGATTAATGAATTTGAATTAGTTTTGATGCCATGAATAACTAATAGAATGGTAGCATTAATAACTAATTAAATTATAGTAGTAATAAATGACTAATGGTACATTTGTACAAAGAGAATCTTCATGCTTAGATGTGGTAAATGCAACATTTCAATATATTCAAAATTCTTCTTTTATGTGCTGTATGTCTTTAGGATGTGGGCAATCATGGCTATCCACAATTTTCTGTCCTTTGTAGCTCTTAATAAAATTTGTCTTTTTGCTATCTTTTCTAATCCCTGTTTTACTAACCATTTACACAAGCTTGTTCGGTAGATTATGCATTGCTTTCATCTGCCTCTCTTGCCTTCAATTTATCCCATGAATTTTAAATTCTCCAAATCTTCTTTCCTCATTATGTGCCCTAGAAATTTCAACTTTCTCTTTCTGATGCTAAATATAAGTGTCCTTTTTATTTCCATTTTCTTTAAAAGTTCATCACTACTCACATGTCCATTGTATTCTCAGCATCCTGCTGTAGAACCACATTTATGTTGCTTCAAATCTCTTCTTCATCTGTGAAGCGATTGTTCAGTATTCATTGCCATATAGGAGGACTGATATTAAATTTAGTTCAGTATTCTTTTCTTTTTTTTTCTAATGATATTTTCCTGTTTCATAATACTCTGCTTAGCTTTTTAGAAGGCAGTTTTTCCTATCTCAATGCATTTGTGAAATCCAGTGTTGTATTTTTTATTCTCTGTTAAAATACTTCTTAAATATTTAAATTTTTGTATTTGCTTAATTTTGCTGACACCAATTTATAATTTGCATGTCGGGCAAATGGTAAACATGAAGATAAAAATAATTGTTGTCATATATAAAGAAAATAAGTATTTGATAAAAGATGTGGGGAATTATAAAAAAGAGTTTTTTTTCCAAATGTTCTCCCAATACTGAGGGATACTGAGTGAGGTTTTTGCATAGATTTAAGAGGAGGTAGTAAATGCAGATTATGAGGATATGTAGGATAGATAACAGTTGACCCTATACCCTGTAGTGGTTAAGATTTTAGTGACTGCAGAAGTATCTTCTTTGGAGTATGTATCACTAAGTAGTAGTCTTGGGGAAGAAGCTACCTGATTGAAACCTCCTTCTTACCAATGGAATATGAAGGGAATGAGGATGATTCAACCCTGTGGATGTGACATGGCATATTTTAGATGTAAAGGCCTAATTTGGTAGAACTCTGGGGTGTAACTTGTTTGAACATTAGCCATGAAAATAGTGATGGAGTAGTGATAGGCTTGCAATATTTCGTCTGTGAGAAAGGAGCTGTGAGGTGGAAAATAATTCATCACTCACAAGGCTGAGTAAGTGCTTTTGAATTCTGTCAAAGTTGGAAAGTGAGGATTAGGGAGCTCTAGCCCAGGCATGGCAGAAATACTTCATTTTTGGTCTGATATGATTATTGAAAATATCAAGCATGCTAGGAGGAGTCAGGTACTTTCTGAAGTGGCACAAGGAACTGACCATTTTTTCAACATCTTTAACAATGGACTGTGTATTTGAGTTCTAAAACCCTTTGTAGATTATTGAAAACCTGAAAATATTTTTAGATTGTAAGAATTTTTTTTTAGATAATATTGGTTTAGTGATACAAGCCTTACTGATTAACTCATAGCTGGGGGAGAAGTTGTGGATTCCTACCTTCCCCAAGGGCATTTGTTGCCTAAGTAAATATAACAAACCAAATGTGAATTGGAATTCATCTGATTAACAATTCTGAGCCATTATCGATTATACCATCTGCACATCCAAGCTTATGGCACCTGGTATTCCAAAGTTGGTCATCCATTTAGGTACTAGCTAGACTCAATGTTGCTTAACTTTGGTGATTGTATAGGAACCAATGTTTTAATGTGATGTGGTCATAAGCCACATGCATGTAATACATGATTTTCTTATATTACAATTACATATCTTATGTATGTACTTATATGAATATTGCAATTATCCATCACTACAGTATTATTTGATTTTTACAAAAAACTAAGATTTTATACAAATTTTATAGCATCATCGAGATTTCAAAGAATTTCAAATGCATGACTTTTAAAAAACTAATTTACTAGCCAACTTTAGACCAGAGCGACTTTGTCTACCTGAAGGGTATTAATTTTCAATAATAATAATAGTGATAAAAATAAAATTAATCCATTACTGCCTAAGGTTCCCTTTAAAGTTTAGCTCTTTTTATCTAATCTACCTTGCTGGCTAATAGTAATGTCAGGTCTGGTAGATTTAAAATTTTAGGTAATCCTTTACAAATTGTATGCCATGCATTAATGAGTTAAATAGTTTCAGCATCTTATCTTACTAGGAGTTAATTAAAGAAGGTATGAAAATGACTAATTATTAAACCCAGAGGCTGAACTCAAACATTTGCTCTATAGTGTATGCTTAAAAAAAAAGGGAAAAAGGTAACCACTAAAAATTTTGGGTTGTCCAGAAATTTCATGCCGATTTTTAAGGGAAATTAAAACACAAAACAAAATTATACCATTAAATGTTTATTCCACTAAATAGGAACCATTCTGTTGCACAGCCTTCCTCCGTTTTAACTTAAAGATTCCATCTTCCCAGAACTTTGGTGGTTTCTCAGCAAGGAACTCATGAAGGTGTTTTTTTTATGTCATCCAAATAATTAAAATTTTTAACATTGAGATTATTTTGCAAGGACCTGAATAAATGAAAATCTGAAGGAGTAATCCCTGGTGAATATGGTGGGTGGGGTAACATATCTCACCAAAGAAATGTGAGGTCTGGCATTATCCTAATAGAAAACAACATTTTTCCTATTTGCCAATTCTGGGAATTTTTGTGAATTGTTGCCTTTAATTCATCCAGTTGTGAACAGGACTTTTTAGAATTAATTTACTGGTTACTTGACAAAATCTCATAGTACAAGATTCCTTTCCAATCTTGCCGGATGTACAGCATGACTTTCTTAGGATGAAGACCTGCTTTTGAGGTGGCTAAAGTTTGCCCCAGAATCTTTTTTGCTGAACATTGTTGTAAACAATCCTTTCTCATTACCCGTCATAATTTTCTTCAAAAAGGATGTATTTTCATTATGTTTATACAACAAATCACAGATGAAATGCAATCCAAAAGTTTATTTTCACTCAGATCATGTGGTATCAAAAAATCATATCGATTTGAGTACCCAATCTTCACTAAATGCTAATGGATGGTGGATTTTGATAAATTTAGTGTTTCTGCCAATTCCTGCATTGTGTAATGTGGGTTATTCTCAATCAATGTCTTGATTTGGTCATCATTTGTAGTTTGGTGGGTGTCAGCAATAAGGCTACAATCATCAACTTTAAACTTATCAAAGCACTTCCATACAGTTTTCTCAGCTAAAGCACCTTAACCATACACATCTTTTTTGATGCTTGCAAGGCATTTTTGCCTTTACAGTAAAAAAAGCATCAAGTGTCTAAAATGCATCTTATAAGCTTCCGTTTTCATAGGGGTTCAAAATTGACATGAATTGAGTAATTTTAAACTTTATTTCTCAAGAGATAGTTTGAAGTGTGCTCTAATCAGAAATGTAAGCGTATTATATCTGTTAATAAACTTGATGTGTTCTAACATGCTGGAACATGAATGACTAAAAATTGGCATGAACTTTCTGGACAATCCAATATTAAGTAAAGACATTTTATTTATTAACAAACCTAATAGAAATAAACAAGACTCTGATGTTAAAAATCTAGAAAGTGTCTGATTTAAGTCATTAGGATGGAAAGGTCAGATTTTTATAAGCAATCTGGTATTGTAAAATTCATTGGCAGATCAAAATAAGAAGTTTACAATAATAAATTGCTTCTGAGGAAATTTATATGTCAGGTAAACAAGCCATATTTGTAAGAGCATTTTGTTTGTAAGTTTTCTTCAAATCTTTCATGTAAGTTTTCTTCAAATTCAGATAAATACCGAACTTTATTTGTTGAGCTTCCCAACACATGTGACCATTCATTGGAATATTTCTAAAAAATTATGGCCCTCTGACTCTGTAACTCAAGTTGAATATATATACAGATGATGCATAAACAAGGTTTTGCTACTTAGAAAACTTGTTGCATGCTGGTATCAATCTTCATTGTTAATAAAAGTACTAAATAAGCATAATGTTTGCAAGAAAGGGCACAAAGGTAATCCCAAAATACATGTTACACTGTGATACATATCTAACTACCTTTGTTATATATACCAGTTGAAGGAGCCATTTACCCAATTGCTCAATCTCTCACTCAAATAGTAGACCTCCCCACATGTTTTTCTAGTAACTCTGATAAACAGGCTTCTCAACTTGATTTCTTCCTTGCCTCTACATCTTTGTCCTCTTGACATCTCCAACTCTTTACACTCTTCCATCATTCAAGAACCCCCTAATAACAGAATATCTTTCTGTTATCAATGCACTGATTGGGATTCATTTCATGGTTTTCTTCATGATGTCCCTTTGATTAATATTTTTAATCATCCTGTTCAGAAATGTATTGCTAAGGTCTCTTTCTGGATGAAAGCTGGCATCAAAGCTTTCATGACAACAAAACTTTGTCCCTGGTTTTCTCTTACTTGTTCAGCTGCTATAGCCAACAGGAATCACTTCTTCTGGAAACATCAATTGGACAGATTTGGTTGTAACAAAAGTCTCTTTGTCACTGCTTGTAATGAATGTAAGCATTTTCTCAAAGAGGCGAAATCACTATTTGGGTTTACACTGGAGCCATTCACAAGTTTGGTTCCAGGTACTATTGGTGGCTCTACAAGAGTGTATTTTACAAGAGTAAATTTTCAGCCTCTCCTTTCTTCAATCAATTTGAATTATTGTCATCTACTGCTGATAAAGTAAAGTGTTTTCCCCAGAAATTCTCTTCTCAACTACTCTCTCAACTCATCTAGAGAATTTCTACTACTGATTTTATTATATGATAGTTTTACACTGAACAAAGTTAATTATTATTACAAATGCTATTTTCCTTTAAAAGAAAAACAGTAGAGGGATTCTTTGTTCATGATGAACAAAAGAATTAAGCTAAAACCTATTCTGAAGTTCAATAATAATGCACACCAAATTTGAAGATTGTATACAAAAAAGGTTGGTAATGTACAGAAAATAAATAAACAGATAAACAAACTTTCTCTTAACTCACTCATATATATATATATATATATATATATATATATATATATATATATTTATTTCAATTAAAAGGTGCAAATATAATTTATAAATTCATGAATCATTCATACAAAAAACAAATATAGAGGTTAAATGGCGAGAATACAAACTATATAAATAAATATTAATAATAATAAATTATGCAACTGGAATTTATAAACAGGGATCATATCATTCATATACATGTTCGGGGTTGATGTATCTTATTTATATAGTTTGCGATGATGTATTCTCGCCATTTAAATCATTAACCTCTATATTTGTTTTTTGTATGAATGATTCATGAATATATATATATATATATATATATATATATATATATATATATATATATATGTACAAGTCTAGGATTGGTGCATACAGAATAAATTCCAATAACCCAAAAATACCATTCTTAAAAGAGTGCTCAATAGAGAGTAGAGCAAATATAATTATTTATTCGAAAATTATAATATAAATATGTTATAAAGTCACTTCAAAAATAGCCATTTTTTTTTCAACACTTTTGGTGTCTTATCAAGTGATGGTGTTGAATGTAGATTCTACATTCAACACCATCACTTGATAAGACATAAGATAAATAATTATATATATATATATATATATATATATATATATATATATATATATATATATATATATATATATTATGTATATATAAAGTGTGACCATAGAAATCAAATTAAGCCTGGTCTGATGTTTGCCAGTCAATATGTTGCATTGATTTCCCTGTCCACACTGTTAAATTCAACCAAAAAGGTTTATTTGTTTAACATTTTTTTTTGTATTTTCCAATTTTCAAATAAGATATACATTGTGATCAAAATTGTTGAGAAACTGTTTGAAGTTCATGTTTTCTTTATTTTTTTTAAGTACTTTCAACTATCTTGGTCATTGTCAGGAACTGAATTTTGTTAGTATGGCAGAAAATGCTTTTGTGACTACATCCTAACATTTTTGGAATGCTGAAATTCAAATGAATATAAAGTAAAATCATATGTAAAACAATTATATTGAGATAAACTGTACAGTAAAAGAATGTGTCAAATATTTATAGATACTATTATTATTTTGTACACAAATATTTTATACATACATACATCTCCTGTGATGAAAAATATTTTACTTAATGGGGTTTATTACTCTTATATTATAGTTGCATAATAATAGGTGCAATAAACCTTATGTGTAAGTGTTTAAACATGATGACACATTAGAATAATTTGGAGCAAAATTTAAAAAAAATGCCTGGTGGTAGCTAACAAAATCTTGTCTGCAATATTGACAGCACCCAATTCTTGATAATGCCTGAGATGGTTCAAAGTACTTAAACAAAAACACACCAAAACCTGAACTTCAGACTCTATCCACAATTTTGATACTGATGGATGTCTTATTTGAAAATTGGAAAAACAAATGAAAAAAAATAAATTAACAGATGAATCTAGTCAGTTGAATTTAACAAAACTTGTTTGGATGAATTCTTGATGTCTAAATAAATGTATATATATATATATATATATATATATATATATATATGAATAAAGAAAAAAGGAGAACTTTTCTTTGTTGACACATTTCACCTTCAGATGGACACTATCAAGACAAATGGTAAAGAAAAGTTTTCCTTTTGTCTTTATTCATATCATCTTTTTACAGATATGTTTTATTTCTGAGTTTAACACACTCACACAAACACACACATATATATATATATATATATATATATACGTAAGAAAATCTTTCTTTTTATGAGCCATGTCCTTTCAAGATGTAGGTGATCATGGCTCTCCATTTCCCCCTACCCTTTTAGTTCTCAATAAGTTTCATCCCTCTGCCACCTCTCCCAGGCCATGTTCTGTCATCCTCTTGCTTAAGCCCACCAGCTATGTCATGCATTGCTTTCCCTTGTCTCTCTTTCCCTCTATTCAACCTGTGTGTATCAGTTTCTCCATGCCCTCTTTTCTCATTATGCATTCCAGAAACTTCAGCTACCTCTTCCTGATGTTAAGTATAAGCCTCCTCCTTGTTTGCTTCCTCTCCAAAACCTCATTGTTTCTCACGTGCTCGGTCCACGATATCCTTAGCATCCTTCTGTAGAACCAGATCTCCGTCATCTTGAGTCTCTTCTTCATCTTTGAGGAGACCATCCAACATTCACTGCTGTAAAGGAGGACAGATGTCACATAACAGCTCAGTACACTTTTCTTTGTTACCAAAGAGATACTCCTGTCTCACAATACTCTTCCCAGTTTTTGGAATGCGTCCTTGGCCATCCCAATACGTCTATGGTTCTCAGTGTCACATTTGCTGTCCTCTGTCAAAACACTTCCCAGATATTTAAACTTCTGCACATGCTTGATTTTAGTGTCCCTGACCTGCAAAATGCATTTCAGACTCATCCTTTTACTGATGACCATGCATTCTGTCTTGTTGTAGTTTGTGGTTAGTCCCTTCTTCTTGCTCTTTTTTGCTACCTTCTGTAGGAGGTTTTGTAATTTCTATACCATATCTACTATCAGTAGACCTGGTTGTGTCATCTGTGTATCTTATGTTCTTGTTAGGGCCAGAAATAAAGACACAAAGAGAGGAATTGATTTAAACAAATATATTAATAGAAACAGTAATACAAACATATAGAAATGAGAGTGTTACAGCAAGAATGATCAGTATGACTGTCAGTGCTGACTGCTGGAAACTTCCCTCTCCAAAAGGTAGTATCTGCTCCCATTTATAGCTGGTAGAGTCCATGCATGCATGGGTAAATTATCATAAAACTTGATAAGATTGTGGCCACTTATGCTGAATCCCGGTAGGATTTCCAATTCTCTTAGAATTGCCTCACTGTATAGGTTGAATAGGTCTTATGAGAAGACACATTCTTGCCTTATATCACCCCTTTCTATTTAAGAAAATACAAAAATTAAACCTTTTATACCAATGTGTTTCATTCTTTGAGGAACTTTATCAAGGCAAGTGTAGAAATTTTATTTAGTAACCTGAATTTATACACAGAATTGACATGGACAAAAATAAAACAACATTAAGATTCCAAATTTTGAATTAGAGAATGTTCTAAAATATTCTAAAATCTTGACATGTAAAGGAAAGCAAAATTATTTTCAACCCATTAAACAAGAGTTGATATTGATGTAATTATTATTTATTGAATTGTAAAGGTCACAACCATTTTCTTTTAATTAGGAGAGATCTTCCAACTGCTCCTGGAATCAATGTTATATCAAATTGTTGCTCTTTTTTCTTAGACAAAATCCTACATGATACTAAGCACCTAGATTCCATGGCTTTTGGCAGGTCAGTGTATATGTTTTACAAAAGATTTAAAGAGAATGGTAAAAACATTCAATAAGATTCACATCCTTGCAATTTATTGTAATTAAACACATTTGTATTTTTTATTAGTACAAAATTCTCTGAATTTTATCCAGACTGACAGATACTTGAAAAGGGTAAGAGGGTGCAATGGCTGGAACTTTGGGATAATGACAACAAATATGGGGACGTTAGTCTGATTTCTTTGTATTGCTGTTTTTCAAGAATGTTTGGAATGTTAACAACTCTTCTAAAATATACAATCTGTACCTTCTGATATACAGACACCATCTTCTTAGTTTAGACTTTATTATTCCACAAAAACTTTCAGTTTTTCAATTAAATCATGTTATCCACTATCAATTATACAATTTCTAGGAGTTTTTCTCCATGCATGTGAAAACATATAAAATAAACTGTATTTTTTAGGAAATATTTATTTTCTATATATTAGTTCTTTTTTTCATTACAGTCCTTTATAGTGAGTATCATTATAATTTTATTTAATCATTTCACCCCAAGCAAGGCAATAAAGCCACTAAGATGCAAGGGGTTACTGAGTTTGAGAGAATATGAAAAAAAACCACCATCAATGAGAACAGGAATTAAGAAGATAGAAGATAATGATTGATATTGCAATTAAATTTTTGAAGATCAAAGTTGACTGGAAAATAGAAAGCCTGAAAAGAGTTCTATGAGCAATAAGTGCAAGAGAAGAAACTGTTAGTATAGAACTTATGGTTACATCTAGCAATTTCAACTTTAAAATGATGTCAATTTAATACCATGTTTAAATTCATAAAGTATACATACCATAGAGAAAAGTTCATAAGAACAATTACCATGAAAATATTTATAACAAAGGGAAAGGATAGTGACATTACAGTGGTGAGAAAGTGATTGAAGCTGATATGTCAGGTAAGGAGCAGATTCTTCTTTGTATTTTATGAAGAATCTCTAAATATATAGCAGGAGCACCAGACCAAATGTGTCATGGATGAATGGTAGACTTATAAATATATAGGATAGATTCTAGTGGGAAAAATTGTCTAGCATGACACAGTGATCTAGTTTTTCTAGTATTTCTCTTTTTCATTAATACTACTACTATTTTTATTGTCATTATTATTATTTTATAGTTAATGTCATGGCACTTTACAGATCATAAAACAAAGGCACCCGATAGAGAATTGCGATGGCCTATGTCCTGAAGGGACATGACATTAAGAAATATCATACCAAAAGTTGAAATTTTAATTCATGCATAAATTATCAGAACATAGATATGAAGCAAGGGAAATCTAATGTTTCATACCTTGAAATCAAAGATATAACACTTTGATAAATGTTAAGAAAAAGGTTTCAAATCTCTATAGTTCCTTACCATTTTGAGTTAGAGATATATTTATTAGTAGATTTGTAAATCATTTTGTGAAGCAAGATCTCTATGAATTGAAAAACAAGTTTGCAGTAGATTTTAATCATTAACCCTTCATTACAAACAAAGCCAGACCATGAATAAATTGATCGTAAACTTTGATGTTTAGACAGATGAGCTGAAAGCTTAAATTTCCAATCATGGAACTGCTGACAGTTTGCCAGACAGCCAATCAAAATTCAAGTCACGGTCCTTAAGGATATAAGACTGGCCAAAAATAAGTGATTTCTGATAAATGTGATCAACACTGATTTTTCTCTGGTTTTCTCAAAGCATAATAGACTTCCCTCATCAAAATAAGGTAAATCTCTCCAATTTTCTTCCAGTAATTTGTTTTAAAAATCCGGCAAATTTACTTTCTTTATTTAATGCAATTTTTCAGTGTATATTTTTTCTGAATAACTTAAGATGTCATAAAAGATATGAATGTAAATGTTTTTTTTTATAGTTAACAGTTTGTTGCTTTTAATATTTTGTATCTCATCAGAAAAGTTCTTCCAAACTGAATGGAAGTTGATGTATTTGTTGAAAGATATAAAATGCTTCATAAATCTAACAATTAAATTAACATTTTACCAGATCAATTTTTCCACTGACATTTCATTTTGGAGGATATATTTTTGTATTTATAAATTAAGTATGTAATATAGAAATTAGATTTTTTTTCCTATTATTTGATTTTAATTTTTTGCTTAAAAACATACTCCCTTGATTAAAATGATAAAACTATGCACCAAAAGTACATAATGTATATAACCTATAAAAAAATTCTAATTACAAATTACTTAGCAAACATTCATCATTTACCAGACTTCACCCTAAAACTAGAAGTCATAAAAACATGTATATATATTGGGACATGTCCTTCAATTTTAACTGTTAAATCAGATGTACAATAAATTTAATAAGAGATGTACTGTCTTTGGGTTTCTCCTTCTCTTCCTTCCCTATTTTTTTTTTGTGTTACTACCTATCTGGACTGAGTCATGTTTTGGCTAAGAGAGGTTAGGAAAGGAATTTGGGATTGCTTGACAACAAACAGAATGACTTAAGAAAGTGAGCAAAAATTAGTTAACAATGCTCACGTGACATACATCACTAAATGTGATTTTGGCATTGTAACTAGTTTCTCAGTGACCTCTGATGACAACAATTCACAAGAAAAATAGACTCTCATCATGTGATCATAAGGAATGAGAAATACACCGACAAGCCTATTCCATTACTTATTGTATAGGGAATAAGGAAATTTAATCGTGGAGATCTTGGTTCTATTTGACTATTTAATGAATAAAGGATAAAGGAATATTGTACCCAAATAGATACAAAGAAAACATCTTACATTCATCTTGGATTCTATCCAATTAGCCAAGGGAAAACAGAACACAAACATTATTCACAAATTCTATATTTCACATTGTAGAAAAAAGAATACCCAACTTTTGTGAACATTCTGCAGCAACTTTGTCTGTCTATCATTATGAACATTTGAACTCTTAATTCCCTGAAACACAAATGTTTGAACTAACATCCAATATCAGTTAAGTGTTTTTTTATTAATTGTACATCTGTCACTTTATACTTTTCCCATGTTTTGCGTTTTGTTATATAAAAATTATTTACAACGTTAATCATGTGTTTGCAGTTCATCAATACCTGTTTATTTATATATATATATATATATATAGTTGACTCTTCCCGACGTATGAGGGTCAAGCAGATCAGTTCCCAGGAAACCGACAGCCTGACAACAGCACATGAGATTTGATTATAGTGGGGAAGGTTTTGTGCAGGACCATCCACACTTTTTGAAAGTCTGAATTCAGAGACCTGGTGCACTACGTGCCACAAGGTCCCCAAACAACCCTCTGCAGGTTTTGAATTCAGAGTTGTCCTTCTCCTAGACCAGTTGCCATCCAAGGCTATAGAACCCAGTCTGTCCTGCTATTTACCCATAGCTGGAGAAAGAAGAAGAGGATTCACACCTTTCCCAAGGGTATTAGCATGTAAGTGAACGTAATGGATTTGACTGGAATTCAAACTCGGCTCTGTGATTTCTCAATCCAAGCTGCTATCCATTACTCCACCATGCCTCCTCATATATATATATATATATATATATATATATATATATATATATATATTATTTTACTAATGTTCACCCAAAAGAAGCCCTAAGAGTTACTCAAGGTAGAGGATTACTGGGTGGAGTTGTATTAGTACAAGATAACAGAAAGTAAATTCTAGATGAATAGGTCAAGATTTAATTGGAGATGTTAGGAGTATAGAAATGAAGTATACGTTAGAAGGGACCAGAAACCCAATCCTAAACAGAAAACAAGGGATGAATGTTCATGAAAAATTGTGATGAATATCTAAAGGAATGGTAAATATATAAGACAAGTTTAAAAATTATATTCACCATTTTTCACCCCAAGCAAGGCAATAAAACTACGATGATGTAAGGTGTTACTGAGTCAGAGAGAATATAAGGAAAAAGAAACACTATTAAAGAGAGAGAACAATAAAAGAATAGGAATTTAGAAGATAGAAGATAATGATTGACATTCCAGTTAAATTTTTGATGATCAAAATTGACTGGGAAGTAAGAAGCCGAAAGAAAGTTCCACAATTAAGAAATGTGATAGAAGAAACTGTTATCATAGAACTTATGATGACATCTCACCATTTCAACTATAAAATGATGAGATCTTGCTGCCAATTTAGTACTGTGCTTAAATTTATAAAATTTTGGTACCATAGAGGAAATTTCATGAGAACAATAACCATGATAATATTTATAGAAAAGGCACAGGGAAACTAAGTTACAGCAATGAAAAAGTGATTGAAGCTGAGGTGCCAGGTCAGGACCAATAACATTGCATATTCTTTGTATTTTATGAAGAAACTTTAAATATATGACAGAAGTATCAGACCAATTGTGTTAAAGATTAATGGTAGACTTATAAATATATAAGATAGATTTGGGGGTGAAAACTTGTCCAGCACAATACAGTGATCCAGTTTTCCTAGCATATGTCTTTTTCCTTTATACTACTATTTTTATAGTCATTATTATTATTATTATTATTGTATACTCATGGATAACATCTCCCTTACTTGTGTTGTCCCATTTTTAACAGCAATATTATTATTAGTATGGTTCTTATTGGTATTATTATTATTATTATTATTTAATAGTAATAAGACAAAGATGGAAAAGTGTTTTCAGGCATTCATTGTGGCCACTTGTAGTTGGTGTCATCTGGATAGAGTGAGAGACAAGGCAAGAAGAAGCTTTATCAGGTGTAATGAGCAAAGGACTGGTGATTCTCACACCAATGTCATTAAAGTCAACTAGATTTTAAATTTAACCCAGTTCAAAAAATGCTATTTAATATCAAACACTGATAAAGGCTCTTGGAGAAGCAAAAACTTTTGTAATTGATATAAATATTTATTGTTCTTCCACATATCAGCTAAATAAAAAACATAATATATAACAAATATCTTTGTCATCTCTCTCTCTCTCTCTCTCTATATATATATATATATATATATATATATATATATAAAGCAGGATGCGTGTGTAATGAATGCACAGCCACAATTTTCGACGGATTTGCACCAAAATTTACATGCACATGCTCCAAGTTAGCGGGAAGGCCAAGACTGACTTCGTTTATTTCCACTGTCGATGGGAGTTGGGAAATGCAAAGTCATGCTTCTACAGCAGTTTTCATGTAGTTTGCGGCCATTTTCTACTGGCCAGAGTGAGAGCCAATAGCTGGATGCCATGAATAGACAGGAAGATTCTATTGGCCAGCGTGAGAGCCAACAGCTGATTGAGACGAATGTTAACTAGCATGCTAGCATGCAAAAAAAAAATCGATAACTGGATTTGTCACAAGTGGGAAAAATTTAAATCTGCATGGCACTTTACTCCAATTGGCTCATTCGCTTGCTTAAACTCAATGTTGATTCTGATTCCACAGAACTGGGTTGGGTGTGAAAATGTATTTGTTGTTAACATTCTTTTTTCATTCAGTTTTTCCAGTTATGAGTCCTTTTTTAAAGCTGATCGTTTTGTGTTCATTTTGCTTAGTTCTTTTTTCATAACAGATTTAATGTTTAGTATAGAGCTTAGAAAAAATTTGCAGTGTGAGATAGGCAAGAAGTAAGGTATGTAGCAACATCAGCACGGCAAATATGTATGAACATTATTTTATATAATTAAAATATGCTTCCTGCGATAAAACATATTTCATTTAAAATGGATTGTTTTTTTTCTCTAATAATCTATTTCAGTTTTTTAGTCTTTCCTTGCAGCGAGTGCTATATATAAAGTTTTTGGTATTATCTACTAATATTTGTCTTATATTAATAGTTATATTTTGGTTGTTTGTGATGTGATGATCAATATGTGTATATTATCCTATAAGAAAATGTGGTGTATATGTGGCCAATGTAAGAATTTAATTCCCTAAACTTGGGAAATAGATGCACTGAACTGTAAACAAAGAAGAAATATTATCCAAGAGCTGACAAAATGCTTTGAAATCCCAAGAATTTTCACTATTCATGTAATAATGCTAAAGTGCATATATCAAATGGAGCTGCCCCAATGTCTATGTGTGATTTCTTGTTGTCAATGTCTTTACTGGTTCCATGCAAGAATTAATGTTATATATCATTTCCAAGCTCTTGGACCACACTGACAACATGAAGACTGTGATGTGATCCTTTCTTTCTGCTCAGAATATGAGTGGACATTGATGATTTATATGCAGTTACCTATTTCTCTCTTCTATGTCTATGATGCATTCATTTCATGATATTTAATTTATTTATACTGATTTATTGATACAATAAAAACTGAAGAAGGAAGTTAAACAATCACAAATGGTGTTTTTGTTTTGTGCCCAAACTTTCTCAATCCAAACTAACACTTAAAGATTGGAAGCTGATGTGAGAGTGTTGAAAGTATTCATTATATTCAACTTTCCTCATGACTTTACTGGGATAAATTTGTACATCAGTAAAAGTTTGACATCAGTCAAATTCTCTTGGTCCAGTATGCAAAAAATATTGATTGGTTTTGCAAAGAGCTACACAGTTGGTCACACCTACCTGCCTACCTATCTATAGTATGTGTAGTGTTCCTGACACACTTCTACAAAACAAATTGTATCTACTCTATTAATATAAAAGTTTCTTCATTGAAAATCATAAATAATCCAAATTGAATTGCAACTCTTATTTTTTTCTGTCACTAATTCTGCTAAGAGATAAAAACTATCTCCGCTGCTGTTCAATGACAGTGAATGAAACTTAGTGGTTGACATTTAACTGAATTGAAATATATTTGTCTCAACCAGTATTAAGTTACATCTAACTCTAGTTTTTTTTATCCATTCCATTTAAAATGCAACTGTTGAACAGAATTGAACAAAAGGAAACAAAAATGAATAGAAAAAAATGACTAAGTAAAAAAGGCATATTTTTACACGCAATATTCTTTTCTGAAAAACAAAGCCCTATTATCCTTAGTAACAGGATATTTCATCCATATTATAAATTTTTGAATAAATAAACTGCTCTTTAAAATGGTTGTGATATCATCCTTTTTTTTATATTTTTAAAATAGATTATTTTATGTTACATTATTGCAAAATTGTATTGCAATATTTTTATGCCTCTTACTTTTTAGGTGACTCCCAATTTTTAATATATGCCATTTTTAGTTGATATGCTAACATTTGACTGTTGACATAATCAGAAAATTAAAATTATTATGGGATTATAAGACAAAAATTTATATGTAAAACTCTGCATGGTGAACTTACTTCATGACTGCTCATATCTTACTTTGTTTTTATTATTGGATTTATAAAACAAGTAATATGGACAAACTGAAGGAAAATGTGAACAAAGATATTTACATCTAGAATCAGAAAAAATACAGTTGAAATTTCTTGAACACATAATGAGCAAACAGAGCTTGGAGAATTTGACACTCACAGGAGTTACTGAAATAAAGAAAGGCAGAGTGAAACAGTGAATAACTGATCTTACAAGCTTGTTTAAATGAATAGCAGAACAAAGATTGAGAGAGATAATATGGGGAAAAATATAGCAGAGATACAAAGGATAGGAAGTTGTAGAGATCCATGATCACTCATGTCCTGAAGACACATGGCACATAATAGAAGATATCTTGCCATGAAAAGTGACATTTTGTAAAGTTTGATAATTCTCTAGTACCAAATTACTAGAAGTTTAATCAGCCTAAACTTGACCAAAATTATCTTTTTCAAATTACATGCTTATACACTAATAAAATCATTATCTATTTTTTTGTGCAAAACATATGTATGTGTTATATATAAAAACATTCAATACATACAGTGCTGTGAAAAAGTAAGTGAACCCCTAAGATAATATTTAAAAGAATTTGTCTCTTTTTTCAGATAATCAACAACTGTTAATTAAACTATATATTCATTAAGAAAAATTTTTATTAAATCAATTGCAACCACATTCAAAAGTTTTTATCAAGCTGGAATAAAAATATTAATTAAAAATTGTTATGATGATCCAACTTAGTAGCTGTAGATATTCTACTTACCATCCTTCAAAGTTGCCCAGGAGCTATAGTTATAGCTCTCTTTATGCTAAACGAATCCTATTACAAAAATTAAAAATTAAGATGTGCAAAAGTAAGTGAACCTTTACATTTAATATTTGGTGACTGCTGCTTTTGAGATTACAATGTCAATCAGTTTTTTTCTATAATTTAAGACCATTCTTCTTGGAAAAATTCACACAATTGCTTGATATTACCTGGGTTTCTGATATGCACTGCCTTCATTTGAATCACAGATTTTCAATTGGGTTTAGATCAGGACTTTGTCTTGGCCATTCCAAGACTTGAAATTTCTTTTTATGAACCCATTCTTTTGTGGATTTGCTTTGATGCTTCCAGCCCTGACCTAAAACCAACTTCTCAAAGACACTTTCATTCAAAATTGATTGGTATCTTGCAGAGTCTATTGCATTACTAATGTGTATTATTTTGCCTGTTCCAGCTGCAGCAAAGTAACTCCAAATCATAATTCTGTCACCCCACATTTAGGAGCTCACCAGATATACCACCCATTGTTTCTTTCAAAAAGATTTAGTCTAGTCTCATCTGACCATAAAGAATTTTGTTAGAATGTGTCTTGCTTATTAATATGAGTTTTGGCATAGTTGAGGTGAGCATGCTTGTGCTGCTCCATAAGCAGTGGTTTTTATCAGGCATTCCACCATGAAGATTGGCATTGTTCAGATTTTGTCACATTGTAGATGTATGCACATTGATTCTGACATTAGCCAGTAAGCACTGAAGTATCACAAAAGCCACAGCACAATTTACCTGGGTTTGCCAAACGAGATGTCTACTTGCACTTGCTCTTATTTTTTTTGTGGACAATAATTTCTTGATTGTCATACCATCATACCAAAGGCTTTCCATTTATAAATAATTTGTTGCACGGTGGAGAAGTACACTCCAAATCATTTTGATAGCTTTTTGCAGCCTTCCCCATCATTATAGGTTTCAACTATATGATTTTTTAAAGCTTCAGGAAGTTCTTTTGATCTTTGCATATATATTTTTTAAATTTAGTCTCTAAATACACACTTTTGCATACACAATGAGTTATATTGTTTAACTGCAGTATACATAGCATACCAAAACAATGAACACGTGTCATTTTGAATTTTACATGTGCACAAAAAATTATTTGCACTGGCAACCATGTAAAGCAAAAATACAGAGTGTAAATGTAAGGGTTCACTTACTTTTGCAGATATTAATTTTTAATTAATATTTTTATTCTACCTTGATAAAAATCTTTGAAGGTGGTTCTAATTCATTTAATAAAGGTTTTTCTTAATGAATATACAGTTTAATTAAGATTTTTTGCTTATCTGGAAAAAAAGAGACAATTATTTATAATATTATCTTAGGGATTCACTTTTGCACAACACTGTATATTTGTACTTAATTACAAGTATTGTGTCAAAAGCAATGCCTACTATTTTATGATGTTAGCCTACAATGCCAGATGTTGTTGATGGCATTAGAGGTTGAACTGTTTTTTGCCTCATTATAGATAGCAGTTAAGCAGCAATGTAGCAATATGGTGTCTGAAATCAAAGTATACATGAAATAGAGATGTATTGTCAAATACCTCAATACAGAAATAATTGTGCCCATTGACATCCATCAATGTTCATTTTCATATACTTTTTAATTTTTACACACATACACAGATACTTTAGATACATTTCTGCTCTATACTATATTTTTCATAAATATACTTGTATGTGTGAGTGTATATAAATATATGTGTACATGTATATACCAAGCTCTAATAGCTCAGTGGCGAAAAAACTGGCTGGTCACATTCAATGCCTCGAAAACCAAACTAGTTACATTCCACCATCACTGAGCAGACCCTGAATTTTTATCTATTGAAATTGACAGGTGTTTTCCCCAGGGATGCTCCTGTCTTGAGCAGCTATTGGGACATAATCTGGACCCAGACTTCAAGTGGAACTCATACATAAGATCCATTACTAAAGAAAAACGGTCAGTGGCTTCTACCACACCAGTGAGTAACTGACTCCTCCTGCTATCTTCTACAAGAGCAAGATCAGGCCAAAAATGGAGTACTAATGCCCAATTTTCATTTTCAATCTTGATAGTCCAAAAATGTCTACAGTCTTATGGCTGATGAATTATTATCCACCCTGCAATCCCTTTCCCCGCAGATGAACTACATTTCTTAGTTCCAGCAGTTCTAACCTTCATGGCCAGGCCCCCACTATGCCATGAACAGTGTAATGAGTCATCCTCATTTTCTTCATATTTCATTAGTGAGACATAAGTTTCACTCAAACAGCTTCTTCCCAAGAAGATGCTTCCCTGATCACTACAATTTCAAGTCTAGGGTTACCCGTTATCTTACACCATATCCTCATAAACTGTGCCTTTTACCTTTTACTCTGTACCCCTCCACCTTGAGTAGACCTTTTATAGAGTGACCAGTATTGTAAAAAATATTACGAATCAATAATATATTGTCAGAGCATTAGTATAAAAAAAATTTAAATCCTAATGTTAGTTTTCACTCTGATGTCTTCTAATTCACTGGAAATTAAAAATCAACAATGGACCCTCAGATAAATCATTTCCAGTTCAAAACCTGATATCCAAAAATCAGTTCAAAATAAAGACAAAAGAATAAACTTGTTTTTCAGCCAATGAAAAGATTTATAAAAAATTAAATAAACACATCTAAAACATTTTTGTGGAATACAATCTTATGTGAAGGATATTTAATGGCATAGGTAAGGTCAGAATTAAAAAGATCATCCAACTGACAATCTTTTGCTCCATCCCTCTCTCTATACCCTCCCCTTACTACCATGACAATGAGAAAACAGACATCAAAAGAAATGGCTTTGAACTGGTTGATAACATCAAGAAAAACTTTTTCAATTCAACTTGTACCCTTCTTACTGTTATTACTTTCAAATTAACCTATTTTGAAATGAATCTGATTTCAGAAACTTTAAGCTTACAAGTCAAATTAATACAAAAATATTTTTCCTCCTTACAAACAAAAAAATGAAAATTGACAAACAAAATTTAATTTTATTCAAGCTGTTCAAAAATTTAAAAAAAGATAATGCTTTGTTATAAGTCAATGTAAGATTTTTGTTTCTTTTTTTGCTTTGTTTTTCTATAAGACAATAATAATAACAATAATATATATATATATATATATATATATATATATATATATATATATATATAAAACATATTTAAACTGCTGATATACACATGCATAAATGCATGCGGTGTGTGCTGCAAAAATCTTGATCTTATCAAGAAGCTAATTTTTGTATTTCATTTTGAGGTGAGCAGTTGTCAGTACACTTTAATTATTGAAGACTATTGTTTTCATCTTGATTATTATAGATGCAGCATTTTGGCCAAGTACTCTGTGTCCATTGTTTGGCTGATAAAGTTCATTGCTGATTATGGTGGTATTTTGTCCCAGTGGCATCAACACTTGTTTTTCACTGATGAACGAATGTATATTCTTTCACTACCTGATACAAGGATTGAACTCATACCCATGAGATGACAGCAACACATCAGTCAGTTATGTGCCATGTGTGATAGTCAGGCGATCATGTATTTTTTGATACATGACTGATGAGGCAGATTTTTTTCCCACAATAGGTTGCCATTTTTTTCTGTGGTAGACCAGTTGCTATCCTGCTATTTACTCATAACTGGAGGGAGAAGGATTAATACCTTTCCCAAGGGTATTAGCATGTAAGTGAATGTAATAGATTCGAGTGGAATTTGAACTTGGCTCTCCAATTCTTCAATCCAAGCTGCTATCCATTAATCCACCATGCCACCAACACATACTTTAACTAATTCCTATATCCACAAAACCACTGTCTCAAACAACATCAGTGGTGTATTTTCATGGTTTCATACCACTCTTGAAAATTTTTCATGTCTCATTTTTGAGATGAGGAATTTTTAATACACTTTAATTATTTCAAACTATTACTCTCATCTTGATTGTTATTACAAACATTATTATAGCATATTGATCAGAAAGAGATTCCAAAAAATTCTAATGTTTGATAATTGGTCAGATATTGTTAAGTGGGTGACTTTGTGAAAATACCATAAAACAAGGTGCAGCAATAGAATATCTACAAAATTTCATCACTAAAAATATCTGAGTCTCTAAGTGTGCAAAGCTAATTAAAGTACACTTGTTCAGTGACTACTGCAAGCAATTTGCAGTAAAATGAGTCCAAATAAGAATCAAGTGAAGATAATTGCTCTCAGTTTAGACAAAAAGAACAAACACGGCTCTATTTTAGATAATTAACAGAAAAGTGTTTTGAAAAGTAATTCTGACAATGGAGGGTTAAAACAACAGTCAAATAGTTTTTTTCCTATTTTTCTTTCAAAAGCCCCACTTCATCTACTGTTGAAGGTAGATTTTATATAGTAATTTACATTTAGTGAGTACAGGAACAGTGATTTAGTAGCTTACAGCCCCAGACTTTGCCATGAAGCAATACCCACAAACTCATTTCCATTGGCAAGAAGCAAATAAACCTGGAGACATAATAAAGATTTGTGGCTTGAAGAAAATAGTTTGTCAATCTTTTTCAAAAACATGTAGAGATAATCTTGAGGCAACAAACATTATGCTGGAGGTAAAGAGCTGTTGCTTCTATTGTAAATGGAAATCTCTTCCTTTTAAAGGTTAAAGAGCCAAATCATCTTGTTTTGTTATTTGTTTAAATTTTTCCAAATTCTGTGAGACTTTGAAATAAAGAATCTTTTCTTTGCAGCAACTAAGATTGAAATATTGGTCAATTTTCTTTGTTTTTGTCTGATATCAGAATATTTTTCCATGACTCTTGGGTTGTAAAATCCACTTCCACCATCAAGATCTCTCTCTTACTTGTTATTCAATTTATAAATACAAAAAAAATAAATAAAAATAGATGATATCCAGAATTCCAGGTAGAAAAAACTGTCAAATTTTATGCAGTGCTATTTTTGTAATCTGTTCACCCCAAGCAAGGCAATAATGCACTAAGATGCAAGGGGATACCACATGCAAAAGAGAATGAGAAAATCTAAGAAGGAACCAGAAACCCAATCCCAAACAAGAAATAAGGGATAAAGCTCTACTCCTGTTCTAAAGACCAGGTAGGAATGTCAGCCAGGCAATAGACGAATATATCTATTTCTATTCTACTTTAATAATCTCAGAGTATTAAATCTACAATTATTAACATTATTTACACTCAGACTATTGTCCTCATCTTTGTTGTTATTATCACAATATTTTGACCACTGTGTCTTCCGGCCATTATCAGGTGCTTGCCAAGTGAATTTTTAACTGAACCCCTTATTTAATCTATGGGGGTATATTATGTTCATTCTGGTTGTTCATGTCTAGGGATATTTCATCTAGTTATTACTTAGTAATGTTTAATTATTGTTCACTCAGTTTCCACTAAGTCTAAGTCTACACTACCCTGATTGAACTCACAATTATTATGTCACTAAATTCATGAAGCAAAACTTTAATCCATTAGGCAACAAAGATGAGGACAAGAGTTGCAATGTAAATAATGATAACCCCAGAAATTCAAAACAAAATGATAACTGTTTAAATTTTAATAATGAAAAATACTTAACTTCAGAACTACTTAAAACTATGCCAAAATCATTCTTCCTATCAAAAAAAAAAAATACTGATTTTGAAAAATGGTGTGTTATTGGTATCTTCTGACAAGACTTGAACTCATATATTTTACTTTCACTTCTGACTTTGCAATATTTACTCTAACAGGTGGATAGTATTCAACCTTAAATGTTGGACCAGAAATCGATTATACAATGAAGAAAACTGGTAAAAAATTAATTCAAATAACTTAAGGCACTAAGCATTTCATTTCCTTTAAACAAAGATGTAAAAAGTTAATAAATTTCAGCAATCTCACCCAATAAGCATTTTAAAGACAACCAACAGACTTTAACGAATTGAGTCTAAAAAATAATATAAAGTAATTTTTAAAGCAATAATTCTCAAAATATACTGATAGTAACTTATCCTGTATACAACTTGCTTGAAATATTTCTGTTTTTCCTTTAATAGATGAACAGTCTAGCCTCTGGGCTTATTTTCCAGCTAACATGAGGAAAGTGAGAAATCAAAAAGAAAAAACTATTTCCAAAGTAACTGTGAAGATTGTGATCGACTTGTAGCTTAATCTAATAAAGAAGCTTCTGCCATATTTCTTCACTAAATATACAAGTTATAACTTCACTACTTTGTCAGTTGGCTACCGGCTAATGTTAGTGTCATGCCACCTTTCGGCTGACGAATATGTTTTCCTAAGAATTATTAGCCAAAGGCAAAAACCAGCAAAAAATGGTTTGTTGTATGGCTTGGTTTGTGATTACAGAGTTGAAAAGTAGTGCATTTATAAACAACTGGAAACTATAATTGCCACTAAAATAAGAATGTCGGAAAGAATGATGATAAAGTTGGTTGGTTTGCTCAAACGTATAATTTTGCTTAAAGAGTTACAGAAAGGATAATAATTGTGGTAGTCGATTAGAAATTGGCAGGACTAAATTTATGGGCTTCAGTCTTCCCTTAGGTAGAATGAGATTTCTGAGGGTAGATCATTAATTTATAAAATAAATAGAAAAATAAAAGGTTGTTAACATGAAGAATAATATTAAGTAAGAAGATCCTATGTAGAGAAATTTAGTTTTGTTTTCACTTACCTCAATTAATACTTTGCTTTTCTTTCAGACCCTTACTAATCTTCCATCTCTTTCTCATTATTGTGAAAAATGAGATCTTCCATAAAGTTCACTTATCCTTTTTCTATTTCCATTTACTTATATAGTTACAAACATCTTATTCTTTTTATTATTATTTGTGTGGATTTACTACTTTTTCGGAGTCCATTCATAGACTCTAAAAATAAATTGTTCTTTTTATTATACAAAGCAAGAAAGAAAAAAAAATGTTTGTCTCCTATCCAAATAAATGATGTGATAAAGACTACAGTGAATATGTCAATTCCAAAACTGTACTAAGAATTGTTGTAGCTTATCAGGTTTTTGAGATATGGGCAGTGCATATTGATGTTCAAGATAAATATACAACAATAGTATAATAGTACTGTATATAGTGTTGTAGACACATAATATCAATGGCATATAATACTATGTCACCAAAGTGAGTCATGTGAATTTGTGCAGACTCCAGCTGGAGACATGATGACTAAAGGATAATATGTGCATACATTAAGAGAACCTTCCCAGGACTTTTAGCAATTAGCTAAGTCAACTGTATTTAGTTAGTTACGTAGTAATTATCAAGAAAACAGTATGTTTGTAAGTACATTCAAACATTTGTTAGTTTATTTGAATAAATGGTTTCTTTAAATAAACCTGTGGTCATGTTCAAGCCACACCTTTTTTGTGTTTCTTTGTTGGTTCTATTTGCCAGTTATAACCAACAGTATGTTTATATTTAAGGTAAATAGTATATTAGTAAATAATGATGGTTATATTAGCCATTTCCTTATAAGGAAACATTTGGCATTCATTGACAGAGCAGCCAGTGCTACTTTTAGTTATAATTTATGAAATCTTTCTCTTAAAATAATTTTTCAGGAAAATAGTCCAGTAGCTGTTATTGCTTTTTCCAATACTGATCGGTCTTCTTTCCTAACCTTTTATTTGAAATAGTGTAGAACATCAAGATCTTGATTAAGTCCTTATTTTTCTTCAAGTTACATGTGCTATCCATTTTATTTATTGCTACTGCTGAAAGTTAACAAATTATGTGGTTTCTCTTACTTTGTAGTGACAGTTCACAATGTTCAAAAAAGGATGATCCTCACTAAGACCTACATGCTTCATCCATTCAAAACCATTTTTAACTATTAATCTGATAAATCGGTTGTATACAGCTGCTGATGATTTAGATATTTCTGAATGACTTTAGTGCCATGCAGGACATCCATGTACAAGTCTCAATCTGATGAGGATCATAAGAATGATGATGTGAGTTTTTAGGCTAATGTTTTGGTTTTGTAGCAATTTGTGGTATTGGGCAAAACTATCCCTCATATAACCTGTTTCATTAGTTCCTATACTAAATTTGTTATAACTGATCTATACACTGGGATATTTAAAGTCTTTAATATTTACTAATTTTACATCCTGAATTTTTATGATGGGTTTAGGGGTTGGTGCCATCATTGCTTTCATTCCAATTCCAGATCATATTTTCTGTTTTAGAAATGTTTATCTTGCATCTTACAGGGAACACTTGGGAGAGGATGTTGATTTTTTTGTTCAAGATCAAATGAATGTCATCAGCATAGCCACCCCCATTATCAATACACTGGTCTCGCGAGAGGAACCAGTAACATTGTTTTCTATTAGTAGATTTGTTTAGGATGTTGGCATGTTTAAATGATCACTGTCCATCTATTCATATCTGTACTTGTATATGTGCAGAGAACAGTCTAGAAAGAGATTAAATAGATTGGGGCACTCATTTTCTCATTGTTGTGCTCCTGATGAGATTTGAAATGTTTCACTATTGGGGTCCTCATCAGACATGTATGACTTTGTGGACCAATATAGTTCCTTTATCAGATCTAGACATTAAGTGGAGACAGAACTTGGAAGATTTTTTTTTCTAATGAATGAAAAGAGAAAGTCTCTATTGATGTGTGGTCATATACTGCTGTGAGATTATGTATATTTATATGCAAGAAGATGTTAGATGACAATGGGAAATAAGCAAATAAATTTAGAATAATTTATTTGAACTAGTCTCCGGAATATTTATGATGCTTGCTTGTGCACTTATACGTTGAGCTGTTCTCTGGTTGGTGGAACAAGCAGTAATCATTCATAATATTTGGTTTGATGCCTCAATTCCTTCTTAGATATTTCCTGGTGGAGCCTATCAACATTCTCATTGCTTATGGCATGCAGTTCCATTGGAAAACAATCAAAATGGGAATGTAAGAAAGAGTCCAGCATCCCAGTTTTTAATACACTGCTAACATGGTGTTTATTAAATCAGAATAGTTTCCAGCTTTACAAGACCCCAAAAAGTTGTGTTCATGATGAATAAATCCTACACCACCTACTTGTGGATCCTCATGCTTTCTTCTTTTATATGCTATGTTCCATTAAGATGCAGGTGATCATGGCTTTCCACAACTTCCCATTTTTGTAGCTTTAAGCAACATTTGTTTCTTTACCATATCTTCCAGTCCTTGTTCTGCCATACATTTACATAACCTCTTTAGGTAGGTTATTCACTGTTTCCTTCTGTCCCTTTTACATTCAGTATGTCCTGTGAGTGATAAATTCTCTAAGCCCTCTTCCCTCATTATTTCAACTCTTTCAGATTGCAAGTATGTTCTTTTTGCCATTTTTTCCCTAAAATCTTCTCATTGTTCACATGTTCAGTCTATAGTATTTTTTTAATCATTTCACCCAAGTAAGGAAGGTGATAAGGCCACTAAGATAGAAGGGGTTACTTGGTGAGAAAGAATAAGAATAAGAAAAACATTATTAAGGTGTGAGAACAATAAATGAAGAAGAATCAAGAAGATAACAATTGACATTGCATTTTTGAATATCAAAGTTAGCTGGTAAGCAAGAAACCGGAAGAGAGTTCCACAAATGAGAAGAGCAAGAGAAGAAACTGTTAGCATAGAACTTACAGATACATCTAGTAATTTCAGCTGTAATATGATGAGACATTGCTACCAATCTAGTACTGCACTGAAATTCATAAATAAGTCTAAACCATAGAGGAAAGTTCATCAGCACAATTAGCATGAAAGTATTTATAAGAAAATTAACAGGAAGCTACATTATGGTGGTAGGGGAAGTTAATAAAGCCAAGATGTCCGGTCAACGCCAATAACATTGCAGATACTCTTTGGATTTTAGCATTCTTCTGTAGAAGCACATCTTTGTTATTTGTTTAGTCTGTGGAAGACATCTTTTGCTCTTCCAATACAACTTCAGCTCGCACCTGCGTCTGTCCATCTTGTTGATGAACATGAATTCTTTTAGGATCATAATAGATTATTAGTATAACATTTACTTTGAACATAAATATTCTATAGCCTTATCTCAAAACCTGGTATACTAGGATAGTTCTGAATAGCAAACTGGATTTAGTTTAAAACATATATATTTACACCAATGATAAAATGTTTGTGTTAATCTTCTATTTTCAATTCTTTTAAGTAAAAATATAAATGCCTCCAAAACAAAACAAATTAGAAAAATATTTTCTGCAGACCAACAATGTGCAGGTATTTTCCTTGTGGTATTCTTTATTCCTATAATTCTATAATACAGGTTTATCCACAGTATTTTAATAAGAACTGTACAGAAAGAATTTCTCTAATGAAAGACAGCATGCTTGTGTTTGAATTCATCTACACCACAAAACTTTGATCAAATATTGTACCAAAGTCATGGTAGATTAACATAATTAGCAGAGTTTAAATGAATACAAATTCACTCACCCATCATTACTGGTCCTGGTTGTAAGATTTCATTGGTTCAGCATTTTATTGGATTGATACTAACACTTTGAAATGAAACTTTTGATGAAGGAACATCCATAAATTCCACTTTAAGTTATTAACTATCACTTCTATTTCTATCACATAGAAAATTACTTCTTATTTCTTAATGATAAGTGATTAATACCACAACAGAAAAAATACCTGAAATTTACAAAATCTTATATATAAATTACAGTGTATGCATGTGTATCCAAGCAACTCTGCTCCCACTGGTTCGATTTTAATGGTCCATAGCTCATTCAAAAGCTCTAGAAAAGTTCTCGTTTCAGGGAACAATTTTTGTTGAACTCAGATTCAGGTTTGCCAGTTTATGTGAAGTTGAATATATATATTAATACATTATACTAGCCATTATTGTTGCTTTCATGGTTCAAGGGGAGTAACTCTTATTTTCCTTTTGTATCATTATAAACTAGCTTAAAAGCCACCCTATCAGGTAGAATTTAAGCTAGCTCCTGTGGAGGACTCTTGGCTTGGCCATCATCACGATAGCTAGGGAGGATTAGATGTGATAGGCATCAACTAATTTGCATATTGATTTTAAAAAGTTTATTTTATTAATTAACTGTCTTTCATTACTGTTCTTTTATTTGAGGATTGTTTTGATTTTCATATAAAAATAATTCTGATTAAAAATATAATCTTATATAGTGCAGAAAAGTGTTTGAAATTTGCATTTTATTTGGCCTTCAACAAGTTGGCATCTATTTGTAAAACTTTCCTTAACTATAACAAGCCAATTTATGAATGAAATGTTCATTTAAAATTTTTGGTTCAAAGATTTCAAGTCATGAATATATCTTACTTTGCAAAGCGATAGTGAGTGGGTGAAGCCTGTTAGTGTTTTATATAAACACAACCAAAGACTCACTCTTTTCTTAAGGTGGTGTAATAGAAACTGGTTATAAAAATCTTTTTTCTAAAATCACAAACCTTTATTAACTTTATTTACCATTAAGAAAATAAAGCATTTAAATTGTTTACATATTTTACAATCAAACTAATATCCACATTTTTGTTATTCAAATTAATTAATTCAATCAATTAATCCCTTGAAAATAAATATTTAACATTTTTCCAATCAACGGGTCACTTTCCCGCTGACAATAAAAAATGCTTCATGATCCCTTTGAAGAGTATTTAAGCAAAGTCTCTAGACAGACAAAAACAGTAAAGAGATAGAAACAACCATTTACCACACTCACAGCTTAAAAGAAATTCCCTTATTCATTCATCTGTCATCCTCACCAAACTACATGAAACTTACACTTTCCTCCTCACTTTCTCACTTTTATTCACACATATATACAAAGACATCACATTTCTTGTCATCTTAACAAATAACTACAAGCAAGGAACTTTAAAACCAGAACTGTAACACTCATAAATGCTGAGAAAAATTTATTTGTAAAAATATAAAATTAAAAATATTTTATATTTAAAAAACTTTTCTCGCCTTTTTCTTTGCTGTCGGTTGATTCAAATCCACAACAAATCCTATGGTCAAACCATTGTGATAATAGCAAGAAAGATGAGGACCAACTGTAAATAATGTAAATAATTATAATTCTTCAACCTAAAAATTCCAACAGGAAATATTTAAATTGTTTTACATCTAAATTTTTTCTTTCAAATATGTTTTTATTGGTTTTGGGTTCATTTTCTGACAAAGTGAAATCAACTTAGCTGATTTACCAGGAATATATAATCAATGACTATAATATCACCTTCAAAATCACTGAAATAATTATATCTACAGGAATTTTAAAGGAAAAGTTTCCTCATTTTAGTGCTTTAATGATAAGATTTTGAGCTTTCATCGACATTGTTTCCAGATTATTCTGAATGTATAGTTTAGTGATTTCATGATTAGCATTGAGATCCTCAAGTTAGACAGGACCAAAAAATTGAGACAATGATGCAAAAGATGGCTTTGTTATCATTTCTTTAAGAATCTTCTGTTCAAAGAATGAGACTGATAAAAAAAAGGTTCCAAAGAAGAGATACAAGGATTCCTTAAAAAGGACTATCACATGGTGTGGATTTAACTCCCATCAGTGGGCAACAGAGGTTCTTAGAATGAAGCTTTGTGACTAAAAGGGTTCTACCAGATAATCTCTGTCCTATTGAAGTAAAGTCCAGAACAAGAGAAGAAGAAGAAAAGAGAGGGTAGCAATTGCATGACAGAAGCTTCCCACCTGTGTTGGCTAACCTTCTTTTGCAATTGATATAAAGTTAAAAAAAAAAAAGTTAAAAAACATAATGTAGAACTGCAGGACTACATTTTTTTTTAATTTTTTTAAACATGTCTAACAATGAAATTAACAAAGCTGCAAAAAGGGGGAAAAAAGAGAAAAATAACAAAAAGAAATAAAGGAGTAAGAAATACAAACTGAAATAAACAAAAGAAGAATGAATGAAGGACTCTTTTCAAAATACTTAGAACCCTTCCCCATGTTTAACTGTTGCCACAGAATTCAAGCAACAGGTTAATCAATACATACATCTAGTAAAAGAAAGTGGGTTACTGGTTGATCTGCCTGAACTGAGGTCCTTGAGAAACTGGCTTTTACAATACAGGATCTTGTTCCATCCACCTTCAAAAGCAAGTCATAGCCATATTGCCTGTTATATCTAGCCTGAAAATAAAGCTAGACATAAGGAAATGTTTGTGGCTACCTTGGAAAAGTAGAGAGTCAAGAAACAGGGGAAAGAAGGTCTAAGCAACAGTTCTTCAGTCCTGCAACTGGGACCCCAATTTGATAACACAGAGAGCAAAATTAAAAGCTATTGTTCCAGTCTTGGAAGAAGAATAAAGGTCTTGTTAATATCCAAAAATAAACAGAACCCAATAAAAGATAAGATACTGGAAGTGATTGCCTCCTCTACTATCCTGTCTTTCCCTCCAAATGATTACTACTCTAGTTGTCTGGAGGTCAATGCAAGGGAGTTAAATACTTATAGGGATCTTATAATTCAGTTAGCACCAGTCATGTGGTAACTGCCATGTTTTGGAGGGAAAAGCAAAAACCATAGTTGCTGCACATTTGCTTAGAAGGAAAGCTTAGCAGAACTTAAACCAACTCTGCTGTCTTGTTTTAGAAAAGAAACTTGGCAGGGCTACTCTCAAATTCTGGTTAGACAGTACACAAGGTGGGTTGGAACATATCGGTCACATTTGAATTTCCATGCTATTCTGGACAATATTTTTTGCATTAGCATATGCAATGTGATGCCTTTGTTTTCTCTTTCAGTATTTAATGGTATTTGTAGATTTCAAGCATCAGTCAATTCTTAGAGTTGCCTTTACCAGAAGAAAAACCTTGCGAGTGGTAATGACTACTATTATTAAAATCAACACCAGAAAATAGAGAATGCAAATTGAATTATTTTCCCCATCATTCATTTTTGTTTCACTAACTCTTCCTCATTCAAAATCTCCCCATTTCTACTCTGCCTCCTCTGATAATAACAACATCAACAAAACAACAAAGAACTAAAAATTCATTAGTTTAAATTGTTGAAGATGAACATAGATTGATAGAACCAAAAATAAGTACAAATAGGAGAAAGACATGTTCAGTGCCAACCTAAACATATTTGAAAGAAATAACATACAACAAAAGAAGTTAAAATACATAAGTGTCTTCCAAAGCATCATGATTGTGGAGCCCAGAAAAAGAAATGTGGATAACCCCAACAATTTTGTAACATTCAATGCCTCCAAAATGAAGATTTTGTAATATTGCCTCTGGGAGCAGACTATCAATATGAGCAATTCTGTTTAGGAAGGGTCCCTGAATTTGTACATCCATCACTCTATATAAGGGATATGTTAATGTTCCCAAGAAATATCTTTTTGTCCAATCATGACATCATCAAAAACTGGATATAGGTCAAGCATACTTAGACTGGTTATCAATGTCTTCACCCACTGCATGTTTTTCCTGTTTGAGGTCAAAGTCATCAATAACTCAGTGTTGATACATCTTCGTTGCAACAGGCCCATCTTATGATTAAGAATATTTTTTGAGAAGGTTTCACTTCTTATTAGTATATCTTTATAGCTTGTCTTTTACTGTGACATATTTAGTTGTCTTCACAGGCTTGTGGGCAGGCTGACAAAAGAGAGTGCATTTCATTTCATTAGGGTTTATGCCTCCATTGACAGTAGAAAGCAAGAAACCTTTTTTAGTGATTCAATTCATTTGGTACATTCTAAAAATGGGCAATTTTACCTGTTGATTGGAATGCCATCTTTAGTTTCAATTTACACAGTGGGATGATAGGAATGATTCTAACATTTCTTTCAGTTTTTCACAAATTTATTGAGAGGCTTGATTTTGTTGATAAGTTTTGAAAGAAAGTAAACTGGGACTGAGAGATACGGCTAAGGTATGATGCAATGTCTTAGCTATATTGACTAAGTTTTAATTAATAGATTTAACATCGAGTTGGTTTGTTGTTTAATTTTCATAATGTAGTTTATGCCGCCCAGATGTGAATTCATTTTTGGATAAATTTAGATGAATTAAAACTTAAAATGACTTGATACTGAAAATTCATCACTTAATGGATAGAAAGGGTTTTCAAGATCAGCTAATATTAAAGTGGAAATTGACATGGTTGTAGTTGGGAATAAATGGTGAGATGAATGAAAATAGAATCAGGACATTTATTGATGATCAGGACATTCACTGACTGAATGTAGATAGATTAGCAGCACATACAAAAATCAAATCTAGAGTAGATGGCTGAAAATTGAAAAATGTAGGTGAATGTATAGTTCTGGTTACCTTGCTTTTAACAGAAAGGATCAAACTGATAGAGCAAGATTAAAAGGAATTCTGTCATGGCAACAAATATGATGGCAAAATTGCATGCAGAAAAACTTCAGTGCTATACAGATTAGTATTTCATCAGTGTCACATTGCTGGATGGATGATGTTTGATTACAAGTAAAGGCATCTAAGAATTATGTAACTACTACTATCACTAAGAAGCTTGGTGTGAGCTCTACACAGTTTGATAGTTAATTAGGTGACATCCTTACCTAAAGGTGAATTAAGCATGTCTTTCTGAGGGTCTCATAACAGAGGATAAAATCTGAGAAGCATTAAAGGTCAGAATGAACAAGATTCTTGGGATCAATGGCTTCCTTTATGAACTGTACTTAAAGCAGTCATACTTATTGGCAATGATCTCCACAAGGGGTATGGTGAGGTTTTAAGGCAGGAACAAGCAATTTGACGAAGATAGGATTAGTAATTTTCAGCTCTTATCTATGAGTTAAGATACAGTGTTACAGACTTTTGTCACAATCTTAGCAACTAATTGCAGACTGTGCTGGATTATTTAATAACCATCAAAAAGTGTTGTGAGGAGTAGGATTATCCAGGATAATCTATATTTGGTACTCAAGATCATAGAGAAAGATGATGATGAAGCTGAGCTGATCAATTTAGATCAATCCAAGTCATTCTACTGGGTTAATGATCATTTACTAGAGAAAATCTTGTTTGCAGTTAGACTCAAGCTTGACATTCACTCTTTGATTCTTCTGTGATATGTTATTCCCAAAGCCTTTGTGAAAATGAATAGGATAAAAGTGAAGACTTTCATGTAGGTCCAGATCTGTTAATCAAAGTTGTCCACTTTTATCTATGTTGTATATCTTGTCATTAAAACCAAGTGAAGCCAGTCTTGAGCAGAATTAAAATACCTGCTACCATTTTAGCCAGGTACTCTGCATATTCTGATGGTGCAAGCATAGAAACATGCTTGTAACAAGCAATGTCAAGATTGAGTAGATCAGCCAAAAAACTGGACTGTATGAGACTGGTGATAGTCTATAATTAATTGTAATACATCTGCAATTGGGCTCATGGAGATATTCAGTTGGACAGATGCATGAAGCAAGATACTCAGCATCTGGTTAGATATTAACACCCAGAATTGGGGATTGATGTTGAAGGACAGCTGAGTTGAGCACTTCACATACACCCTCATACCTTATTCATTCCTCGTACTTCTACACTTATGGACCAAACTGGTTGAGCTAGGGAGAGCCCTGTTTAAATTCATTTGGAGTATCATGAGATTTCATCCTTCTGAAGGATGTCTAGGGATGCTGAACATTCATATAGTGCATCTTCCAATTTTATTTACTGCAATGGGTATGTTCACACGTTGATGATAAAAGTAGATTATGGAAAGAAAAGAGCAAAAATGTCTTCCTGGATTTGAGAAGTGTACACTTGGATGAGTTGGGTAACCTGCCAGGTTCATTTGATTCACCAGAATGCATCCATTGCCAGGATATGAATATGAACATCTCTTGAACATGCGTTCTCTTACAGCACTCTTACCCTCCATTGTATAGGTTGTATTGTCCACATGATTCAGGGAGAGATTTTTTGTCTTGTAAATGTTGCAAATAATATTACAGACAACATATTGGAAATCCATGATGATTTGTCTTTTCCCTCACCATCTGGTTGCTTTTTGCTTTTGCATCAACCTTAGGTTAGAATATGGATGGAGAGAGAGATGTTCTTGGGGAATTTGGGGGAAAGTTGTGATGATGTTGAACAACTGTTGTTAGTGAAGTTAAATTGAAGTGGCATCTTGTGAAAAACATTTTGTTCTCAGAATTAATTATCAACCCAGCCCAAGTTAAGATACAATACTGTTTTATTTACTTATTTTTTTTTTTTTTGTGAAATCTGATTAACTTATCAAGGGAATGCATGCTCATTGGTGTTTTTATGGGTTATTTTTTAGTTCTCCTTATTTCTGTAGCATGCTTTCTCTCTCCACCTCCCTGTTAGAATAACAAAAAGTAATGTTCTCATTCTTTCTTTTTATATATCTTCCCCATATCGATTATTGTATTAGATTTCTGCTATATTAGATACTATTGTATGTAGGGATGCATGCTAACAAAGTTTTATCAAAATATTTCATTTAATTTAAATCAGTGGGGTAAATTTTAAATTGGATAATATAAATCAAATATTTTTTAACCTCTCTAACATAAATTTATAAATTTGAGTTTGATTTTTCATAGACAGCTCTTTTTGTGATTGTAGCATAAAAGATTTCATAGTAAATACAATATTATAGTGAAAAGAACAATAAAGATTGGGTGAGTCAATAAATATGACTAGTTTCACAAAGAACTATTTGAACTGCTAGGTAAGCTTGATTTAATGGGATGGATGTTAGAACAATCCACAACTTATACTGGGAGCAAACTGCCTGCATATGGATAGAAAAGGAATTCATTAACTATACAAAAATAGAAAGGAGTGTAAGACAAGGATGCATCTTTTCACCAGACTTACTCAACCTTTACAGTGAAGCAATCCTGAAAGAATTAGAATATGACCAAGGTTCATTGGTGGCCACAATTTTAACAATATAAGCTATGCAGATGACAGAGAGTGGATGGCAATCATGGAAAGGAAACTACAGGAATTACTACAAAACGTAGTAAAGGAAAATGAAAAGAAAATTATGAGAAGATAGAATGTATGGTTGTCAGTAAAATAATAAACCCAACATGTAAATTACAAATTGGAGATACCAAAATCAAGCAAATATAAAAAAAGTCTTTTAACAGATGACATCAAAATATGAAGGCACATTGGGATTGCAAAAGATGCCTTCTAACAACTAAACAAATATTAAGAAGCAGGAAAATTGCATGAGAAATAAAGGAAAGAGTACTGAACCTTTATATATTATCACTCCTTTTACATGGCAGTGAATACTGGATTCCATGAAGAGATGAAGAAGAGATTTGAAGCAACAGAAATGCGATTCTACAGAAGGTTGCTGATAAAATATCATGGACTGAACATGTGTGCAACAAGAAAGTTTTGGGGAAATGGAAACAAAAAGGACACATGCTTAGAACCAGAAAGAGACAGTTGACTTTTTCCCTGGGCACATAATGAGGAAAGAGGGCTTAGAAAACTTAGACACTTAGAGGAGAGTGTATAAACCTATTTACTGAGCTGGTGTAAATGGTTTGCAGAACAATTAAGAGAGATAGCAAAAAGACAAAATTTATTAAGAACTACAAAAGACAGGAAATTGTGGAGAGCCATGATCATCCACATTATGAAGGGACATGGCATATAGAAGTAGTTAACAATAATGAAAACTATTTTCGGCCTTGAGCGATATTTTTCATTGTTAAATCTTTTTTCCTCAATGAAAATAAATGCTTAAAAATGTCTGGTATGAAGTGCATGTTTTGACAGTATACGAAAATTCTTTCTCTATTTCTTGGCCATGAGAACTGAATGATATTTTCACATTGTCAAATTTGTGTTGGTTTATTCTTCTTTTTGCTTATTCTTTGCATGTTCTTCTTTGTGGACATAGATTTTTTTTATTTTTTTCTTATTTAACTACAGATGTCTTACTATACAGTGAAGTGCCAAAAATAATGAGATCAGTGCTTTGTTTTATGTAGGCCACCTATAGCTGATGAAGTGAAGTGTGGCAACTTTACATGGCATTAATTCTATAAGTGTTCCGAAGATCTCTGGAGAGATGTTAAATCATGTTCACAGCTCCCTGATATTTGTAGGTACAAGATTTTGTGTTTTAAAGTCTGTGGGGAAATAAGACCAAGAAATCCATGGCTTAGAGGCCATGATGTCTTGCCCAGTCAGAGTCACTATCTGCAATTTAGTCAAAGCACATGTCTGGTTCTAGCTCTCTTAAAACTATCACTAATTTACATGTGTGGTCAAAAACCTGAATAAAAGTGAGCTACACAGATGAGCAAGGATTCCACTCTAGAATTTTTGAGTATGTAAATTCCTCTCTCTTGAGTGGTATACACATTCTGATACTTACCAGTCACAGTCATGCTGGACTGAGTCATGTCAAACTGCAAACCAGCCTATTTTATTGGTTAAGGAAAATAACCCAGCATGTATTTGTGGAATTCTGCCTATAATAAAGGTAGGGTGAATGTTTTGCAGTCATTCCTAATATAGATTGGAATCAACAGAATGACATAAATCCATGGTGGATCAAATACAGAGTAGACTAAGCTCTCTAACCTTGGTTGGTAACCATTCTAGGAGAAGAACTGCTCTGAATTTAAAACCATAAGGAAGACAATGTGAAACCTCTCCACACTTTTTCCCAAAGAAGTCTAGTAAATTTACAAATAATAATGAAAAGGAATCTGTGGAGAGCTATACTCATATACATACCGATGGGACAGGGTATTTAAAAATACAAGAGGCATGAAAATTATAGCATTAATGTTAATCCTTATCTAGTCAGTTCTTTTTAATTTCACATTAATTTTAATTTAATTTTCTATTAAATTAAACTTTATCTGTTCAGTTAAATTTTAAATTGTTTATTTAAATAATTTTTATTTTACCCAGTAACTCCTTGTGTCTTAGTGGCTTTAGTGCCTTGCTTGGGTTGAAATCAGTTTAAAAAAAAAGAAGTTAAATTTCATTTTTGTTTCATTTCTTCAATCAAATTTATTCACTGTTGGCAAAGTAAATCCAAAAAGATAAAAAAGTCAAACAAAAATGTTGAAATAAAATGAATAAGTATAATACTTATTTGGGGTTTGAGGGAAATGTCAGAGGAAACATAATTGCAGAAAAATGACTGTTAATATTTTATTTATGGCCAAAGTATCTACTGTATACTTAAGGCTATAGTGTACTTTCATAAATCCAACTTACAGTTTTTAGGTATCATTATTTCTGATTAAATCTGTTGCATTTCACCAATCTATTATTTAAAAGTAATTTTCTCTCTGTCTGATATTCTGTCTTTGTGTAGAACTCTTTAAAAGTATCAAATTTATTTCCTGTTACTTTATGAGTCTTTTTATAAGTATATCTTTAAGTGGCTAAAGAAGTATATAAGTATAATTCACTTTAGGTCAGACAGATCAGTCTCTTTTTTTAATTATGTTTTTTCCAGGACTGAAAAGTACACTTTAAACATCTTTTTGTTTGTATATCAGTAAATATGAATTAAATCTGTTTGGTAAAGATCACATATTGAGTGTGTAGCAGAATTCCATTAGAAACAACAAAAAAGAGTATTGAACTGTTATGTAGTAGTGGATGAGATCTTTGGCAGTGAATGCTGGACAATCTCATCACAAGTGAAGAAGATATTTGAAGAAATATAGTTCTACACAATGATGCTGAGAATACCATGCAATTAACATATGAGTAATGAGGACGTTTTAAGGAAAATGAAAACAAAATGACATTTATACTTAGAATCAGAAAGAAACTATTGTAATTTCTTGGGAACACAATGAGGAAAGACGGCTTAAATAATTTGACTCACAGGATATATTAATGGTAAGAGGCTAGGGTAAAAAAGCAAGAAACCTACCTAATGAGCTTGAATAAATAGTCAGAACAAGGACTAGGAGAGACAGCAAAAAAAAAAACTTTACTAAGAGCAAGAAAGGACAGGAAGTTATGGAGAGCCATGATCGCTCATTCCAAAGAGACAAGGAACATAGAAGAAGAAAGATCATATTCATAGTTCAAATACATTGGAACTGATTGACAGTTTAAGTCTCCAAAATGGTAGTCTTTTTCTTTTATTTCATCTATTTTTTTTAACTAAAATTAGCATCAAATATCACTAAAATGTTTGCATAATATCAATCCTCCAATATGGCACTGAATGCTGGACAATTTCCTCACAGATGAAGAAGAGAGTTGAGGCAGCAGAAATGTGGTTGTACAGAAGAATGCTGAGAATGTAGCATGTAAGCAACAAGGAAGTTTTAAGGAAAGTGGAAACAAAAAGGACACATAAAATCAGGAAGAGAGTTGGAATTTTTTAGAAAAATAATGTGGAAAGAGGGCTTGGAGAATTTGATAATCACAGGATATACTGACAATATGAGAAGAGGTGATAAGCAGCAAATAACCTAACAAGTTTGTGTAAATGGTTAGCAGAATAGAGAGACAGGAAAAAGTTAAACCTACAAGCATCAAAGTATAGGAAGTTGTGGAGAGCAATGATATCTATGTTCTGAAGGGAGATAGCACAGAGAAGAAAATGGATGATGAGCAGACATTTAGAATTTTGCTTTATATAGTAACATTACTCAGTTGATGTCATAGATGATTATCAGATTTTCTGGAGGAGAATGAAAAATTAACATTAAGCTAAAAAAAGATGGCTCTGGAAAAGTTTTGGGCCACTTCACACTTCTTTTCCTGATGAATGATTCCATCACTCATAGAATTTGCTTTGGCTACAATACTGATTTTCTGTTGTTGATTTTATACTGCTACACTCTTTCATTGACTGAAATCATGAAGAGAATATCTAATTTCTCTTTGCACACAAACCAATAGTCTAAAGGAATTCTAATTCATGTAAAGTTGTATGATAATGTATAGCTAGTTATTGTATTTAAATATATCTTACACACGTGTATGTAGCTAGCTAGATAAATTGAAGAATAGATTGTCAGAAGAAGTCTTTCAAAGGATGAAATGAAGCAAAATTGAAGCAAAATGTTTTTGTTTTCATAGCTACATTAAAATCCAAAATTTAAAAAGAAATTCTTTTGTGTAAGTCTGTTTCTGGTTAATATTAACTTACTTTATACTAAGAGATTTTTTTTTCCATGTTGACAATATAATAAAATTCCCAGAGCAATATAAATATAGTATAAAGTAAGTTAACATTAACCAGAAAGAGGCTTACACAAAAGCATTTCTTTTTAAATTTTGGATTTTAATGAAGCTATGAAAACAAAAACATTTGGCTTCAATTTTGCCTTGATAAAGTCAGAATTCAAAACACATCAGCAAAAACTAAGATGTTTTTCCTATTGTCATTTTTTTTCTACCAATTTGTCTTATCCACAGAATTTCTCTGGGAATTATATATATATATATATATATATATATATATATATATATATATATATATGTGTGTATGAATTTAAGTATAGTTTAAGAATTATCTACAGACAACTAGGGAGATTAGCAGAAACCATAGCAGGTATGGCAGCTAAAAGATCTGTTGACAAAAACTGAAAGAACTTTCTATTATGACCCTCTGAATGTTAAAGAATTTTAAAATAATATTTGAGACAAATACTTACCTTCAAGAAACTTTCTGTAATTTTGAGAAAAGTCACTAATATACCTAGAATTTTGATTATTTAAATTATTCTTTTTGTTGTGCTTAATGTTATTGCAGCATTCTGGCTAGCACATTCTATGGCCTTCTTCAAGTGTACAATTTGTAAGGAAAGAGAGTGGGTATGGGTCTCTTTTTTTCAATAATGCACCAAAATTGTAACAAACAGAAAAAATAGTAGAAAATATGGGTTATTTAAAGTCTGAGAACTTTCTTTTCTTTTTATGTGACATGTCCTTTCAGGATGTAGGGGATCATGGCTCTCCACCTCCCTCTGTCCCTTGCAGCTCTCAACAAGTTCCTTCCCTCTACTTCCTTCCCCAGACCACATTCTGTCATCTACTTGCTTAAGCCTGCCAGGTATGTCACGCATTGTTTTTACTTGTCTCTCTTTCCCTCTATTTGACCTGTGAGTATCAGATTCTCCAGGCCCTCCTTCCTCATTATGTCCCAGAAACTTCAGCTGCCAATTCCTGATATTAATTATAAGCCTCCTCCTTGTTTGCAACTCTTTAAGATCTCATCGTTGCTCATGCACTCAGTCCATGATATCCTTAGCATCCTTCTGTAGAACCACATCTCTGTCGCCTCGAGTCTCTTCTTCATCTTTGAGGAAATCATCCAACATTCGCTGCTGTAAAGGACAGATGTTACATAGCAGTTCAGTATTCTTTTCTTTGTTACCAAAGATATCTGCCAGACTCGCAGTACTCTGCCCAGCTTTTGGAATGTGTCCTTCGCCATCCCAATATGCTTACAGATCTCAGTGTTGCACTTACCATCAAGAAGTGTTCCAATCATGAAACCCAGGTTCAAATCTCAGCATAGTCAATTTGTCAGGGATATGCCTTCTTGATGATATTGGCCTGGGGAGATGATTCTAGCATGTGGTATCATTAGGAAGTACCTAAAATCCACACTATGGGTTGGCCCAAGCCGTATGATTGAAATTGGGTAGATAGAACTGCTTGGAAACCATTGATGGTTGTGAGCATGAAGTCACAAGTCATCATGACTGAGTGTTTTAATGTACTGGCATTGTTTAACTGCTGACAATTCTGGACTATGCGGTCTCTCCCAGAAACTGTAACTAAGGTCTGCTCAGCATAGTTGCAGTATAAACCACAGGTGGACACTCTGGGTATTGAAGAAAAAATGTACATGATCAACTGCAGATAGACATTACAGGAATAAGTCTGTAGCCTGACAATGTAGAAAGGGTTTATTTTATACAACAGCTTTTTATTTTTCAACATAATCTTCTCTTTTGTTATTGATAGATTAACTTTTAAAATTTTTAAATCAAATTAAACAATTACATGTATTAAATAACATGTATCTTGATCCACCTGTATACAGTGGATTATGATAAGTTTTTAGCCACCTTTAATTACAGCAATTTTGACTTGTGTAATAATGTATCTTCTTTTTTTTCAGACAATACTGTGTTAGTATCAAGCTACTCTAATCTATGAACGACAGTTGACTTATATTTTGCAATGAAAATTTGTGGAAGTAAGGAAATAGGTGAATTTTGATGAGAGCAAATAATAGGATGACATCAGTGTTGCAAGTCCAATAGAGAAATTGCTAGTTTTTTCTAGGTTAACCATCAAACAGTTAATAATATTGTCAAGAAATTTAATGAAGAAAGCCATTTTCATGTGGAACAATGTTTAGGAAGACCAAACATTGTGTCTGAATGAATGAAAAGGGCACTGAAGATGGAAGTCATTAGAAACCATCATCAGAGCATCAAAGATGTCATCAACAGCATGGAAATGTCACCATGTGTGATGAGAAAGACTGAAAGATCTAGGCTATCAAAGAAGAGTTGCAAGAAAGAAGCCTTTGATTTCAGAGGTTAACAGTGACCTTTGTTTGGACTGGGCAAGAGAATTCAAGAGCAAAGGTTATGAATTTTGGCAGTCTGTAATTTGGTCAGATGAAAGTAAATTCTGCCAATATTCGAATTTGAGATAGGTTTATGTTTGGAGAAATCAGAATGAGGCTTGGAACACTGAATGTCTGCAGGCAACCATAAAACATGGATGGACTGGAGCAATGGTGTTGGGTGCTGTCTGGTTTGGAGGGAAATCTGAGCTGATTCTTGTTGACAAGCAGTTGAATGGTCCAAAATACTGTCAAATATTAGAGAAAGGATTACTCCCACTATTTGAAACCAATCAGATTGATGAGAATGTCTACTGTTTTCAAGAAGATGGAGCACCAAGTCACATGAGCAAAGTAGTAAGGAATCAATTCACTGCCATGGGTAGCCCAAAGTGGTAGCCATTTGGGAGCACCTTGACTGCAAACTTAGAGAGCATGCAACTAAAATCACATTAGTGGCAACTCTTAAAGAAACATTGCTACAGGGGGTGGTAAAATATGGATTAGATGATTGTTGATAACTTGATCGAATCCATGAAAAATCAAATACAAGCACTGAAACTAGCAAATGGAGGACCTACTCTATACTAGTTCCAAATATTGTTTATTTATGTTGAATTGGGATTACGTTATTAAATTTTGAAATTGGATATACTTTATTTCTCCGGGCTAAAAATCTTTCTTAGGCTACTGTATATGAGCAGTGCTGAAAAGTTTTTGGCTTTGCACAGGCAGGTTTGCAGAAAATTTTGAGAAATGGGTCAATCTGAGAACTTTTCACCACCTCTGCTCAGATGTAAACTTATGAGTGTTTCTTTGTTTATACCTGCATAATGTTTCTCATCTTTTAAAAATTTGTTTTTCTTTAAATTTTAACGTATTCTCTTCTCTCCAGTCTAAAATCTCCAACATGTAAAAAGAGAAATAATTAAAAAAAAAACATGCAAGATAATTTCAGTTTTTGACTTTTTTGCTTTTTTTAATTTTCCATTTATTTTGTTTCAAATCTATAAAATGGAGAAGAACCTTTATGTTTCATCTAAAGGATGCTTGTACCTTCAATAAATTTGGTTGGGTGGTTGATTTTGTTTAGCAGCATATCAACTTCTAAAGATTATTTAATGCCAAAATCTAAATATTTTGAATGCAATTGTATGCCTTCAACTATAGATAAAATGTGTTGTTGGTTATTTTACTATAAATAGGTATTGTCAGTAACTTCTTTTACAAAAAAATGTATTGCTGGTATTATTAGCATTAAAATGTATTTTTATACTTTCATAATGTTTTGTTTGGGGCTTCACTACTTTCCGGTAGTTGGGACCCTAACAGGTGCTACCACTCTGGGTCACAAGAGACCAGGGAACAACAGCAATTAAGAGATGGTATTACAATCTACAAATCCTCTAATTTCCTGATCAGAGGCCTTGCTGCTAGATGTAGTTTATCGTCATACCCAGGACTAAGCTCCAATAAGGATTTGCCAAAAGTATTAAATGTTTATTCAGACTGTAAATTTGAAAAATTCCATTTTAACAGAAAGAGAACGTATATATTTTCTTGTGCAAAAATATGGGCAAAGCCATATTTTCATAAAATCAATTTTCAAATAAATAAAAGATAAAGCTATTGACTATTCAGGCCTTATAAAAACTAATTTAGGTTCTTCCTAGTAGTATCAAATTTCATTTTAACTTCTTCTTCATATGCCATGTCTCCTCAGGATATAGACAATCATGGCTCTCCATAATTTCCTGTCCCTTGCAGCTCTAAATAAATTCTGCTTTTTCTTTATTTCTAAACCCTATTTTGCCATCCATTTTCTCAAGCTCATCAAGTATGTTATACATTATTTTTGCTCTAAATCTGTCCTGTTAGTAACAGATTTTCCAAATCCTCTTTCCTCATTATGTACCTGAGAAATTTCAACTCTCTCTTCCTGATGTTAAGTATAAGTTTTCTTTTTTGCTTCCATTTTCTCTAAAACCTTGCCATTGCTCACATGATTGGTATCCTCAGTATCTTTCTGTAGAACCACATTTTTGTTACTTCAAGTCTCTTCTTCATCTTTGAATAGATTGTCCAGCACTCACTGCCATACAGTAGGACAGATATCATGTAACAGTTCAGTACTCTTCTCTTTGTTTCCTACAAAGTTTTTCTATCTCTTAAATACTCTGCATAGCTTTTGGAATGCATCTTTTCACAGCTCTTAAAAACCACAATGCATGCTTTAGCCAAGCTAGAAAGACATATCAAGCCATTTTTGAAGAGAAATAGCTCAAAGATTTGAAAGAGAAAAGTAGCCAGAAAACAATGTTCCAGAAGACCAAAATCAACCAGACTAAGAGATGACAACTGCATCAGAAGATAGATTTTAAGCAACCAGGAATTAACTAAGGAATTTAAAACTGTTAAAAATCAGTTGCATGTTGAGAGTTATAGTAGTTAGAAATTGTGTGAATAATGTTTTCAATCCAGGTGTGCTTTTAACCACTTTTGTGTTCTAAAAGATTCAAGAATGAGTAACACTTTGTTTATTGTTACAAAGGTAAAATTTGGTTTGCTTCAGTGATCAGTAGTAATGAAAAGATATTTGAGTTGGTGTGTGATTCTGCTGAAAGCCATTTTGGAGGTTTCAGAAAAAAATATAATTTTTATTATGTGTTTTTTCTTTTGATGCAATTATGAATATTTTTAATTTTGTACAATAATAGTTAACAATATGGAAGTTCAGTAAAAGATAGTGAAATGCATCCAAAAATATTGATGTTTTCTACCTGTTATTTACTTTGCTGAACTACAGTGAGTCAATGATAAGCAAGTTTGAATTATTGAATGTTGCTAAAAGTGAACAAATTAATCTACTCTGCCTTGTGATTATAATTTGTATACTTTGAATTGTTGTTAGCTTACTTTCCCAACTATAGGTAAAGAAATCAATGTCCACATTTTATTTTTATATAGGACTGTATAAATGCAAGGAGGGACATTTATATAGCCACCACACTGGATTAAATTCTGGTCTTTCATATGGTCTCTATATTTGTATGTTCATATTTATTTATCTAATTTACAAATTAAAAATGAGAAATTTATATATATATATATATATATATATATATATATATATATATATATATATATATATATATATAATGAAATGGACAAAGTTTGACAATTATTTTAAGACATTTATGTTTATACATTCTTTTTATAAATACAAATATTTAAGTAAATGCTCTGTTTTATAATAAACAGTATTAAACAACATTTACTGGAGGACAAATATTTTCTATGAAAATTTCTCGGACATTGAGGCTGATAAATTTTGTTTCATGCTGCTTATTATAAAACAGACCATTTACTTAAATATTTGTATCTATAAAAAGAATGTATAAACATAAAATGTCTTAAAATAATTGTCAAACATTATCCATTTCATAATGTGTGACGTCATTTGTTTACATTTGATATGCCATGAGCAGAAGTTTAAAAGTAGTAAATTCAAACTTGTTAACTGAACACTCCTCTGTGGCTGAATTGGTTAAAAGGCACATCAGGCTATATGATGGTTCCGTATAGGATACAGGTTTGAATCCTGTCAGAGGACGAATATTTTCTATGAAAATTTCTCTGACATTCAGGCCGGTAAATGTTGTTTAATACTGTTTATTCTAAAACAGAGCATTTACATAAATATTTGTATCTATAAAAAGAATCTATAAACATAAAATGTCTTAAAATATATATATATATATATATATATATATTTTGAACAATAAAAAAAATTAAAAAATTAAAATCTTCAGACACACTGGGTTGTAGATTAATATTCTTTCGTTTTTTTTAATATTATTCTATTTAGATTCCTCGACCAGTTTCGGCCGAAATGGCCATCATCGGGAGGAGAAATATTTCTGCTTGCTGCTAGCACTAAACTACAGAAATGAATATATATATATATATATATGGAGGATATTTATATAGCAGCCACCTTGGATTAAATTCTAATCTCTCTATCTATCTATATTAGTTTATTTGTATCTATCTGTGTCTGTTCATAAAATTAAGATTATCAAATCATTATTTTGAGTTTGATTCTTCCTGGGTGCACCATTGTTGTAAAAAAAATGTTATATTATACACTATGCAGAAAAAAATTAATATAGAGCAAACTGGATTTGAACCCAGATCTAAACAGTTTAACAGTATAATTCAGTAAGATCAAGTAATACCTTTAATTTTTGCCCCACTGACTTGCTGGCTAGCACTTGAAAAACCTGTTGCAAGACCACATTAAAAAATTTAAAATAACTATAATTTGAAACGACATCTCCAAGATAACTAAAAAAAGGTTCTTTTTGAAGGACCCCACCATCCCCAATCAGAAATTGTGGATAAAAACCAAATATTAAATGGGAGTGTCTGTAAATATAGAAAGATCTTTAATGTTGCTTAGTAAATAAGAAAATAATATACACAATGGAATATTAAAAATACTACCTGTGCAAACATGGAAGCACAAGATTTACTCCTATTGTTTCAATTCTCAATAAAGTGAGACAAAAGACTTTTAAAGTAGTCATTCATACACTTATTCAGCAATGACATGGCTTGGATGTTATTGCTATGTGGTTTTTCCCATCTGGCAAAGTGAGTGGTCCAAGGATATTATGTTGGACTGCAGTTTATATAAATTTTTAATGATAGCCTATCTTAATTGGAAAGAAGAAAAATATGACTCATTCTAAGAAAGAAATAATAAAAGAAACAAAAAAAAAAAGAAGATAAAGGAGGGGAATAAAAAATATGTAAGAGAAGAGAGTAAGATTTTCTTCAACAAAGAAATGCATAATTTTTTGGTGAGACGACAATGACATAGCAAAGAAAGAAAGAGGTGAAGATTCTTTTGAAGGAAAAAAAGAAAAAAATGCATGCAATTTAATAAAGAAGTTGAAGAAAAAAAGAAAGATTTAAATATACTGATGAGAAAGGAAGATACAGAAACCAATTTGTTAAGAATAAAAAGAAAGGAAAAGAAAAGAAGTGACAAGAAGAAAATGGACTATCTCAATTAGATCCACTTGACATTAAAGACAACAGGTCAAATACTTGATTTCAGTTCATGTCTAATCCTGATTTAGTTGGGCCAAGCCAAATCAGAAGTCATTTTGTCACAGGAAACATTAAGAAATCTCTCTCTCTTTCTCTCTATCTATCTCTATCTCTTTCTTTGCTTCAGAGTTTGTTCTTATTTCAAGTTATTAAAGTTGAAATCAAAACCAAAATTAAGTATCTGTAGTTATTCATCCCTTGATCTATAGGTTTCAATAACATAATCAGAATGTCGGGTGCTATCAGCATGATAATCATCATCATTATAACCACCACCACCACCAACACCACCAACACCACAATCATCATCATCATCATCATCATCATCATCATCATCATCATCATCATCATCACCATCGTCATCATCATCATTATACATGTCTAGAGGAATCATCACCATAAAGAATATCATCTTCATCCACAAAATGATATGGAAAAGCTAGAATAATTGGATGACATGTCATCAAGATAGGACTTCATCAACTGGTCACCAGGTCATCATGATATTATCACTGAATGATTAAGATCAAGAACTCATCTCTCTTCTTCATATCAGCTTCAGATTTTGGGGACAGTTGAGAAGTCCACCCACACTTTGTTGCATCCATTGTTGCTCCTTCTGACAGACAAAGCTAAATTTGGTAAATATCTATTTTTCTTTTATAGATGTATGCATATGTATATGCTCATATATCTATATACAGTACATTGGGGATTTAGAAATAAATACATATCAGATCATTTGTATTCTTTGTACATATGTGTATATACATACAGATGTATATCTTTATTTTTTATACAATAAATATTTAGTTTTCAACATTTCATATAAATATCAAATAGAGAAAATTATTCAGTTAAATAATTATCAAAGTGCTTGAACATTTCTGTCTGAATTTTTGGGATAAGGAGTGAACATTATATACATGTGAACTATTGTCTTTATCTTTGTTTTTGTTACTTCAGCCTGTCAATCTGAGTAATCTACAGGGAATTTCAAATGACCCTTTATTTAATCTACAGGGAGTAGATTCCAGTGTGCATGTCTAGAGATATTCCATCTAGTTCTTCACAGTGGAGTAATGGATAGTGGTTTGGGTTGAGGAATCGGAGAGCTGAATTCCAGTCAAATCGAAAAGATTCACTTACATGATAATACCCTTGGGAGAGGTATGAATGCTCTTCTTTTCCCACCAGCTATGGGTAAATAGCAGGACAGGTCGGGTTTTATAGCCTTCAATGGCAACTGGTCTACTGCAGAAAGAAATGGCAACCAACTGCAGGAAAAAAATCTGCCTTGTCAGTCATGTATTGAAAGATACATGATTGCCTAAGCATGTATCATGGATGGCACATAACTGACTGCTCAGTTATTGCTTGTCCCATTTCCACTGATTCCAAGTACACACAGGCAGGCTAAAGGTTTGAACTGACAATTACTATGTGTGAATTTGATGATAAAGTAATTGTGAGTTCAATCCCTGGTCTTTTGATAATTGTTGGCTGTTTTCAAGGATAGAAGGTAGAAAATTGACAAATGGATATTATCACATTTGTGTTGCCTAAAGTTTGAAATAAACATGGATTTATGTGCTGAAATTGCACATTGATTGAAACAAGTTTTACTTTGGTGTAAGGTGGCTCCAAGGTGTGTAATTACTTTTTAGTTGAAATAGTACAAAAATCTGACAGAAATTCAAAAGGGTGGTATGAGTTTGAATTGTGCATTTATATATCCCACTGTGTTCAGAGACATAAGAGGTCAATCTTTTTTAGAGCAATGTTGTAGTATAACCAATATATGTCAATGTTATTTTTATTATCAATAGAGACACAGTTTCATTTGTATACTACACTGGTTTTTGCACAGTAGTTTTTTGTGGAGAAGTGTTGTTAGTAATGGAAAGGTTGAAAGTTTAATATTTTTTGTAAGTATAAAATGAATCTTAGGCAGTTATTACTGCCTGCAGGAGTTTATATGTGTAAGGATTATGTTTCTATTGCTTTTTTATCTTTTATGTAATCTGAGTTCATATGATAACAGTGAAATAAGTTTATAGTATTTTTGTGATTTAATTGGTTTTATTATGTATGTTATTATGATTAATTGTCAATAAAAATAGTTTATTTACTAATGGGATTAAGAAAGTCATTATTATTAAGTGTTTACTTAATATTAGATAATACTTCATAGAAAATTGTTTTTAGCAGAAAAAAATTAATTTAACATGGCTTGTAAGTTGCTTTAGATAGTTAAGGAAGCAGGAGTTAATATTGGTGTGCTTTAAGTATGCTAAAGTAACAAAATTCTGATCATTAATATCAAAAAACATATTTCTTATACTAATGCTGAGTTCCAATGTAAAACTGTGTAGAGAATTACTTTCAAAGCATTCCTTTAGTTTAGTTATTTTAACTTTTGTGAGAAGGCGTATGACAGTGATGTACTGGGCATATATCAAAGGTTTTTCTATCTCGCACATTCATAAGTTTACCATTCATCCATGCATTGAATATTGCTGCCACATCTGGTCTGGTGCTTCTATTTTATATCTAGAGATTCTCAACAAAATCCAAAGAAGAATTGGCAATGTTATTGGTCATGGCATCTCAGCTACAGTCACTTTCCCACTGTCATAACATAACTTCCCTTTGTCTCTTCTATAAATATTTTCACAGTAATTGTTCTGATGAATTTTCCTCATTAGTACTGTGACTTTCTAAATTTAAGTGCAATATTGGAAGCTAGGTTTCATAATTTCACTGAAATTGTTAGCTGTAGCCATAAGTTCTATTCCATTAATTTGTTTTCTTGTTCTTGTTGCCTGTAGAACTATCTATTCTTGCTTTCCTGTCAACTATAATCTCCAAAATCTTAAATGCAATATTAATCATAACCTTCTGTCTCTTTGAATCCTGTCCTTTTATTATTTTCTCTGTTTCTTTCATTCTCAGCATCCTCGTGGCTTTTATTGCCTTGCTTAGGGTAAAATGATTAAGAAAAAAAAGAATATCTTCATTTTTATTCTGAGGTAGATGAGAAAAATAATTTGAGAAAGGAGATCCTAGAAAAGATCCTCAAGATATTCTGTCAGTTTGTGAATTTTATATATATATATATATATATATATATATATATATATATATATATATATAAATTTTAAATAGTATTTATTTTCTCTTTAATAAGTTTTCTTGAGTAGGCAGGTTGTTAGATGTCATTAATAGTGTTTAATTAAAAAACAAAATATAAGCATCTACTAAAATACAGGTATTCACTAAAAATAACATATGAAGTAATAAAAATACGTTGGAGGAAAGAAAATAAAATCCATTAATTCTTTAGAAATTGCTTTCTTTACATTTTGGATATGAAACTGAGCAGATATGTCTTTTTGAGAAAATCTGAATGAATGAGTGTACTTTAAAAGCAAACAGGAAAACTTTGAATTTTATAGGTTAAATATTTTTCAAGAGGTTTATATAATTTAAAAATATTTAGTGTGGTCATTGAGAGAAGTGTTTGAAGTTTTGAGCTGTAATAATTCTTATTTAGTATGTCAAAAATATTAGATCTGTTAATTCTTCCAGTTATAATGTTGGTTTTGTTTCTGAACTCGTTCACAGTATTTCTTGAAGAAGTATTAGTGACATGAATTTTTGGTATGAGCTGATCCTTGTTTCAGCAGGTCACATAGTTCACTGGTAAATGTACATATAATGAGGAAGGCGGTCATGGAGAATCTGATACTCACAGGTCGAATAGAGGGAAAGAGAGACAAGGGAAAACAACATGTGACATACCTGGTGGACTTCAGCAAGTAGATGACAGAATGTGATCTGGGGGAAGAAGCAGAGGGAAGGAACTTGTTGAGAGCTGCAAGGGATAGAGGAAGGTGGAGAGCCTGAACGCCTATGTCATAAAAAGAAAGTGAACAGTTTATCCTTTTAATTTTTTTAGTTTCTATATTAATAATCTTAAAAATTTTCTCTTGTCTTTTATATTTAGTATTTAGGACATATTTAATTGAAGGACTATATATATATATATATATATATATATATATATATATATATAATTTGAGGGTGGATGCACACACACATGCACACACAAGTACACACACACACACACACACACACATATATATATATATATATATATATATATATAGGCTTAATATACATCAGAGTTTGTCTGTTTAGTTTGAGGGATTTGTTTTGGTGCATCCCTTATGATACAAACCATCAGTGTGTGTGTGAGTCTTAAAAATGGCGAACTTTCCCCACATTGAATTTTGGAAATTAAGATAAGCTTATATATAACTAGCAGCATGGTCCGGCATTGCCCGTGCTTGATTAAAAAATTGTACGACTCATACAGCAATCGTTATCACTTGACTTAAAATATTTTTGCCTTTCCTTGTCTTTAAAGGAGTGCCCTTTGCCATGCTGATGTTGCTACATGTCTTACTTCTTGCCTATCTCACATACTAAACATTAAATCCGTTACGAAAAAAGAACTAATCAAATTGAACACAAAACGATCAGCTTTAAAAAAGGACTCGTAACTAGAAAAATCGAATGAAAAAAGAATGTTAACAACAAATACTTTTTCACACCCAACCCAATTCTGTGGAATCAGAATCAACGTTGAGTTTAAGCAAGTGAATGAGCCTATTGTAGTAAAGTGCCATGCAGATTTAAATTTTTCTCACTTGTGACGAATGCAGCTATCTATTTTCTTTGCATGCTAGCATGCTAGTTAAAATTCGTGTCAGTCAGCTGTTGGCTCTCATGCTGGCCAATAAAATCTTCCTGCCTATTCGTGGCAGCCAGCTATAGGCTCTCACTCTGGCCAGAAGAAAAAATCGATTATTACCACTATTGATGGGAGTTGGGAAATGCAAAAAAACTTGGAGCATGTGCATGTAAATTTTGGAGCAAATCCGTCAAAAATTGCGTCCGTGCATTTGTTACACACACACCAAACACACACACACACACACATCCTGCCTTTTATAGATAGAGATTTATGATAGCACATAAATAGCTATGGCAAAGAATTGAATTTCAGGTATTGGTTGATAAAGATGCAAAGAAAACATTTTTGAAATCAAGAGAAAATGCTTTGTATATTTGTTAAAAATGCATATCTTGTAAAAAAAAAAAAGATTTAGATAATATTAAGTTCATCTTACTATCTGTAAACTGGATAAATAAATAAATCAATTGCTATCTGAATTCAATCTCAGACTTGGCAATCTGATTCAGACAATATTTTTACCAACTCATTTACAGCCATTCTGTATTCAAATTGACAGATTTTAATTACACTCAATTGTTGTCAACAACAGTGATTTTTTCTACTCATTGATTCATATGTAAAAGTCTGAACAAACTTAAGCATAAATTTTGCAATAATCCTAACAAATTTTAGGATTGTTTATAATTAGGAATGTTTATAATTAGGAATGTTTATAATTAGGAATGTTTATAATTAGGATTGTTTATAATTAGGAATGTTTCTAATTAGGATTGTTTATAATTAGAATTGTTTCTAATTAGGAATGTTTCTAATTAGGATTGTTTCTAATTAGGAATGTTTATAATTAGGAATGTTTATAATTAGGATTGTTTATAATTAGGAATGTTTATAATTAGGATTGTTTATAATTAGAATTGTTTTTAATTAGGAATGTTTCTAATTAGGATTGTTTCTAATTAGGATTGTTTCTAATTAGGAATGTTTATAATTAGGAATGTTTATAATTAGGATTGTTTATAATTAGGAATGTTTATAATTAGGAATGTTTATAATTAGGATTGTTTATAATTAGGAATGTTTATAATTAGGATTGTTTATAATTAGGAATGTTTATAATTAGGATTGTTTCTAATTAGAATTGTTTTTAATTAGGAATGTTTCTAATTAGGATTGTTTCTAATTAGGATTGTTTCTAATTAGGAATGTTTATAATTAGGAATGTTTATAATTAGGATTGTTTATAATTAGGATTGTTTATAATTAGGAATGTTTATAATTAGGATTGTTTATAATTAGAATTGTTTTTAATTAGGAATGTTTCTAATTAGGATTGTTTCTAATTAGGAATGTTTATAATTAGGAATGTTTATAATTAGGATTGTTTATAATTAGGAATGTTTATAATTAGGAATGTTTATAATTAGGATTGTTTATAATTAGGAATGTTTATAATTAGGATTGTTTATAATTAGAATTGTTTCTAATTAGGAATGTTTCTAATTAGGAATGTTTATAATTAGGAATGTTTATAATTAGGATTGTTTATAATTAGGAATGTTTATAATTAGGATTGTTTATAATTAGAATTGTTTCTAATTAGGAATGTTTCTAATTAGGATTGTTTCTAATTAGGAATGTTTATAATTAGGAATGTTTATAATTAGGAATGTTTATAATTAGGATTGTTTATAATTAGGAATGTTTATAATTAGGATTGTTTATAATTAGGAATGTTTATTGCTCGTTTATAATGAATTAGGAAAATCAATTTGAACTTAACAAACTAATTTCTCACTCAAATAAATTTCCAGAGACAAAAATATATTCTGGTAAATGAATTAATATATAATTAAAGAAAGTTATCCCTGTACTTGGTATGTATTTATTTGCAGATACATTTTTTTTTTAATTATCAAATTTAATTTATTTTACCTTTCTATATTTTCTGCCCAATGTTATGAAAGTAAAATTAAAACAAAATCAACAATTGGAATATTTATTGATAGGAATTTAATCTCATTTGTTTCATTCATAATTCTTAATAGAAACTATGCCAAACTGCAACCTGAATCATGCCCTGTTATTTTATAAATATATGACATTGAAATGTCAGCCTTGACATAATTGTGCCATTCCTAAAGCAGAAATATTTGCTATCTCCTCTTGCACTTTTGATTTAATTCATTCTAAACCTGATTCTCAAAGCATCTGTTGAAACAAATTTGAATAATTTCAAACTTTGCTCACTTTTAAATGAATTTCAATTTAACATTATCATTTTGCCTGAAGAAAACAGTAAAACTTTCATCTCAAAATTTTAGTAATTTTTAATTATGTTTTATTTATTATGTGATAGGTTTTATTTATAATACCTTATAAACTCATAAAATATTGGAGAATTCTGTATGTCAAACTAAAGATGGGTAATTGAGTATCAAAATGGAAAATTATGTTCTAATTGAAAGAGAATGTAATTTATTAAGGCAAAAATGTATAAAAAGGGAATTAATTTGTGAGTTTTCTGTTGATAATTTATATCTAGGTTCATACAGCATTTTAGTTTTCTTAACAAAATTACTGCTATAACAATGTTTAAAAGAACAGAAATAAAAACAAAAACAAAAGCAGGAAAAACCTGAATGAAGTTGATTAGGCTATACATCTCTAGACATGAAATGCCAGAAACAACCAATGTTTATATTTTTCCTTTGACCTAATATATATATATATATATATATATATATATATATATATATATATAGGATTCCATCAATAAAAAAATTATTTAATCTGAAGATCTTCTGAAGTATGAAATTCATTATATAAGATGTTTTCATTTTGTCATTCAATTACTTTCAAAATATTATTATAGATAATGTTTACATCTGTTTCTAGTCAATGTAAAATTGAGGCAAGTATGTTGGATTAACTTTTATTATACACACATATTTGCAAAAAATGGACATTTTATTTGATAGTCTGATAGAATTTATCACTTAAACATTATTTTTGGTGGATACCCGTATTTGAGTAGATGCTCCGTTTATTTATATATTTATTTACTTTTGTCTGTCGGCCTGAATATTTGAGAAATCTTATTAGAAAAAAGATGCCCCCTCTGGCAGGATTCGAACCTGTGTCCTCCTTAACAGGAGAAATTGCCATTAGGCCAACTCAACCATGAAGGTTTTTGCCAATTGAGCAAAGACAAAGAGTGCCTTTAATTGCAATTTTTTTCAAAGATTCTTGAAACATTCATATCTGCTCAGTTTTGTATCCTAACATCAAAAAAGTAATTTCTAAATAAGCAATGGATCTTTTATTTGGTAGATGCTTCACTAATTTATTAAACATTATATTTCTTTATTTTTGTCTACCAGCCTGAAGAAATGGAGTATCTACTCAAATACAGGTATCCATTAAAAATAATGTTTAAATGATAAAATATTTGCATATATATATATATATATATATATATATATATATATATATATATATATATATATATGTATATATTACATACATTTTATCTGATAGGTTTTACATTTATTTTATACTTTCATAGTAGTTGGTATACGTGACTATATTGTCTTTAGTGTTTGATGTAATTAAGTAAATATTTATTGATGGCAAGTCCATTCTTCATTTAACAAAATGATTTCTTTTACAGAACTAGAAATACCTATTATCAAAGCAAGATCCCTTCATAAACAATATGGCTGTTATTCATACAAAGATAAGTTCCATATTTCCATGAGAAGATCAAAAATACATAGATTTATATTGGCTATCTACTACTTTCCTATTAAAGGATTGTCCATTGATATGACTAATTTCCCAGATGGCATATTTGTGTGGTCCAGAATATTTGATGGATTCTGATTGAACAATCCGAGAGTATAAGTTGACTTTCAGAAGATAATTCTCCTCAGATCCTTTCTCATGTTTTTTCTGGGAAATTAACCAAGGGTGCAGTGTATATTTCAAAATTGTGTTAGCTGCAAGTTGGCAAGCTCAACATTTATAATAAAAGTACTCAAACTTTTCACTTATCTGGAGTCATAGCTTCATATTAATGATTTCCTCTTGTTGCTCTGTGGGTTTTTATGATGGAATTGTTTTAGTACTTATGCATGAAGTTCATACAGGATAGCAAATATAAAGAAAGTGACCATAGTGAAACAGAGCTTATAGTAGTTGAAATTCTCTGGTTACTTTCTTCTTTTATATGTCATATCCCTACAAGGTGTGGGTGGTCATGGCTCCCCACAAATTCCTATCTTTTGTAGCTTTTTACAATACGTGTCTTTTTATTATTCCTTTCATTCCCTGTTCTGCTATCCAGTTACATAAACTAAGTATGTTACTTGCTGCTTCCCTCTGCTCCTCTTGTTTTCTGTCTGCCCTGTGAGTGTCAAATTTTCCAAGTCCTCTTTCTTCATTATGTATCCATGAAATTTCAGCTGTTTCTTTCTGACAAGTGTCTGTTTTGTTTCTATAGGAGAAACTGTAGATCCATGCAGAGTATGAAACCCAAAAGATTCAGGGAATTGTAATGGGATTGGTTTAGATAATAGGTAATTAGCATAAAGAGAGCTATAACTATAATTCAGGGGCAAGTCTAAGTCAGTGTATGTAGAACATCTATGGCTACTAAGTTTGATCATCATAAAATTTTCCATTTTCTTTAAAACTGCCTTGTTACTCATTATTCTATTTCAGGATTTTGTCAGCATTCTTCTGTAGAAACATATTTCTGTTGCCTCAAGTATCTTCTTCATTTGTGAGAGAAATGTTCCATTTTTTGCTGACATCCATACATTCTGTCTTTGTACAATTGATGGTTAGTCTTTTCTTCCTACTCTCCTTTACTACTTTGTCTTGAAGTTCTTAAAGTTTTCTTTTTGTGTTTTTCCATCAACATTTTGTCATCTGTGTATTTTATGTTTTTAAGATTGTGACAACCAGCATTAAATCCTGGTAGGACTTCTAGTTCTCTTAGGATCGTGTCACTGTAAAAATTAAATAAATATCATGAGAGGCTGCATCGTTGTCATACATCTTTTTTCATGCCTGTGTAAAAGCTCAATCTATTTTCTTTCTTCCAGTAAATATTCTAGATTATCCTATTGCCTCTGTGTTGTATTCTTAGCCGCCTTTTTGAGCATGCAAGCTGTAATGAGAAGTGCAGGAAAAGAAATATTGAGCAGATGTTTCAGTCAGAGTTGTGATGAATATCTTCAGATGAAGCTGATTATGAGCAAATAAAATGGTAAAGAGCATCGGCCTAGTCAGAGAGGTTGGTTGATCTGTAATTAAGTCTGAAGTCATATAACAAGAGGCTTGTTATGTGCTTCTGTTGTATCATGGTGATGCAAATCAGAATACTCTTCTTCAAATCAAAAAGAGCAGCAGTGCTTTGTGCTCAGGTAGCAACTTAAATTGTCACACATATTTTATGCATTTTCTTTACTACAAAGGTAATTGTCAGTGTCTCCTTTTCAATCTGACTAGAATTTTCCTCTGTAAGTACTGTGTATACTGTATATACTCATGTAATGCATGATATCACATAATGTGTGACCCCCAAATTGTCTCTTATAAAAATGATTTTATCATGTATCATGTGTATCATGTAAGTTCTTTTTTTTTTTGAGAGACCAAATTACAATAGACTAATCTCTTTTTTTTCTATCTCTTTATCCCATCTTTGAGTTAAATATATTAAAAAGTAAAAGAGAATGAAAAGTATCATTAGTAATGCTGCATAAAACATACATGAACAACCAAACAAGAAACAGCTAAATATCTTATAAACATAAACAATGGAAAAGCTGCATATTCAATATGTTTGTATTTTATAATGTGAAACTAATGTGTGAATATTACATGCATTATGATTGGATAAAGTTAGGTAAGACATCAGTTTTATCAAAATCATGTTTATTTTAAATACAGCTGTACTATTTGACTACAGTAAATGGATAGATAGTTTGGTCAACAGTGTAGCCAGGGCCAGCAGTAAATATGCTAATTTTATATCTCGTGTATGATGCAACCTCCTTAAAATTAGCTTCAAAATTGGGTCTTCAAAAGTTGCATGATACATAAGTATATATGTTACGTTAAAAATTTCTAGGCTACCTGGTGGACAGGACTCCATAGCTATCTATGCTGTCAGTGTGATGATGACATGGTATCACTGTGCAGAATGCTTTCTAGATTGAACTGAATAGGCAGGGTAGAGGGTACTTTGAGGGCATCAATGGCCACACATCTGTAACCAAGATGAGCCTCCACTCTCGTGTACATCAGCTATGGTTTGACCTACAGAGAATGGGGCTCTGACAGGTCTATTTGCCCAAGATTTGCTACACATGAATGAATACCTCTTCAGATATTCAACCCAGATATGTGAAGAGAACTGGTCAGGTTATTAACTGCACAGTAACCCTATGACCACACATGGCTGCTGCTGCTGCTGCTGCTGCTGCTGATGATGATGATGATGATGATGATGATGATGATTCTACCTGGGATGAAGAGATTACAGTTTTGATATTATAATAAAAATATATGTGACAATCAGTCTTTTTTCAATGTTCACAGTATGTCTTATGTGGTCATTGAAGAATACTTGTGTGATCACTACAGTTGAACCAACAGACACAATCAAGTACATGATATATTGCTTTTTTTTTTTTTAACCAAACATTGATTCCATACAGTTCACAAAAAAATCTATAAATGTGACTTAGTAAAGACTGAGAGTCATTATCTGACACGATAACCTCTGGAAACATGAAACTATGAAATAGTTCAAGATTGGCAATGGCGGTTGTGTGATAAATATCTCTGACCACATTATATATGCATCCACCATAAACTAAGGACTGGACAAGAATAGATACTATGATTTCTGACAGTAAGGACACAATTTCAATTAATACATAATTAACTAATTGTTAATTTATTGCCTAAGTAAACAAGTCACAATAAAATCCCAAAACAGCAATTTGCATATATCTATATCAATATATATGTAACAATAATAAAAACTGCATTTTGTCCAAAAAATAAAAATAAAAAAACATGAACGTTGAATATGGTATTTTTGGAAGATTATGTTTTTAAGGCAAGTCGTCTTATAATGTAATTATAATGCTGAATATTAATAGATAAATCATTAATAGCAATAATTAAAATTAAATGTTTACTTTTACCTACACTAAATTCCAAGCATTCATCAGAAGATTTTATTGTAAAATTTGTTTGTATGTAATTTTTATGTGTAATAAAAAACTCTTTTAAGGACAGTAGGATCAGTTGGACAACATCTGTGAGAAAAAGAGCACTATGATGCAATTCATTCTGCCAGAAATTTGGAAATGGTATGTTGTACTGCTTGGCATTCATGTCAGAAGCTCCAATATGAATTATGAAGGTACAACAGCTCAGAAAACTCACTGTGATCATTCTGATAAGAAAAGAACTCCTGAATTTGTTGGCGAGAGTTTCAGGTTGAACATGGAGTCCTACATCAAGTTCCTTGAGGAGGTAGTATTTCCCTGGTTCAAGAGGGTTGCTGTTGGAAGACCCTATGTCTTGCAACAGAACTCTGCACCATACCACACAAGAAGGAGAACCAAGTCATGGTTCTCAGACAATTTCTGCAACCACATCACTCCTTACATCTGGTCACCTAACTCCCTAGACTGCAACCCCCTGGATTATCATGTGTGGGACGCAGTTGAGTGAGAGACCACCAAAACTCCTTGTAACACCAAAGATGAACTGAAGGCAAGGATTATGACAGCATTCACCAACTTAAACAAGGAGACTGTCCAGAAGAGTTGCAGAAAATTCTGAAGTCATCTAGAGGGTGTGGTTGAAGCCAATGGTGATCTTATTGAATAAATTTACTCTTTAGTATTTAAAGATATTTTTGTGTAATTTTGGTAAATATATCTGTTAAAATGAGATGTCAGTGTTATTTTCATTTTTCATCTCTCTCTCTCTCTCTCTATATATATATATATATATATATATATATATATATGTCTTTTGACTTGAACATGGTGTAAATTAATTTCAACTTCATTTTTTTTATTAATCACCTGTAAATCTGTTTAGAGTTTTGTTAGATCTTTAGAGCTTGTATGAAAAACCAAGTTTGTTACAAAATTTATTCATTTTGAATATCTATTGTCATATCAATGCAGAGAAGAAAATAGTTTAAACTTAATGCTTTTGTTTGAAGCACTACAAAAGGAATTCTGATGAGTTGGTGGTGAGAAAAGGTAATAGATGATTCTTGGGCCTATGAGTTTCAGTGCAGGGAGGAGGTGACAATAATTAAGAAATTTGTTTTTCTTGAAGAAAATATGACTTTTCATGTTGCTCTTCATTCTGTGTTGAACTTTACATTCATCCTGAACATACCAATCATGTAGGCGTATTAAAAGGCATATGTCAGGTTTCAAATTATATATCCGAAAATCTACAAAATAAATAAATAAAATACAAAGAATTGAAATTTGCAATAATGTCTTAAAAGGGCAGAACAGTAATGTCTAAAGTTTGTTCTTGGTTGTATATTTGTGGAAGTTGGTAAAAATTGATAGATATATGATGTAAATATTTTGCAAAGAACATTTTCTATTTTTCTATTACTCTTATTATATTTATTATATTTGAGAACAGTATTACAGGAGAATAACTACATTTTTCATACTATTGTTCACACAATACAAGGCCCAAGAGCCACTCAAGGCACAGGATTACTAAATGAGGTTGTTTTAAGGACATACATGGGAGTAAGGACTGCATATTATGATGATATGTATGATAGATAATAGTTGACCTTCAACTTGACTGTAGTGATCAGGGAAACATCCTAGTGGGAGTCTGTTCCACAATGCAACAGTTCTAAAGAAGAAGCTGTCTGAGTAGAACTTCTTCTTTACCAATGGAATATTAAGGGGATGAGGATGAGTTGATTCTATGTGGGAAGGTGTGCCCTAGCTGTGAAGTGCTGGATTGGTGGAACTAAAAAATGTTCCTCATCGAGATGAAAACAGTGACATAATAGTGAGAGGCTAGCAATGTCTTATCTGTGTGAAAGGGATTTGTAAAATGGTAAATAAGGCTGCTTAAATGTTTTTGTACTCTATCAAAGCTGGAAAGTCAGGATTGGATAACTCCATCCCAAATATCATAACAATACTACCATTTTGGTGTGATCTGACTTTTCAAAAGATAGAGCATGCCAGAAAGAACCATTTTCCAGTATCTTTAGTGATGGATATTATATATGACTTCCAAGATGTCTAGAGTGAGCTTGAGTCACTATAGACATTCCAGGCAAGGAGCCTCATAGTGAGTACAACTGTTCATGACTGGAGTAAAATCAGGTTCTGCTTTGTCCAGATGAAAGGTTACTTTATTCTGGTGAATAACCTGCAGCTTATTTTTCAAATGAATACAAGATTATTGCTTCAAATATTTTCTTCATCTGTGAGGAAATGGTCTGATATTGTTAATTAATACATCTTGTTAAACTAAAAAATATCCTATTTAATATGTCATTTTTCATTTTCATTATAAGTGCTTTGAGAATTTGGTGTCTCAGTTTGCAAATAATGTATAAGATGTAAGTATTATCAACCATATCTTATATTGGTAGGGATATTATGTTAGTTAAGATTTGATCTTAATTCACTTTTGTCAAATAAGTGATAAGTTAATCTATGTGGGAGTGTTGTGATCGCATGACCAATATAAACAACATTTTGTTTTGAGTTACCATCTCCTATTGGAAATAATAATTAATAAATAGACAGACAATAGATAGATACATTCATTAGTACTGACAGATATATTATTACATATGATATTCTTAATAACTATAATAAAGGTGCATATACAGTGGGGGTAGTAAGCATTCATATAGTATGAATCTTTTATCTGATACATTTCTGTGTCTATATCTCTGAAATGAGGTATTATAATTACTTACATTATTTACATTATTTGGACTGTTATCCTCATTTTCACTGCTATATTCACAACATTTTGGCTGTTGTATGCTCTGGCCTTTTTCAGGCCAAAATGTTGTGAATATGGCAATGAATATGAGGATGACAGTTTGAATAATGTAAATAATGTAAGTGATAAATTTATTTATATATTCTCCATTAAGTTCAAATTATGCCACAATGTAGCAATGATACACATGAAATATGAAGTAAATTCATTTATTGTTGAATGAGATATACAACAATATGTGAAAAAAATATGAACAAAAAGTACAGTTGCATCTTTGCAGCAACATATGATTCACACAGCAATTATCTTGAACTTGTTCCACTCAGCCAATGTTTGTCAACATTTTTTATCTTATGTCACACTTGAATCTCGAGTTAAACTTCAACTGCACACTTAAATTATGATGATCAAACATAAAGTATTAAAAGGATAAGGATTAAAATTCCTAAAAATCTTATATTTATTTACTTTTCTGTTTGTTATAATTTAACATTTAACAAAAAAGATATTCTAAAAAATATGAAGCTTAGATATCTCATTAAGAGATATCTGAGCTTCATATTTTTTAGAATATCTTTTTTAAGGTCAAATTTTGGACAGGCTTAAGCTTAAATCTTCTTCCAAGAATTGTAGCCATGATCAATTTTATTTTAATATTATTTTATATATTATGTAAAGTTTATTATAACAATGATATACTCACATTATCAATTTAAAGGGTTTTTAATTTTGTTATACACACTTATGCTTTAGACTTCTTTCAAAAATAATTTAATTAATGACCTTTAAAGATTTTTGCCATTATGCACTGTTTGAAAATCCCTGTACTAGAGCAAATAGAAAGATGTTCAGCATCAATTTGAAGCAATTAATTTCTAATAAGCACAAGGCATAAAAGGAGATGATCTAAAAAGATCTCTTTAAAAGGAGATGTCACTAAATTGATGGCACACTCTATAATAAAAAAAAAAACAATTCAAGATGGCTGGTGATGTGAAAATCTTTTAATCATCCTTGTGAAGTTTTATCAAGATTTATGTGCAACATATTCAAAGATGTCAATAAAGGTCCCTGGATGAAAATATGAGTAATATTTTCAAATCACGTGGCCTGAATGCTTGTCTATGTCCAACAAAGAATATTTCAAATCAGATGTGATTGAAATGGCATAAATCAAAGAAAACATTTTCATTGTAGCCACTGCACTTCAAAGCTAGGTTTAGTTTTGCTAAGGAGAATAAGTCATTTGGGGATAATGTTTTGTAATCTGAGAAGATAAAACAGGAACATTTCAGTCAGTCAAACAAACAATGTTTATGATAGAAAACAAATGAAAGTTATCTGACAAAGACTACCATTCAAGCAGAGAAGTACAGAAGAAGCTCATTAATACTGTGAAGTTCCTTTAGTGCAAAAGGTGTTAGTCAACTTGTATCAATGAAAAGAACCATGAGAAACAAAAGATATTTTTAAGGGTAATCTGAAAATTTCAGCTTGAAATTTCCAATATTGGAAATTTCCAACATGACAATGATCTTAAAAATAAGTTGAAGCTGAAAAGATAAAAAAATTGGCATGAAATTCACAATGACCTGCTCTAAATCCTATTGTGAGTCGTGATGTGAATTAAAAATGAATGTTAAGAAAAAATACCAAGTACATCTAAGATTTAAAGAATTTCAGCAAAAATAATTGAGTATAATTTCCATTAAGTCTTGCCAAAATCATTTGGGTATCTACTGTGCACATTTAACAAAAGAAGAAATTGAAAAAAACATATTCACAATTGTTCATTTGTTCATGGATTACTTTCACAAAAAGGATTCCCATTAGATTACAGATGTCTAGTTGTTTGTAGAATGTCATTACCGTTCTTTTCATTGGTATGTTTGATGAATATTGTTACACAACTCATTTAATAATAAATTCATTTACTTCATATTTTGTATTCATCATTACCTTTGAGGCATCATAATTGTAGCATAGTTTGACTTTAGTAGAACACATATATAAGAAACTTATTGTAAGAAACATTCAACTTACAAATAATAAATAATGAAGGCCCCAAGATGTCTAGTTACACTGAGGAGCTGTGATACAGTGAATCAGTTTGTCTGTGGATGAATACACACACACACACACACACACACATATATATATATATATATATATATATATATATATATGTATATATATATATATATATATATATATATATATATATATATAGGCAGTATATCTTCATTCAAGGTTGAATGATCTAGACATATTATTTCTATTTTTATTTTGATTCTCTCAAATTCACCAATCCATTTCTCAGTGCTGTTACAAAACTGATTAAGAAAGACACTGTAGTTTTGGTTATTTCTTTTAATTTCCCAAGTACTTTTAATCTCATCAAAGATCACCTTCAAGGGTAAACTTGCTATGGTTTCATTATTAGGTTTTTGTATTTTTAAGATTTGGATTAGTTTGTGAGTTGATTTAACTCTGTATTTATTAGGTATTTATGGTATAATGACAATAAATAGATATAATATGTCGAGATTATTCAAACACACACACACACATGTATATGTGTGTGTGTGTGTGTGTGTGTATGCATATATGTATATATATGTGTGTGCATATATATATATATATATATATATATATATATATATATATATATATATATATGTATGTATGTATGTTTGCATACTGCCAATTGTTTAGAGTATTAGTGTTCAGGAGACCCAGATTTGGAGATGAATCCTAACATGTATCTCAGTTGGGATGTGACTAAAAAATCATGCCATAAGCTGACCCAATCATGTGAAAGAACTTGAGTAGATTTAACTGTTTGGAAGCCATTGGTGGTTGTACTAGCATGATGTCATAAGTAAAAGATACTGATGCGTAAGAGAGCATAGGCCTTGTTTAACCACTGTTCATGCCAGACTGTGATCTCTCTTCCAGGATCTGTAGCTAAGATCTATTCAACATTGTAGCAGTATAGGCAACAGGTTGTTCCTTTCCTTTGAGAAAGGCATGAACCTTCACTTACTTCTATCCAGAATATATCATGATGGATCATGCCAACAGCCAGAATAACAAGTTTATTATACAACATTCACTTATAACAATCTGATGCACATCAGACACTTGTACATGTTTCTCCTATCATTCTTATGACACTCTGTAAACACATTAAAAGCTACTATTTTTCTGAGAGAAGTCAATATTGTATTAAATAAGTGACTAAAAATAAATATTTCTGATAGACATGTCTTGGAGAAATGTTCAAATTAACATTGAAAGTTTTTTTTTTCAATTGCTCTTTTAATATTTTTTGTCTTATAAAGAAAGTTTCTCTGTCTATCAAATAAAGCAAAACATTTATTGTGTTTTATGCAGACACTTTCAATACAGTAAAACTTTTCATTTCAAGCATTTTTAAAAAGTATTAAGTTGATTTTTCAGATAAAATGTGGTGCCTAAAGTTATTTCTAAGACATAAGACATATTTTACTTGAAATCTGGTTATGGTCTTATATGATTTTTTATCAATGACTATTTTCTCTTAGAATTTAAAAAAAAATCATTTCACCCCAAGCAAAGCAATAAATCTGCTAAGATGCAAGGAGTCACATAGTGTTAAAGGATATGAGACAAAGAAAAATATTATTAAATAGAAAGAACAATATAAGAACTAGAATTAAGATAAAATTCATTGCAACTGTCAATTAAAATTATAAAATCTTTTTCTTAATTTTTTTTTTTAAATCAAATTCACCCAAGCAATTAAAGCAACTATCACACAAAGGGTTATTGGATGTAAAACAATTACAAAACAGAAACATTATTTAGGAGCAAGAACAATAGAAGGGTAATCAGGAAGACAGCAGATAATTATTGACATTACATTTAAATTTTTGAATATCAAAGTTGATTGGAAATCAAGAGGCTAGAAAAAGGTAACACAAGGGAGAAGTTCCAGAGAAGAAACTGTTAGCACAGAACTTATGGTTACATCTAGCAATTTCAATGTAAAATGATGAGACCTAGCTGCAATCTAGTACTGCACTTAAATTCATAAAGTCAAGGTAGTAAAGAGGAAAACTCTTCAGAACAATTACCATGAAAATATTGATAGAAAAGGAAGAGGGAAGATATGATTGGGAAGTGATTGAAGCCAAGATGCCAGATTAAGACTAATAACATTTTACATTTGTAAAATCAAATTATGGCATTTTAACTTAGAATACAACATTTGGAATGTTTTAAATGTTTATAATATAAATTCAATAATTCCAGACGTGATTCCCTTTTCTTCAGCTATACAAATGTTGTCTTGGTGAAAGCAAATTAATAAAACTGGTAATAGAACTATCTGAACAAATATGAAATCACATCACCTGATGGTAGAAGAAAACAGCATAACTTGCTGGGGTGCAATTAAGTTCAAATCTTGTCAAAGCTAATCTTGAAATTTCAACTGATAATTTTGAGTACTTTACAACTTTGATGATGAAAGCTCCAATTATTAAAAATCTTTCTAAATTTAAAAAAAAAATAAAAAATTGATAAAGTCTTAATTTACATACTGTTGTAAATTTTATTTTGGTTGGTGCATATGCTAAGTTCATTTATAAATAGACAGGTAGACTGAATTGGAAGTAAAGAATTAAGCAGAGATATAAATATATAGAAATTCTACACAAAGTGATTTAATAGATTTAGGAGGAATGACAAATTGAGTCAACTGTATTAGGTTGAGTCATAAATAATTTCCGTTTTGGGGAACCCATTGTAATGATGAATATAAAATCCTCACTCTGAATCATATGTTGCAGTTAAGAATGAATTTGGAGTACACTGCTATACATTAGTTTTTGCATGGTTGTGGCAGGGCATTGAAGTAATACTGTTGTTCTCTTCTATGACAATGCATGGTCAAATACAGCAAGAATAATGGAGGGAAACATTTTGTAACTCATTTGGTCTGTTCTACTCCAACCAATATATTCCCCTGACTTTGCACCAACTAATTATTACCTTTATCAATTGCTGCAAAACATTGATGAAGCAACCTCACTATAATGACAACTTTTTAAATCGAAACTGGAGGAATTTTACTAAAAAGGTATCAAAGAACTTCCAGATGAGTGGCAACAAATCATTACAAATAATGGTGAATATATTACTTAATCTTTTGAAGAATAAAGTTCATAAAGAAAAACGGAAATTATTTCTGACTCAATATAATAAAAAATGACAATATTAAGAAGATAAAGAGATAAGTACATAAATTGAGAGAATTGACACAGAAAGATTTGTAAACATGAAACACAAAAAGTACACTATATATATATATATATATATATATATATATATATATATATGTATATATATATATATGAGAGATACGAACATATATTTTTACATATCAAGAACAATATTGAAAAAAAATGTATGATGAAGTGGTAAAAGTTTCCTAGTGACAAGTTTTGTTTTTTAGGACTACATCAGACTAAATTTGTTATGCCAGTATGACTACACATGTGCATGAACGAAGGCTGATGGGATTTTAGAATTTTTTATGTCATGCAAAATCCATCAGTTTTGTTAGCAGATATCCCAGACTGTGATAATAGAAGATCTGCCAGAAATACTGTAAGAGCCAGGGTAGATTATCAAGGCACTCTATATACATTTGTGGTATAGTGAAAATTTTTCTACTTTGATCAGTGTATATACATATAAAAAAAAATTCTAAAATTCCCAGCATCTCCCTGTTGTACCCATGTGTAGTCCTACCAGCATAACAAATTTAGTCCGATGAAATCCTGAAGAATGAAATGTGTCACAAGTAAACTTTTACCACTTTGCTATATATATATATATATATATATATATATATGCATACATACATGAGAAGAGTAGACACTGATGTCAACACTGATTGGTGACAGTCTGTTTCATGCGTGAATGTAATCTTCAGGCCATATGGGTTGGATTATAGCTCAACTATTTATATATATATTAGTCGTTGAGGCATTATGGGTAGGAAAATCAGTTATTTCTGGTTTATTATGTTATTTAAACTTTCTACCTTATAATGTCTTATTGACTAACATATAATCAAGCTATAATCCAACCCACATAGACAGAAACAGACTTTCCACACTTCTTATATTTATATATGCTCTATACCAGATATTGATCACTTTTACCTTATAAATAAAGCACACCTTAAAACTATATTTTATCATATGTATGTAAAACCATAACAAATGCTGTTTCACCAAAACAAAAAAAAGTTGAGCAGAGTATTTCTAAAAGCTAATGGTTTTGAGGCAAGCAAACTTTATAATACAGTTTTTGATATCTACAATAATTTACAACCATCCTTATACAACATATCTCTTTTCCTCACAAAAATACAATGTTGAATAATTATAAACAATAAATATAAAACATAAAAATCTAAATGAGATAAGTTTAAAAATCAAGATGTGCTAAATGACTACATTTTAATTTAAATGTTGAATGTCTTTGAATCTGTAATGTTCCATTGAAAACTGTAACCAGTGTTTGCTGCATTTCTCCCTTTACATTTTTCACCTTCCAGATTTTTCCATTAACAAAAAACATTATTATATCTGAAGTTCCATCCTGGAATGAAACCTGTTACAACACAGTTTCTTTCTCTCTCTCTCTCTCTCTCTCTCTATATATATATATATATATATATATATATATATATATATATATAAAGACAAAAGGAAAACTTAGCTGATGCATTTCATCCTCTGAGGGAAGGAAAATGTAAGGACTTTATTTTGTGACAAGTATTTATATACAAAAGCAAAAATGTTATTGTTTTTTCAAAATTTTTGGGTGTAGGAGTGCTCATGAATATTCATCAGGCTAGAAGAAAGGTTAGGCAAGTTCATGGATTTGAGATGATACAGTTCAATGTCTAATAAATGAAAGTGAGTAGGAGTTGTTTTTTATTCATATATATATATATATATATATATATATATATATATATATACATATGTAAATTACTATTTAAATTATTTTGGATTGGGATTGATTTATATATTATATGTTTTGAATAACGTGAGTTGATGTATTTAACCATTTTCTTTTAATTATTCTTTTTTTTTTGTATTTTTGTGGTCATCATATATCTTGGCTTGGGATAAAAGTAATTCTTTCAGGAAAGGAGATATTGGAAAGTAACTGGAGCACAGATTTATATTTTAATAAGATTTGATAGTGGTACTTTCAAGAATTTTCCTTATAAGTTAATATCTTTTTTAATAAGTGTAGCATTCTCTAAGTCAAAGTTGTGGTCATATTTATTTCTATGTATGACTAATGTATTTGATAAATTGTTGTATATAAGGACTTTGATAAATTGTTGTATATAAGGTCTCTTTTACGTTCATAGACACGTTTTTTAAAATTTCTGCAAATTTCTCCAATGTATTGTGAGCAACAGTTCTTACAATTTTGTTATTGTTGTACATATTTTGGGTTCTGATCATATCCATAATAGTTTGAGATGTGGTTGTAATTGTTTTCATGTTGTTCAGATTGGATAGGTGTTTTGGATAGTGGATAATATTTTAGTTTGTAGTTAGTTTTATGTAACTGATTCTATGTAGTTTAATGTTGTTAAACATGTTATCTTTTTTATGGTTGTATATTTTGTGTGCCTTTCTTTTGATGAATATTCATAAGTACTCCTATGCCCCAAAATTTTGAAAAACCAATAAAATCTTTGCTTTTGTATATACAAAGATTACTTGTCACAAAATGAAGCTCTTACATTTGGTTTCATAAAGTTCCTCAGAAGATGAAAAGTTTTCATTTTGTCTTTATTCATATTGCCCTTTTAAATCTTTTATCTGAAATGTGTATATATATATATATATATATATTAAGAGAGAAACTACTAATTACATTAGATTGATTAGTATGCTGATCTTATGAACCCTATTAAACTTGTTGCCAAAGTCAGTTAAGCAAGTTCCTAAACTATAGCTGTGTTTGTGTGTGTGTAAATAGTAATTGTAGTAATAGGATCAGTAGTAAGTCATGGAGATTCCCTTGTGTAGTATAAGTCCATAGCCTCACTCTTGTCATAGTTGCCAGTCCCACTAGTTTTGAATTCAGAGTTGTCCTTCTCCTAGATTGATTGCCAACCAAGGCTGTCAAACTTGCCATTAACCCCTAGCTTGATAAAGAAATAGATTCATACCTTGCCATGAGTATTTGTGCAAAAGCAACAGCCTCAGCTAGAATTTGAACTCAGCATGCCAATCCTACTTTCTCTGCCAATAACAACCATTTAATGTGAACATCTATGTATAAATATGCTGGAAGCATTTTCTATAGATGTTTATTATGGTAAATTACCATAAATATTGACTGAATATTCAGAAAATGAAAGACCTTTATATATCTGTTGATAAACCATAAATTATATTTATCAAATTCATGTTACATTGCGCACAATTCTTATATGTACACTGTTTGGTTAAGATGAGTATAAAGGATTTATTGGTTTTATGGGTTGATCAAGAATTTGCTTATATCAAGCAAAAATGACCATAAATGTCAGAATTTCTTAATTCACAGTCATAAATATTTCCTTTTTGTCCTCTATTTCTCTGTATCAGCAAAGATTACTTATTTCTCTAAGCATGTGGGAAAAAGAACAGAATTAGGACCTGGATTTGGGATCCAAATATCAATAAAAGAGAATGTAGGGAGAGATTGCTCCTCTCACCTGATACTTATTTTATTTACTCTTTCTATGTCAGGTGCTTTCATATTAACTGCAACCATTTTCCATTGGTTTTCCAAACCCACACAATGAGCTATAGATTGGATCAAGAATCAATACAGTCTTAACAAAATTCAATATTCAGGTTGTACCATGGCATTTGTCAGGGACATGCATATTGGCTATATGACATTTGAAGGGACATGCATATTGGCTATGTGACATTTGAGGATCCCACTATTTCTTAGGGATGAGTTGATCAAATTCAAATGCAATATATGTTAGGGTATCACAAAAAGGTAAATACATTATTTTCTTGAAAACTTTCTCTTCAGCTGTTTTTTCTAAAAATCTAAAAATTATTTATATCTTTCATTTTAACACCCATTTTTATCTCTGTTATACACAAGTTCATTTAAGTTATCCTTTATATCCATATTGAGCTACTATTTGATGAGTGTCTGATGACCTATTCAAAGAAATATTAGGTTGATTGGAATCCATTAAATATATGCTGTTTTTCTTTAAAAATACGTTAATATTGGATGGCTAAGTGATGAGACATTGTGAGTAGAAATAGAAGTCAATAAAAACCTAAGTTTGAATGTTCTTTTATATGAAGAAAATGGAAGCAGGTATGTTGGCAAGTGGGGTAGAAAATTAGTGTTCTGATCATGAAGTACTGTTTGAATCTCACCATGGTCACTTTTGTCAAGGAGGGGTTAATATCATCATGGGGAAATGATCAAAGCTTGTAACAATTTTGTGAAAGTGGCTAAAATGCATACCACATGTTGACCCAAGTCTTGTGAGTGAATTTGGGGAGATGAAATTTTTCAAGATCTCAATATTTGTGCTAGCACAAAGTTAAAACTCTTCATGATGGAGAGTGAGTATCCTGGCCTTATTCAAACTGATAATCCTGCCAGAATATGTGTTCCCACCCAGAAACTATAACTAAGGTCAATTAGTGTATAAAGTACATATTGGGTGATTGATTGATTTGTTTGTTTTTTGCAGGTTATTTAAAACCCAAAAATATTTTTAGATTGTAAAAGGTTTTTGGAGATAATGACTTTTACTGATGCACATTTTACAAATTAACTCATTGCTGGGGGCAGAAGGGTATTTGTCTCTAAGCGAATATAATGAATCTGACTAGCATTGGAACTCGGTCCTTTGATTTCCAATTTCTAAGCCATTATTCATTACACCACCTGCAATCCAAGCTAACAGCATCTGGTATTCCCAAGCAGTCACCCATCTAGGTACTGACCAGATTAGATGTTGTTTAACTTTGTTCACCATAGGAGAACCTATGTTTCAATGTGATATAGCTGTAAGCCGGTTGACTCTGTGGGTATTGAACAAATACAAATAGGATGTATGAAACCATCTCTTCTCCCTTGAGATATGGGTTAATTAGTAGAACATATATCTGGAAATATGACAGATGCTATAAAATTCATCCTATTTATGTTCACAGAAACTACAACAGATAAGGGGGAGTATAATAACAACATTATAAAAAATAGGAAATAAAAAAGAAAAATCAGGAGAAAGTTAAATAAAAAATTAAAAATGTGGAAATTAAAATTTGTCTTTTCTAAAAAATAGTCAACATGTCCATAAGGGAAAGGAAAAGAAGAAAATAGGTAAAGTGTAATTCCAAAATTTTATAATCCAGAAATTGTTGAGGTGAATTATAAAATCATTTTTTGCTTTGTTTTAGTCCAGTTTCTTTTTATGAAGACATTTTTTGTACATTGGAACTAAACACAGGAAGATTTCTTATTGATTCTTCTTCTTACTTTAATCCAACTGCTATTCAGACTATAATGTTGATTAATTAATTCATTGTTCTTTTATTTGTACCTGGTGCATAGATGTAATAGTAGATACAAAATGCACATGTATATTTAACAGAAAAATGCCTAGTTCAATTTGAATGTGTGCAACTTAAAGGTTATAAACTTTCTAATAACTCAATAACTATACATCATTAAAAGCTGAAACTTTGCAGATTAATAATTTGATATAAGTTTTAAGTACTACACAATTCTTACCTTTCTCCATCCATTATAAGTTAATTAAAATTTATTTTAAGTTGGTATCTACTCGGGGGTATCACATTTTAATATAATAGTTTTTATTTTGTTTGAAGCTGATTAATTATTAATTAATGTGTCCACTATAATTTGAATGTCTAATTTGTTCATTTTAACAAAACTTAAATTATATTCTTTTTTAATTCCTGTTCTTTTATTGTTCTCTCACCTTAATGTTCTCTTATTCTCATATTCTTTCACACTTAGTAACCTCTTGTGCTTTAATTCCATGCTTGGGTGTATTGATTTATTGGATTGGAAACAAACTTTCCCATACAACTTTGCATATTGTTGCTAATAAAAGTTGTGTGGGAACTTTGTTTCCAACTCAATAAAAAAAATGGATTTAAAATTTTTTCACAAACATCATAAAAGAATGAAAACAGAAGAAAGGTAAAAAGAATTAATTGGAAAGACAAAAAGAAAACCTGTCACCCCAATCTCAAATCTTGTACTGCTTGCTTTACATTTACATATTACAAGAAATAAAAGGATTGTTATATAGATTGTTTTACCTTCAAGAATCTATTACAAATGTATGTGCTAATATGTATGCAGACACACACAAATTGTGAAGCTTCCTTCTTGATGAGACTATTGTGTATTTACTAATACCAGTTTTCAAAGTAGATAGACCATCTAAATTTTGAAAATTAGCACAAGCCAACATTTGCTACAGCCTTTTCCCTTTAATTTGTCCTTGTGTCAAACTATACTAAAATTATACATGGCAATTTATGCTGAACATCAGTTACTTACTCTTTCTTACTAATATTATTCAACAAAACCATCTTTCTGTAGTCTTTGTAATAAAAGAGTTGATTCAAAGGGAGATAATGAATGCAAACAAGTGATGGACTTTGGTTCCTGGATATGACAAATCAAGAATGTCTTAATGAGCAAAAGGAATGTTGTCCATCATCAGAATTCATTTGAACGTCACTTGTGTAGGAAGCTAATGAGTCTACACATACATCCCAAATATATATGTGGTATTGCACAAACAGTTGTTCAAATAAGAAGTGTTTGCTTATGGACTTTAAAAATATAATCAAGATTTAGAGTGAAGCCATTGCAGACATTTGAGAATATGTCTGCTCTTTGAAAATTTACATCTGTTCATAAAGTGGAGTTTTTTTCTTCTTTTAAGTGAGTTTGTAATAACAGGCCTGAATAAAAAATTACAACCTTTTAAACTTTAATTATCTATACAATTTATGATTCTATCTTTGAAAACTGGACTTCTCTTTCCCTTAAAATGATGTGAAGGCTCCTAGAACATATAATATAATATGAATATATTGAATATGAGACACAGGAAATAACTTAAAAACAGATATAAATAATGTCTAGTGTACAAGAATATATATATATATATATATATATATATATATATATATATATATATATATATATATATATATAATAAAAAGAAAGAACAGTAAAATATATAATCCGGTGTTCTTATAGATATTTTTATTTTTATTTTTACAAAATAGTGCTCAATGTAAATTTACAGAGCATTAATATTATAAATTAATTGATTTAAAATATGTTTTAAAATATGATTTAAAATATATATATATATATATATATATATATATAAAGAAATAATCATACATAGAATCAATCAGCAATATTAATGCGATTAATGGCAAAATCACTTCGCTAGTAGAACATAATACAGGCATTAAAATACTGTTAATCCATTGAATGATGTGATCCTTATTTATAAAACTGTTGTCAGATGTTTCTAGTGTATATTTTTTAAAGTTAAGCAAGTACTTTCGGAGATCCCTGTCTCCATCATCAGGCTGTAATTTTTTTCCTTAAAACTTGAAGACGAAATAATTGTTTGTAGACTGAAAGATGTTTTTTAAGAATGTGCTATGTATTGACAGTTGTACAATCTTGGAACGTGAGATTGTACAACCAAGAGAATGGACCAAAGAATCAACAGTGCAGAGTGACAGTCAATTTTATGTCTCAATGTGACCTTCAGATCAAGTTTCACTACTCCTTTAGTGATCTATGTAGGTCACAGCGATTAGAGGAATTGGGGAAAGGAAGAAACTGGCTCTTCTTAGTTCTTTTGCTTGTGGCTAATGCTGAGAGTTATTTACAGTCTAGATTGCTTATTTATACTAGTTGAGTGATTGGAGGAAGTGTGTATGCACATAGGTTGGGGTTATTTATGCATCATATTTGCTTATGATGCAGTTGTTGGCAGCATAATAGGAATTTGTTTTCATGTCTGCATTTGGAAATTGAGTCTCAGAACTTTTGTTCAGTTTATTTTCTCCTGGGAAGATAATTATTACTATTTTCTCGTCTAGGTAAAGTTTACATCATTTTGAGGTTCTGTTACTAGCTGGTGCTATTTTCCTTATTTTACATGTTCTTGATGGTATCTTTTCATTTGTGTTTTTGAGTTGGCATATATGCCTTGATAGAGAAGTACTGTTTGCATATTTTCTGTTATTAAATGATGTTTGTATGAGTAAATTCTCTGCTTCCAGTGACTTATTATTCTTTTATATATTACACACACATATATATATGTACCATATATTTTGGCAGCATATTTTCATTTAAACATGTCTGATTAAATGATTTGGACATATTGTGCTTACTTATCTTCAATAAGATCCTTTTGTAATCATGTATAAGCTTTCTTGTTTCATAATTAAAGACAGCAATAAAGGTACCGTGATTATATTTATACATTTTTCTTTTTCTTGAGTACTTTCAATATTTTCCAATATCATCATCAATACAACTATTTGTCTAGGCTATCAAAACATGGATGATGATATTGGAAAATATATTGAAATTACTCAGAAAAAATAAAAATGAATAAATATAACCACAGCATCTTTCTTGCTCTCTTTAATCATGTAGCAAAAAAGCTGATATGTGATTATGAAAGGATCTTCTTAACGATATGTATGTACAACATGTCTAAATTGTTTAATCAGACATGTTTAAATGATATATATATATATATATATATATATATATATATATATATATATATACACACATCCATGGAAAATAAAATTGTGATATTATGAAGTGCTAATAAATTTTTTAAAATTTTTGGATCATCTTCTGACACAGTAATAGTCATACCAGTGCACAGTCTGCATCTGTGATTTATATATTAGGTTGGTGCAAAAATAATGACGTAATAATGTCGTTTTTTGACGTTAAAAATACGTCAAAAAACGACATTATTACGTCATTATTTTTGCACCAACCTAATAGTAATATATGCCATGATAAGGTTCAGCTAATTAAAAGAATACAATGCAAGTGTTTGTGTCTCAGCTATGCCAATGTGTACAGGCTCCTTTTATTTAATTAGATTCCTTTAAGTAAAATGGGTTTTGATTATGGGTATCTCAGAGGCTGGGCGCTCATTTCAGTTGCAATACCTGTTAGTAGTGTTTTAATGTTGCCCACATTGGTCAAATTTACATCCCTACACACCCCATAGTACAGACACTCAAATCAACTTATTGTAAAGGCAACAGTATCGAACAACAAAATATCCACAGCAAAGCTCAGAACAAATAACTCCAGGAGTGTTAGCACAGATCATTGGGAAGCATTCACTTGTGATAGAATTACAGATATATGTTCCTAACCAGACTTACATTTACATTAATGCATTATCATTCATGCTCCAGTGTTACTGAAAGACTATCAGCTGGAGTAAGCACTCTGTAGTTTGTCATGACAGCAAGTTCTGCTTTCATACAAGTGATGGTTGGTTGCTCATAAACAAGGAAAGTCAAACCTTTCAGAATGTATGGTGCTAAGTATTATCATGTCTATTCAGAAGACTGTTCAGGTATTTCCATTCTTTCAACATGTGTGTGCATGTGTGTGTATGCACTATATTGAAGCAATGTTTTCTCTCAGCTGTTCCAATTATCTGTAAAAGTATCTGTATATTTTATTGTATACGATATATATATATATATATATATATATATATATATATATATATATATATATATATATATTCAGTATATTTGGCAGTAATTGTTCTTGCAAAAAAGTTTTATTAAAAAGAATAGTCATTTTATGTCTACTAAGTTCATTTTTTCTAAATTTCGAATAAAATGGGTAGCAGAATACATATATTTAAGTGGATAGAGAAACAACTAGGTAAATACTAGCAGAAACTAGCTTCACAGATTTTATATTTCAACAAAGCAGTGGTGGTGGGATTATAGGTGGTGGAAGTGGTGAGCCCATGGGAAGTTCCAGATAGTGATGATTTTTTTAATGCATATATGAACCTATGGTTCAAGAAGAAAATGATTTTTATGCACAACAATACTCCTTCACTACTAACAAGAAGGATACATTTCACGTTAACATTGTCATTATAAACTTATTTTCAATTTTTTATTCATAATATTTGACTTTGAAAACTTTTCACATGTTTAGAAATTATAATCTTTAATCAAAACATATAATTATTATACATTTATTGGAATTTCAATAATATGGTTAATAAAGTAATATTTGGAAAATCTGGTAAAATTAATGAAACTTTTGTCACATTGTATGAGTGACATGTACTCTTGTCTAATTTTTGTATATATATATATATATATATATATATATATATATAAGTGAAATATCCTGTGAATCATTAGTTCTCTAAAGATTCTTCTTCTTCTATGTGCCATGTTTCTACAGGAGGTTGGTGATCATGGCTTTCCATAACTTCCTGTCCTTTGTAGCTCACAATAAATTTTGTCTTTTTGCCATCTCTCCCAAACCCTGATTTGTCACCCATTCACTTTATCTCATCAAGTAGGTTATGCATTGTTTTCTTCTATCACTGTTGCCTTTGATCTTTCCTATGAGTATTAAATTTTCCAAGCCTTCTTTCCTCATTATATACCCTTGTCTTTTCCTGATATAAGAGTTCTTTTTGTTTTCATTGTGTCTAGAACTTTGTCATTGTTCACATGTTTGAACCATGGTATTCTCAGCATCCTTCTATAAAACCACAGTTGCTTCAAGTCTGTTATGTAATATCAATCCTCCTATAAATGCTGGACAACCTCCTCACAGATGAAGCACTTGTGAGGAGATTGTCCAGCATTTACTGCTATATAGGAGGATTGATATTACATAACAGTTTAGTACTGTTTTCTTTGTTTCTAAGAAAATATTTCCATTTCATAATACTTTACTTTGTTTTTGGAAGGCATCTTTCCCTATTCCAATATGTGTTTGGATTTCATTCTGTCCTCTGTTAAAAATGCTCAAAGAAAATTAAAAGTGGTAAATAATGTGAGCTATAATGTAAGACATGCTTATGTTAGATTCTAAGTTTGAATTTAATGAAAATGAATCTTGTATCAACGAGTAAAATGACAGTAATGTTTAAAACAATAATATTGCTTTAATATATCTGGTTCTGATAAAATGAAATCAGAAGCATTTGTGCTGTAGACAATGTAAAAGAGAGCATTAAAAGCAAGTCAGAAATAACTGTTTTCATTCAGTCAGTTTCCTGTCTTTTCAGACAACTGTTAATATCACAGTTTTTATTTGAACACTCAGTGTAAACTTCTTTCTTATTGTAATGTGTGTGTCTTTCTGGATCATGCCACTGTAGGCTTTGCACCCAATCTTGCACCAAACCAAGGAAGCCAGGTGCAGGGTTGACCTGAGGTTACCCCTGGTTGTTGAGTATAGCATTAAATGACCTCAAGGCTGCACACTGATTTGCAAGCATGGGAATGAGTTACATGACAGAAAAATGTATGTAAACAAGCACCCCAGACAGGAGTTTGACAGTCTTTCAGATATTGCAAAGAAAAAAAATGTAAGGATCACACTTTGGACAAGGTACCTGGGGCCATGCGTGCACACACTTGATAATGGTACTTCTTGGTCTATTTGGACACACAGTAGAATAAGGGACAAAGGTACTTGGTCTATATAGACACACATTATAGTAACTGACAAATGCACTTGTTCTGTATGGACACACAGAGTAACTGCTAAAAGCACTTGGTCTATGCAGACACACACTAAAGTAATTGATAAAGGTATTTGGTCTATATGGGCACATACTGGAACAATTGACAAAGACATGTTGTCTATATGGACACACATTAGAGTAGGTACCTCCACTTTTTCGGCATAAATTTTCGATACCTAAGTTTAAAAATTCTTGCAAAAATCAAATAATTGTTGGATTTTAATGAAACTTTCAGGACTTATTCACATATAAATGAAATTATTTTGGAAATTTTTTTTTTTTAGAAAATCTTGTTAAAAAGAGATGTATTTTAACATGTTTCCACCCACTTACATATTTTCATGAAATTTCGAGAAATTAAATCTTCAAGCGCAGGATTTTTTTTATTAGTTATAAACAGGAATCTTTGTAGAAAGTAAATCACCAATTTTTTTGTAAAACATTACCAGGTTTTGTAGAAAATCGGCTTTGAATTGTAAAAAAAAAAATGTAAAAAACTATGACATTAATTAATTAGAAAAGCTTTCACCTGTTTGTATAAATATGTTATACTAAGGACATTATTTTGTGAAGAAATAAATTTTTTTCGATGAATAATGTATTTTTTACAAATTTTACAAATTTTTGTTATTAACTTCTTAATAATTCAAAAATCATTTAAAATTCTTTATTGCTTTCAAGCACGTAATGCAATGATAACGTTAATGAAAAAGTAAATTTACGAATCGAAATTTGAAAAGCACATAACAGTCGTTTCACCACAAATATTTTTAAAATAATTTAAAAAAAATTTTATTGAAAAAAACGTTCATAATTTCTACGTATGGAAATGTATACATGACATAATCCTTAAAAAAATTTAAACAATTATCTAATTAATAAAAAACTTTAAATAATTACCTAATTAAGAAAGGACATAATTACTGAATAAAAATGTTAATATTTAAAAAGTACTAGTTAAAAACGAAAAATCGCATTCGCTTACTTTGCAAAAATTGTCAATTTTGATCATCCATAGTAATCTGTCATCACCTCGTCACAATCGAGCGTTTTTTAATCGTGACATGCTGCATTTTACGTGACCAAGTGGAGGTACCTACATTAGAGTAATTGACAAAGGCACTTGGTCTATACGGACACACATTAGAGTAATTGCTAAAAGCACTTTGTCTATGCAGACATACACTAAAGTAATTGATAAAAGTATTTGGTCTGTGTGTACACACATAGGAGGCATAGTGGAGTAATAGATAGTGGCTCGGATTGAGGAATTGGAGAGCCGAGTTTGAATTCCAGTTGAATCCATTATATTCACTGATGTGTCAATACCCTTGGAAAAGGTATGGATCCTCTTCTTCTCCACCCCATCTATGGGTAAATAGCAGGATAGACTGGGTTCTATAGCCTTGGATGGCAACTGGTGTACCGCAGAAAGAAATGGCAACCTACTCCGGAAAAAAGTCTCTCTTGTCAGTCATATATTGAAAAATACATGATTGCCTAAGCGTGTATCACCTATAGCACATAACTAACTGACTGTAAACTCACTAGAGTAATTGATAAAGGCACATGGGTCATGTAGATACTTACTAGAGTAATTGATGAAGTACCAGAGATGAAATAAGATGTAATATTAAATATGAATAGTTAAATATGTTCATCATTAACGAGTACAGCAACTTAATTACATTGTCTATTGGTTTTTATCAAAAACATAAATTGCTGTTATTTTCAAGTAGGCATAGTACAGTCATATCTTCTGGAAAGTCCTCATAACATATGTTTATGATCTATTTATTATTTGTATTCATATCATGAAAAAATTTCTATCATAAATTTTCACCAACACAGTTTTATTCTACAAAATGTGAAATAAAATCAACTAGCAGTTAATAATAAATGAATAGTTAGTAATTTATAATAGACTTTTTTAATGGAATGTGTAAAATACATTTTAAATAAATTTTAAAATCTCTAAATTTTAATATATTAACATAATGCATAAAATCATTTGATAAATTGATATATATTTAAAATCATTCATTATTGGATTTTATTGTAAAATATTGAACAGAGAAATACCATGAGAATATTTTCTAGCTGATACACTCCTGGTAAAAATCTTAAGGCCAGATGCAAAAGGGTTAAAAAAAAAAAATAAAAAACTGTTACTTTAATCAAAATATATTTGCAAAACATTTACATTTAATTAGAAAATGTAGTTTATCAACAAACAAGTGAAATTTTTAAGCTTTTAATTGATTAATTTAAAAAAACATTGAAAAAGTATTTTTTTGGTTCTTCATAATGATAAGACCATGTAAATAAAAATACAAAATACAGAACAAATAAGTCACAATGACAATATTCAGTATATCCTCCATTTTTGCAAATTACTTTGAAAATTAGCTTTGGCATACTCATTATTAACTTCTGCATGAGGGTGCTTGTGATGCTCACCCAGGATGCATAAACCAGGATGCATAAATCCAGTTTTCTCCACATAGATGAGGACCTTCAGTAATTAGTAATGCCTTTCTTAACATGTCAATGTAACTAGCAGCTGTTTGATGACCTCTTACCTCCTGCAACTCAAGAGTTCTATTGTATGAAAAGGAACCCCAGACCATAATTGATCCACCTCCACTGTGTTGTGTTGAGAAAATTTCTTTTGGGGCATCTTTTGCATGGCAGTAACACTGAAAACCATCTGGGCCATCAAGGTAGAATTTTTTCTCATTTGAAAACAACACTTTTTTCCATTTATCCATGTCCCGTTTGATAATCAGAAGCAAATTGTAAATGGGAGATTTTATGGCGAGGAAGAAGGTAAGGCCTCTGCAGCCGTTTCATGTTCTTAAACCCTTTTCTTATTTAAATAACTTTGACTTGCTCAAGAGCTGTATTCAGCATCTGTATTTGCTTTTATCTGATTTGATATAAAGGTTTGAATTTCTCTTAACTTCTCACCTAATGCATCTGTCTAGAAAATGGTGAGATTTTAATGGGGCGACCACACTGACTAGTTCTAAAATTTTTGTCCTGTAATTTTTTTTCACACATGGTCTTATCATTATGAACAACCAAAAACATACTTTTTCAATGTTTGTTTAAATCAATCAATTAAAAGCTTAAAATTTTCACTTGTTTGTTGATAAACTACATTTTCTAATTAAATGTAAATGTTTTGCAAATATATTTTGATTAAAGTAACAGTATTTTATATTTTTTTTAAACCTTTTGTAACTGATCTTGAGATTTTTACCAGGAGTGTATATGCTACAAATAAATTCTAAAACAAATATATAAAAAATTATGTCATATTTGGATATATCACAAAGTGATGATTTTATGTCATAGGGGCAGAGGAGAAGGAGGGGAAGAAGGGGATTTTTCCCATTGGAGTAGATGCAGCACTTGTAGTATCTGTTCTGTGCCGGAGACCTTCTCTCTTCTCTTATGTTCTCCACCTCTCTCATTGCATGGACAGAATCCTCAGACTTGTTCCATAACATCTGTTCTGTAGCAGTAGTATGACCACCATGGACCAAATATGTGGGCAACAATGAGGTTCTGAAGATGATGCAAACAAGGAGGAAGCTTATACTTAACATCAGGAAGAAGCAGCTGAAATTTCTGGAATATGTAATGAGAAAGGAGAGCTTGGAGAATCTGATACTCACATGGCAGATAGAGGGAAAGAGAGATAAAGGAAAGCAACACATGACATACCTAGTAGGATTAAGCAAGTGGATGATGGAACAGGGTCTGGGAGAAGTAGCAAAAGGACAAAACATATTGAGGACTACAAGGGATGAGGGAAGTAGAGAGCCATGATTGCCTACATTCTGAAGAGACACAGCATATAAAAGAAGAAAGATTAAGTTATAACAGAAATTACTAGGCATTGATAGGAGAAATATTACTGTAGAAATAGATTGCATATTATAGAAATTCTTAGTAGTTTTTGTTTTGTTTTTCTTTCTGATAAAAAGAAAACCATTTTAAATGATCTATTATAAGCATATATAGCAGATAATGCAAAGGAATTTTTACTTATATAGATAGTTTTGGAATCCAGTAGAAATTTGGAAGTATAAAATCATATTGTTTCATTATAATCACAAGAGATTTTGATCCTCTTTTTATATATCATTGTTTTTTTGCTCATTTTGAAATAAATAAATAGAAAATTTAACATTTACAGCTATTAAGTCTTTTTAAAAAAACATCTTGTTATAATGACTATTGATTTCTTCATAACAAATCCCAGAATATCAATTTGAATGAAAAATTTTGTCTAATCAAAAAATCAGAAATATCGCAAAGATCCACCATTTTTCCCTAGATAAAACTCAAAACAGCAGGCAAAGCCTTATACCCTTCATTTTAATTCCTACTTTTGGGAAATTGAGATTCATTAATTTTAATTGATCTTGAAAAAAATTGATGATAAAACAAAGATGGACGACCCTCTTTAGCATTCAAACAATAATTAATGACAATTCTAAAAGGTGCATGAAAAACACAGAAAAGAGAGCGATAAAACCTCATTAAATTTCATTTACTCCCTAAGAATTTAGATAATGGGTTAAATAGTAGGGTAGATTGAAACCTTTAACTTTGCTTAGTAACTAGTGTAGTAAGAAAACAACACTGAATTGGCAAATGTGAACAAGCCAATGGGAAAACATGACACTATCTTTCACAAGGAAAGTCATAGCAATGGAGAGTTTGCAAATTAAAGAAATGAAAGCTGTTAAGAACCATGGATGCCTATGTCTGAAAAGGATATAGTAGTCAAAGAGAGAGTGGGGTCAAATACAAATATGAACATAGATAAATATATATATAGGATATATATATATATAAGTATCTATTGTAGAGTGATGTTTATAAGTCTTGCAAGCTATTGTTAATGAGTTTGATCCTGACAGCTTTTTCAAAGAATTTAGTCTTCAGCCAAATTTGGTTTAGTCTAACAATAATATATATCCTTTAATTACAGATTTTAAATACAGACAGGAACATGTCAGAGTTGGTATACTTAAATGTCCATTCCCAACTTTGATTCTAGGCTAATAAGCATTATTGTCATTATCATAGCAGCCATGATATAGAAACTTACTTATGATTCACATTCACAGCTCAATCACTGTCCTCATGCCCCTAAGCCCAATGTGATAAATACTGAATAATTTTCTATACCAAGAACTGATGATAAGAATATTCTTTTGAAATGAAGAATTAGTAGTGTCCAGTTCACATTATTAACGACAGAGCTCTTTCTTGTATTCAATATTGTGAGAATATTAATAGTGGACACCACTATCATGAGTTGCTTAGTAATGACCCTCATCAACTTGCTGGTGTTGTGGGTGACGATATCTTGGATATGCTGGATAAACTCAGTCATTTTATGATATCTGACCACTGTGAACATTTCTTCTCTTTGGCTATGAATGACACTTCCCTGCCAGAGATCTCCAGTTAATTCTTGATCTATGTGGTTGCTACACTCTTCCTAAAATTAGATCTTCTACTGATTCATGCTACACTAATTTCCACCACAGGGGGTGAATGTGAACGTTCCAAACACTCAAAACTGAACTAAAATTCTGTCAAAATTTTGTCACATATCTTCTGTTTTTACCTACACAATCAAAGAAAAAATAAGTAATACAATCCAGTGACTCCTGCATAAAGAAAGAAAATAAACTGGAGCTGATTTGACCTTAAGAAAAAGCCCATCAAAGAGATATTTTGGCAGTTGGATGGCATCTTGGTTCAGATTCATAAACTTTGTTGGAAAGCAACCTCCCATCTCCAAGAGACAACTCACCAAATGGTGTCACCCCAGTAAGTCACAACTCATTCTCCCTCTCTTTCCATATTCTTTACCAGACACCTTTTACAACTCCAATTATCTCTTTTTTCAACAAGAGACATCTAGACTGTTTTATCTTTTGTTGTATTTTTATGTTAATACAATTGTTTATTTAAATTTTCATTGTTTCTTATTTGTTCTGCTACCATATGCTTACCATAACAATGGCATGCCTCTTTATCTGTGTCAGACTGTCTCAGCTGCCAAGTTAGTTTTCTTGATACATTTGAATTAGAAATTAAATTGTTAAAATTTGCTCATATGGACCATTAAATGTGTGTTCTCAAATATCTGGTGCACACACACACACACACACACACACACATACACACACACACACACACACATATGCATATATATATATATATATATATGTGTGTTGGGTGTATATCCATGGTTAGAATGTTTGCTTTTAGACCATAAGACTTAGATTTGAATCGCCTCATTGTCAATTTGTTAGGAATCTGACATCTTGATAATATCAGCCTGGGGAAGTGATCCCAGTATGTGGCTCCTTTGAAAAATGATGAAGACTAAAATATAGTTTAACCTTGAAATTGGATAGCCAGAACAGTTCCATAAAGTTACATGTCATTGTAACCAAGTATTTGAGCACACTGGTCTGTTGTAATGTAAGGAAAGAGTCTGTTGAGATTGGGCGAAACAGCTTATCAATTGCTCTCCTAACAGCTACAGGGATAATAGGAAGAGAGGAGAAAGAGACAAGAGGTAAAAAAAAATAACACTGCCTTGGAAACAGTAACTTTAAGAACAAAATGCCCAAGGGACCAACTTCAAAAGACATCCTGTCTTGCCAAATGCCAACGGCTGTTTACCACTAGCCTTTAGTGGCATGAGGCATCTTACAAAGACTTGGATCTTGACCAGTTGCAGTTATTTAATCTACTCTTTTTAATTGCAAGGTTTTGTTCCTAATACATTAGATATATAGTCTTGACGTATTATTTTTATATATACGCCATTATATTTACACTCTGAACACTAGTTTAATTTAATTGTTATAACTATGCTATTTCATGCAAAAAAGAGAGTTATCCTCCTTGATGTTGTGTTTACTTAATTCCAAATTTAAATTTATTTATATATATATATATTTAAAAAATTGTTTTGTGGTTGCAGTCATATATATATATATATATATATATATGCACATACAATGTAGTTTTACCAATTACATACATATATATATATATATATATATATATATATATATATATATATATATATGCACATCCATATATATATATATATATATATATATATATATATATATATATATATATATATGCAATTGGTAAAAATATGTGCATATATATATATATATATATATATATATGCACATACAATGTAGTTTTACCAATTACACACACACACACACACACACACACACATATATATATATATATATATATATATATATATATATATATATATATATTAATATATTTTAATATATTTTGTGTTTATATGCTATTTTTATACATACAAATATTTAAGTAAATGCTCTGTTTATAATAAACAGTATTAACAACATTTACCGGCCTGAATGCCCAAGAAATTTCATAAAAAATATATCCTCTGACAGGAATCAAACCTGTATCCTACATGCATCTGTCATATAGCCTTATGTGCTCTACTATTTAGCTTAATTAAGGTTAAATTACTGTTTTTAAACTACAAATTTTCACATGATTTTTCTCGAAAATACCGTATAAACAGAAAATATATTAAAACAATTGTTGGACTTAGTCCATTTCATAATATATATATATATATATATATATATATATATATATATATATAGTGTGTGTGTGTGTGTGTGTGTGTGTTAAAAAATGAAAAATAAATGAGTGAATATAATCTCATTAGACAAAAGACTTTGTCATTTCATTCCTACTTGCCAATGTAACTGGAAGCTGATTAGAATATTAATGAAATAAATACACTTGGGTAAATTATATTCAGAGAAACTTTTTTCCTTTTTTTAATATCTGGGGAAAAGCTCAGGTGTCAGTTAATCACGATTCTCGTGTGGTTCTAATTTAGGAATAATATTAACGGATTAAAAATTGATTATGGCTTATTATTATTTTTTTATGTTGTTAAAAACACTAAATATTACTAGCTTATGAAGTGTGGAGAATATTAGATTCAAGAATTTCAAATTGTCTTTCATAATAAAAGTAATTATGACATTAATAATACGTGAGAGATTTAGAAACTGTAGAATATGATCGGAACAGTTATGGCTATCATCATTATCATAATGTTATTGTCATACAGACTGATAAAAATGCAAGACGAAACCCTCGTATCTTTTTTAATCATTTAACTCCAACCAGGCACTAAGACAAGGGATTACTAAGTCTGAGAGAATATGAAAAACATTATTAAGAAGAAAGAACAATAAAAGAACAGGAATTCAGAAGATAACAATTGACATTGCATATAAACTTTTGAAGATTGAGTTGGCTGTCAAGCAAGACGAGAGTTCCACAAGCAAGACCTCCCTATGGTTGGTTGGAATTCCTCTTCCACATATTTTCGACCTATATTTCTGTTCACAGATCTCCAATGTCCAACACTGAATCCTGAACTATGGTCTCTGGGAAAGCATATTTTTTGTTGGAAGACACTTCCATAGGAGCCTGGTGGCAGTGGCTGGTAAACTGTAATTGTTTTTGAATGAACTTAAGAAAGAATTGGTCTCAGTTCTCCATAAATTGTGTTAAGCGTTGCATGGGAAATCTCACAAGAAACTTAACATAGTACTTATGGTTACATGTCGCCATTTCAATCGTAAAATAACATATAATCTTACTGCATATTCAACTTTGGACATCATCAATTACTGTCAGTGAGTAGGTATGTGGCATTAGGGTTTTCTCTGAATGTACATTCTATATACTCAAGGGGATATAAGAGACTCCTCCCTCAGATTGATGCTTTTAACCCCACCCCCACCCCCTGTCATCCTGTTTGTTCCATGTGTGCACATTCTGGGTGTATTTTGGTTGACTATGTATTCATATGTCAGGGTTAGGTGTGGCCACTGACATCTAGTGAAAGCATAAATCTGCACCTGGTGGTTAGGAGGTTATCTCTCAGGTCAACCCACTGATGCACTTGGCATCTTTGATGACATAGTGTAACACTCAGTACAAAGTCTATTCTAGCATTATCTGAGGTGAGTCCAGTACATATTGGGGTCATTATAGACATTAAGCAGCATCACATTGAAACATTGGTTCCCATATGATCATTGGAGTTAAGTGATGTTGAGTCCGGTCAATATATAGTGGTGTAATAGATAATGGCTTGGAATTGTTAATTAGACAGCTGAGTTCCAAATATATATATATATATATATATATATATATATATATATATATATGTATATGTATATAAGGCTCAAACACTAATATTCATGTTCTGAGGTTAGAATTTATTACATTGGAATATTCTTGCTCTGTCCTGGACATTGAGCTCTACCTGAATTCTATCCTCTTGGAAATTTATATATATATATGTTGACCACTAATATTATCTATCTATCTATCCATCTATCTATCTATCTATCTATATAAATATAAATGACAATAGGAAAACTGTAGTTATTGCTGACACATTTCGTCCAAAACGAAGGTCCACATTGGACGAAACGCATCAGCAATAACTACAGTTTTCCTATTGTCATTTATATTTATAAATATTGTCTTTTCTACAGAATAACTCTGAGAAATTTTCATATATATATATATATATATATATATATATATATATATATGTATTTCTTAAATTTTGCCTGGCTGTAAGCTTTCAATGGCTGAACAGTCTGAAGCATACTATGCTTTATCATTGTTTCCCCTACAGTATGTATGTGTGTGTGGGTGGGGAGCAGATCTAATCCTGCAAAAGGTACATTTTCTTTATTAAGACTCTTGGATGTGCAGGCTGATAGATGTAAATTTACACTGTTTACTCAAATACATGTATCAAATAAATATATTTAAAGTAATAAAAATATAAGAGGTTTGTTTCCTTTTGGTAGATTTTTCTTCTGATAATGTGTCAGATGAAAGGTACCTTAAAATTTCTATTTTTAATCGAGATGATAATTTTGTATCTGACTTTCTGATTAATAAAATGTTCCCCATTTTAAGAATAATATATATATATATATATATATATATATATATGAGGACTAGGAATAAAAAACTATTCATACTCCCTTGGTACTTTCTCTTGGGATGTCTCAGACATCAGGGATTGACCTGACCCTTCCACTTCAGGATGTTCAGTATGTAAATACAATGAAGTGGATTGATATTTTTGCGTGAGTGACATGTGTCAATTGCTAGTTGTTCGCTGTCTTCAGCTGGAATGCACACGCACGCACACATGTCATTTCCTAAAGAAGTATTTCTGTCTATGCTGTCCCAACAGAACCAGATGGCAAGATTGAGATGAAAGCCAGAGAAGAAACCAAAAGAAAAGATATTGGTAATGTAAAATCAGAGAAACTGGAAAAGAAGAACAAGAAGGGATGTCAAAAGAAAAAGGCTTCTTTGCAATGGAATTATCTGAAGTAGAAGCATGTGAGAACAATGCTTCCTTACAGATGAATACTCTATTTATTAAGATATCAAAATACAGAGACTCTGATCTGGGGATAGGGCTATATAATATTTGAACTGATCCTATGAGTAATTCTATAGAACTTGGCCTATTATAATTGGTTTGTGCGACCGTTATGCCCTGCCAATACATCATAAATAATGACAAAACACTTCTTGGTTTCATTGAGAAAATGATAGAAAGAAATAAAAAAAGGAAAGATAGAAGTGTTTAATATCTGTTTTAGTGAAATGGAAAAAGTTATCAATTCTAAATATTTTCATTTGTACCCCCTTACTTCTTAAAATAATGACCAGCATTCATATTTATGATTGTTATCACAATATTTGGTTAAAGTTCAGCTCAAATATTTAATGATACAATAGGAGGTATTTTAGTCATAGAACTCACCACAAGCTTATTCAACCATTAACCTAAGAATTAAGATTCATCAGAAAGACCAAATAGGAAAAATGTGGAATTTTCTCAGGTTTTTCTAGTTAATATATTATTTTTATGGAATTTACAAGGCTTTGAAAACTTTTTAAAAATTTTTTGCTAGTATTTGAACATTGTGGGTTTGATTAGGTAAACAAATTTGAAAATAACGTTGGGCGAGTAATGGATATTAGTAAAGTGGAACTGGCAAGCTAAGTTCAATATTGAGGCAAGTTTACTTTTACACAAATGCCCTTGGGAAAGACAGGAATCTGTCTTTTCTCTCCCCACCCCCACCAGCTAAAGGGTAAACAGTAAGTCAAACTGCATTCTTTAGTCATGGGTGGGAACTAGTTTAAGAGAAAGAGCAATGGGCTCTGTCAGATTATCTTACCCTAGACACACATTGCTGCCACAGCTGCAGTACATATGGTGTACCTATAACCCTAATGGTTTACAGGACTTGTGATTATGAAATTTGAAAACAAATATAATTTTTGTCATATAAATATCAATGTAATATCTGCTTGGAAATATAATTTATATTTGTCTTGAAAAGATTATCTAGTGCTGAAAAAATACATCTCTTGTGGATATAGAAATATTTAAATTTAAGTAAAGAAAATGGTGCATATACTATTTTGTGAATTTTATCAAGCAATACTTTTTAATTCTGTATCTTAAGATATGCAACATTAAGAAAATTTTCTTTGTGATGAAAAGTTGCATAAATTTCCAAGAATCATTTTCCACTAACTTCCACAGGACATCCAAGAAAAAATGAGAACTTATAATAAAAAGAAACTACCTTCTGAAAGGATATTTATTGATATTTCAAGACAGTGAATGTAGATTTAAAGAAGATCTGACAAAAATGTATAATTTTGAGGATGTATAAATATGATGGTTAAGCAGTATTCTGTGAACGGTAATTTTTGGAGCTGTAACAAACAAAACCCATCATCCGAATTCTGATGAATAGAACGTGCAGCAGAATCAGGCCAGAGATAGGACAAGAAAAGTGTGTGTTTGTCAAAGACACCAGAACAAAGAATGTGATATTTTTGCTCATAATTTTATCTGGAAGAGCAATACAAATGCAGAAGAATGTGTACCTGTGTTTTATAGACTACACAAAAGCGTTCGACAATATATGCCACAAAGATCTGTTAGAACAGCTCAAAAACCTTCACATATTTGGGAAAGGCATTAGAATAATCAAAAATCTCTACTCGCAGCAAATTCCCTGCATATGGATAAAAAACGAGTTCAGCAGATATACAAAAATAGAAAGGGATGTAAGACAAGGATGTGTCTTCTCACCAGACTTATTCAACCTATAAGCTGGGTGATTCTGAGAGAATTAGAGATCCTACCAGGATTCATCATTGTTGGCCAGAATCTTAACAATATAGGATATGCAGATGACATAGTGCTTATAGCAGACATGGAAAGGAAACTACAAAACCTCCTACAGAAGGTAGTAAAGAAGAGTGAGAAGAAGGGACTAAGCATAAATTACAAGAAGACAGAATGCATGGGCATCAGTAAAAAGATGAGCCCAAAATGCAAATGATAGGTTGGGGAAATCAAGTAGGTACAGAAATTAATAAAATAAATATCTGGGAAGAGGACAGAAAGTACAAGACTGAGATCTGAAGACATACTGGGATGGTCAAATATACATTCCTAAAGCTAAGCAAAGTATTAAGAGACAGGAAAATTTTGTCGTAAATAAAGAAATGAGTACTGAACTGTTACATTATATCTGTCTTCCAGTATGGTAGTGAATGCTGGACATTCTCCTCAAAGATAAAAAAGAGACTTGAAGCAACAGAAGTGTGGTTCTACAGAAGGATGCTAAGGATACCATGGGCCAAATATGTGAGCAACAATGACGTTTTGGAGAGAGTAGAAACAAAGCGGAAACTTATACTTAACATCAGGAAGAGGCAGTTGAAATTTCTGGTACATGTAATGAGAAAGGAGGGCTTGGAAAATCTGATACTCACACAGTAGAGAGAAACAGAGACAGGGGAACACAATATGTGACATACTTAATGGGCTTGAGCAAATAGATGGCAGAACGAGGTCTGGAAGAAATAACTAAAAGACAAAACTTATTAAGAGCTACAAGGGACAGGAAGAGGTGGGGGGTGTGTGTGCCAAGATCTCTTACATCCTGATGGGACACAGTATATAAAAGAAGAACAAAAGCTAAAATAATCATTTGCTGATATTCTCTAAAAGCAACAATTTTAAATCTGCCAGATAAAAAGAAATTTTCAGTTTTTTAATCTTTTAATCTCTTGAACACAATCAAGAATTGTTTCTTGAATAGCATCAAAAATTAACTGAAAATTAATATATGCTTGAAAAATTTATGTTTAGGTCAAAGAAATAAAAACAGTTGCAGAACTGATTTAGTTTCCATGACAGGATCACTGATCATTTATTTAAAAACTTTTGATCAGTATTGTTATTAAACTAATATTATACTAAGAATATTCAAATGCATTGAAAAAAATATGCTAATAAACAGGTACAGTTTACATGAAAATGCACTTATATACTTTAAGCATGGTAAAGTTATTCGAGCTGTTGAAATGGTCATTGTTTCAAAATTATGATATAACTAAAAATTATTAATATGAAATTAATATTGAATAAACTTTCATTTTCACAGTAAATCTGTCTTTCCAATTTACTGTAGTTGATAAATCCTCCTTCAATAGTCTTAAAAGTCATTAATTTGTTTACTGATTGCTGAAGAATTAACGTACTAAAAGAATAACTTTTCCTCCACTCTAAAAATATTGAGTGAAATTTTCTATTACACAGTACAGTGTAATAGAAAATTTCACTCAATATTTTACACCTTCTGTTTTTAAAGTAATTTAAGAACAGGTGTATTTCTTTCAGGAGTCCCTCCCAAACTGTCACAAAATATATTAATCTCTGACCAAATATAAAAGATTTTTGTATTCTTCATAAATTGGCTTATTTATCAGAGAGAATTATTTTTATCAGAAAAAAAAAAAAAATGCAATTTCTTAAATATGACAGTGTTTTGGTAGTAAATCTCAGGAAGTCTTTCAAGGTCAGTCAAAATACAAAAGAGGATGACATCTACATAAGATATGTAGATGACAATTAGGTGCCAGGTTCATTTTAAGCTCATTTTTCATTATATATTCTGTAAATTGTAACTTTGTGCCAGGCTAAGCTAAGTCTAGTAAATATCTCTTTAAAAGCCAGTAAATGATAAGTTGAAGTAACGAGAGGTAATCTTCTTTTTATATTCTTCTTTTTTTTATTTAGTCTTTGAATGTATTGAAATAATATTTACTCAACATTATTATCAGTCTATCATTTTTTGTCTACTATCATAAATTCTTTGGACACATAATGAGGGAGGTGGGACATATTGAGGGAAAGAAAGACCAGGGAAAGCAACATGCCACTTACCTGATAAGCCGGCATGAATGGATGGCAAAAGGGGTGAGGTGGATTAGCAAAGGATCAGAAAGGAAGTTGTGGAGTGCCATGGTCGCCTATACTCTGAAGTGATGCAGCACATAGATGATGATCATCGTGATATACCAGTATCATAGCCATAGACAAGATAACTGATAATACAACAAAATTAAAGAAATCAATGTAAATCAGAGTTGGCCTTAGATACTACATGGCCCAATTGGGAGCATTTTTGGTGGGGGCCACCCAATTCACATTCAAGGTCTGTAGAATCTTATATATTATAATTAGGAAAAACCTTAAAAATCCATTGTCGGTAATAAATTTATTTTGATAAATATAGGCCTATTCATCTCATCAGACCAACTATATTTTATGAAATGGAATCAATATATTCAGACAAATAGATATACAAAGATAAAAAAATAAGAAACAGAAAAAATAAAAAAGAATAATAAAAAAAATACAAGATGAAACAATAGCAAAAATAAAATGACCTAGAAAAAGTTTTCTCAGAGGGATTACATTAAGAAGAGAGAACAAGTTAATAAAATCATAAAGCCAATATTTTTTTCATTTGTTCTTTTTAAACTTCCAGATTGAAATCTGCCAGTGCTCATTCTACATCTACTGATAGCTTTTTTTCCCTCTGTACTTGGAAAGGTTCTGAAAATCACACAAGAATACAAATAAATTTTGATGTTTTTTCAGTTGTTCAAACTGTGGCTCAAGCATTTCTAGTACTTTATCTATCACTTGATCAAAACATTGCACGCTGAAGACTATTTCTGGATGTAACAAAGATTCATCTGCAGGTTCATAATCAAATAATTTTGTTTTTCTTGTATATGTGCTTATTCTGAGTCTGGAGAAGTGGCTCAGCATCTGATTTGACAAAGTTTCATCTGCAGGCTTATAATTAAATAATTTCCTTTTCTTATATAGGTGTTTACTCCAAGTGTGGAAAACTTTCTCAACATCTAAAACATCAACAAGTTCATTAGTATCAATCAAAACTTTATTAAAAACTATTTTCCCTGTCTCTCTTTAACCAGCGACAATCATTTTTGAAATGAAGAAAGTAGCAATATCAATGATATCTTTTTGAAATTCCTTGCTTATATAATTCACTTGAAAAATAAGAAATGTATTAGGTTGGTGTAAAAATAATGACGTAATAATGTCGTTTTTTGACGTCAAAAAATACGTCAAAAAACGACATTATTACGTCATTATTTTTGCACCAACCTAATAAGAAAACTTGTAAAACCAGAAACTTATTTTGTAATCTCTCATTTGATTGATTAACAATTCAACATTTCAGTTCACTTGAACATCATCATTAGTTTCTCATAACTCTTCAAGTACATCACAAATTTCAGCAGCTTGGTACCATAGACTTTTAAAATTTTCTGTTCTACATTCTCATCATGTTTCAGAGAGATATTCTGCAGGTAAGTATCGTGTTTCTTCAGTGGTTTTACCCTATCACCAAACAAGACAACAACAAAATGTAAACAATCTGACAAATACTTATCGATAATATAAAAATTCCATACCATATAAACTGAAAAAAACACAACTGTACAACCCAGCATTGCTAAAAGTTAATTCAATTTAGGAACAAAGATATTAAATATATTTCACAGCTAAAAAATAACAAAACACCACAAGCTGGCACATCAAGACATGATACTTGGGAAACCAAATGTAACACTCTCTGATGTATGAAAGCTTGCAACTCAAAATATATATATAAATAAACATGTACTTATGCAGCAACAATTCATACAACCATTATTGAATTCAGCTGACAAGATATATGCTTTTTATTAAATTTGCATATAAACAGTCGCACATCCAAATCAAATTTATGAAGAAACTCTCCAAAGTTTATGTTTTTGTCTACTTTCACCCATCAATACTCATTATCAAGAACATTAATGTTATTAGTTAGAATAGAGAAAAGTTAATGGACTTTAGACAGTTTCTTTATAAATTTGTTCTGGATGTGCAATTGTTTAGATGTAAACTGGAAAGATATAATAAGATACAAAACAGACCAATGTTGTCAGTCAAATTCTACACACACGCATATAAAAGCCCATGTCCATTACTTTGTACTGCAGAAAACCTGTCAGACTATATTGTGTTTATATTTAAAAATGTAGACCAGTTGTACCTTTCAAATTTTGCAACATATATCTATTTGAAATGACATAATTAAAAAAAATTACTTGTTTGTGATGAAAGCAGATTTCACATTGTTTTTAGAATTTCTATATAGATCAGTTGTTCGTAAGTAAAAAGCTGATCATAGACATATTTATAAATATTTTTAAATATACTGAAATAATTTAACTATCTTTGAAGTTTTAAGTTTTGGTTCTAATTTCAATTAAATGACCTATACTTAGTAATAAATCTGACTTTTTTGTTGTTGGCTTTTATTATTACATTTGTGTTTACATGCACGTTTGTAGTTTGTTAATTTTTTTATTTTTACTTTATTTACTCATTTATTGGGTTGGATTAATTTATTTTACTTATTATTTATTTATTTTACTTCATTTTTCATCGATTTATTTTTTGTATGTTTTTAGTTTTTGATCTTTAAGAAACTTTGTAAAAATTTGTTTTCATTTCTGTGTTTTGAAATGTGTTCTCATTATTTATTTAGGAAGATAATTATAGATATTTTCTCCTCTAGACAGAGTTTACAATTTTTGGATTTATTGTTGCAAGCTGATGATATTTTCCTTATTTTTCACAATATTTTTGTTATAATTTGGTTTTTAATTTTTCATATATGTTTAGAAAGCATTGTTTGCATATTTACTATTTGTAAAGGATGTGTGCAAAGTTTATTTGTTTCCAGAGTCCTTCAGTGTCTCCTATATATAATTTTTCTTTGATATCTACTAATTTTACAGTAGCTTGGTATATTACATTGTTCTGTAAGCAATAGCTGTTTAAGGGACATTTGTTCTTTGCTCTACAGTTAAACATGGGTTTCATTTGTGTGGGTGGTTTTTTGTTTGTTCTTGTCTTGTGCTTTTCATTATCTGAGTCATGTTCTTGGTTGGTGCAATTATAGCTGATTTTTACTATGTTTTTGTTGAATACCATTTGAAGAGGGTTTAATGGGGGAAAATGTTTATGTATGAGTTTAATGAATATTTTTCCTATGTTTGTTTTTTCATTTCTGTTGTACAGTGGGTTTAAAAATATGATGTTTCTTTTCTGCACATAAACACAAGTAAACTTAATAATAACAACCAATTGCATTCAGATCCAAAATGATTATTTTTTTTATTCTCATAATAAATCTGGTAATATAGACTGCTCCACTACTATGATAGTCTGGTATATATATATATATATATATATATATATATATATATATATATATATATATATATATAAATTTAAATTATACCATGGCCAGATTTAATGCAGTGCCTGAAGTTTGTACTGTGCATGAAACTTAGAATTATGCTACCAGTGAAAAAAAAATGTATATTTATTATTAATATATACTTTATAGATCTGGTATTTTACATCAAGCACTATTTTATTAATATAGGCACCCAATGTGCAATATATATATATATATATATATATATATATATATATATATATATATAATAAAAAGGCTTAAACACTAATATTCCATGGTCATAATTTATTCTATTGGAATCGTAAATACGATCCAATTCATCAGACCTACAAATTCAAAAAGCATCCATATATATATATATATATATATATATATATATATATATATGGATGGATAAAAATAAGACAGAAATGGTAAAAATGCAATTTTGACCACTTTTGCAAATAATAAAAGGAACAATGAATATTCTACATACATTAAAAAAAATTAGTCAAAATTTACAATTATTTTTTTTACTTACAGTCATACATTCCTTTTTTCCTATCAAAAAATCCATCTGGCTGCATTGTACTTCAGTGTAAATTCCAGAAATGGAAAATAAATATCAAACTCTTTTAAAATGTGCTTGTAAGTCAATGTAGAATATAAGAAATTATTATGATATTCCAAAAACAAAAAAAAAATCTAGATTTTTTTTTTTAATTTGAATACAATAGAATGCTTTAAAAATAAGTTTTCAACAAATATGGTGATTTGTTTCTGGTTTTAAAGTAGAACATGGAAATATTTTTAAACTTTGCTTTTGTTAAATAAAGTTTTTATACTTCCAGAATATATGAAAATATAGAGTATCATTTTCTATTTTAAGACACTCCATTTATTCTATCACCTTAATATAAAATGGACTGTTCATATTCATTTTTGTATATTGTTCAACTGAATACCCTAAAAAAGAAACATCAAATCCTTTTATTTCAAAATCAGAACACTTTTCTATATATTTAAATTCCTGGAGTTAATTCTTTCTTACACAGTTTAAAATATATTGGAAGTAGAGCAATGCAAGAAAGAATATACTAGAAATTGAGAACTGATTTCTGAGTATAGTTAAATAGATTCAAAATGGTGAATATTGTTAATTAACTACAGTTATTGAATTGGAACCAATATTTAAAAAATTATTATTTCTAGAATGTTATTTGAAAATTTTCAAACTCAGAAAATCAACAGGGGATGAAATACTTATTTTCCTCATTGTAGGTAATTCAAACTGTACTCTATCAAGATGGTCTCCTGTAACCAAACTGGTAGAGCCACATGATAGAAGTAGTTTTCCCTGATGGAGAAGGGATGGGAGGCACAATTTTTCTTTAATAGGACTCATCAATCTAGGCTGGTTGTCATTAATTTTGCCATTTAAGAAAATAAAAAACAGGGATAGCAACTTAAACACATGTACCTGTTAAAGTTAACATGCTGTTGTACAATAAGAGTTAGGAATTGACAAAGTAAAATGGAGGAAATAACACACATGGGTACAGAAAAGGAGTAAAATTATTCATTATACTTTTAGTACAGGAGAGGTAAAAAAGGGGAGATAATAGTCAGAGTTATCAGACTTTCTGTACAATACCCACTAAAAATAATGTTTATTGTTATAAGAAATAACATCAGATTAACAAACTCATTTAACAACTTAGAAAATATACATGTAGTTAAGGAAGATTTTAGTTTTGTAAAATTAGGATTGATAGTTTTGCCATAATTTCTTTAGGAGAAAGCATAAATATAGAGATATAAAGCAAGGGGCAGATAAGAAAAATTACCGAATAAAGCTTATAATGAAAAAAGTTCAATACAAATGAAAATTTTTTCATTGAAGTAGAGACAATGAACAAAGCACTAAGGGATTAATGGTTTTATATTAGCAAGAAAATTCTATGAAAAAGAATAGACTATTCAGAAAACACTTGTTCAATAAAGTCAATATTAGCAAAGATTGTTTGTTGACTAATCCTCTAGTCTTTGCATACAAATGAAAGTTTCAAATGCCAATGTTGGTTAAGACTACAAACAATGGCTGTTCTTCAACTTGGCCTCTTTTGTGGAAGTTGCACAATGCCAATAACAATGACAGATTCTTGCAAACAAGATTTTGCCTGATCAGTAAAAGACATTGATAATTCTTATTCAGATTACTCCCTTTGTCTTTGTTGTTTAAATATCCAACATACATAAAGTGGGTGATCAGTTTTGATATTTTATAATTACTACCCTAATAAATGATAGAATTGAGCAAGATCATGCCCATCTTTTAATTTATACATCAGCTATAGGATTATTTGATTGTGAAACAGTAAATTCCCAAATCAGATTGCGTAAATGGATGGCAGAACAGGGACTGGGTTGTATCTTCTTCTATGTTTTTTTTTTTTTTTTAAATCATTTCACCCCAAGCAAGATGGGAATGTCACTGGTACACAGAGGATTACAGAGAGTGAAGGTGAAACAAAAGAGTGGGTACAGGAGGCACTGGGGAAAGGATGAAAGCTGAACAGGATTCAAGAAGATACTATTTCCTGTCCTTTGTATTAGGTTGGTGCAAAAATAATGAGAAAACATTATTTTTGCACCAACCTAATAGGTTTAAATAAATTTTATTTTTTGTTATCTCTCCTAAACCTTGTTCCACTATTTACTCCAGTTGGTTAGCTAGATTTAGTGTTGTTTTCCTCTCCCACTCGCTTTCAATCTGTCTTATGAGTATCAAATTTTCCAAGCCCTCTTTCCTCATTATGTTCTCTAGGAATTTCAACTATCTCTTTCTGATATTAAGTATAAAAGTCCTTTTTGTTTCCATTTTCTCTAAAACTTCATTGTTGCTCACATTGAGTCCATGGTATTCTCAACACCCTTCTGTAAAACCACATTTCTGCTGCTTCAAGTTTTTCTTCACCTGTGAGGAGATTGTCCAGACTTGACTACCATTACTGACTGATATTATATAACAGTTCCTTACTCTTTTCTTTGTTTCTAACAATTTTTTCTGTTTCTCAATATTTGTTTAGTTTTTGGAAGGCATCTTTCTCTATCCCAATGTGTCTTCAGATTCCAGTTTCAAACATTCTGCCTTCTGTTTAAAACACTTTCCAGATATTTAAATTGTTTTACTTGTTTGATTTTGTTATCTCCAATTTGTAATTTACATGCTAGGCTGTTCCTTTTGTTAACAACCTTGCATTCTGTCTTAATAAGAAGAAAAATATAAATTTAAACTTCAAATGATAGGAAGTTATGAAGGGACACATCACATACAAAAAGAATTAATATCAGGCAATAAATTTGTAAAAGTTTATTAACTAAATTGATTACATATTAAAAAGTAAAAATCCAACAAAATTTCAATATTATTATTTACCTAATTTGTGCAGACAAAGTGGGGACCAATCAAATAGAGCTATTATGGAAGACATCAGACAAGGTACTGCGATGAAGCTTTTTATTTAATTTTTCTTGTGTTCAAACAAGTGTTTTCTTTTCTGGACACAGAGTTTGTAGAAACTGTCCAAATATTTTGTAATTCTGAGCACTTTTGGCTATAATTTTAGCCATTATCAAGGATTGTTTTATTTTTAATTTTTAACTGGATGTATGGGTAATGTGTATGTTTCTAGAGTTATAGGGATGTTTTTTTCAAACACAGTCAGTACATTGTGGCCATGTTCAGAGTTAACATTATTGAATGTTGGCTTTTTCTTTTTTATTATTAAGGTTTCCATTATTTTTCTTTGTTTTACATGTAGATGAGGTTATTACGATTGTATTTCTACTAGTATGTTTCACATGGAGTCTGGTAGGTTTGTGATGTGTTTGAATGAGTTCTAATAGAGCTGTGGTTGGATAGGTGTAATGTAAGTCATCTGGATAGGCATGTCAGTCACATTACTACAAGCCTATCCAAATGACTTACATTATACTAATCTGATCACAATGTGTTTCTACACATACTGTATCTATAAAAGAAAGCACATATTCAAACATAAGAAAAATTAAATAAAAAGTTTATTTGCTTAATAAAACACACACACACACACACACACACACATATATATATATATATATATATATATATATATATATATAGAGAGAGAGAGAGAGAGAGAGAGAAAGAGATTGAGTATATTTAGGCCTCAATTTTTCATTTATGAATGTTTGATTAAAAAAAAAAACCAAAGTCCTTTGGTGATTATTTTTTATTTTCCCAGTCTTTAATCATTTTGCTTATTTCTGGTATATATTTGTAAATATATCTTACCATGTCAAACATTTTCAACTATAACTAGCCAGTTTAATTTTTTTTAATATTGCATTTCACAATTATATAGTAGTTCATCTTATTTTTTTCAATGAAATATATTTAGTATGTTGGCTCTGAGGTTTGATGTAATTTTGTTAATCTTTGGTTGCTTGCTTTTTATGCCTGATGCCAACAGTAATTATAATCATTTTTTGCAGCTTTATAGTATCTTTGTGTTGTTGATAAGGATTTATCTTATTTGATTTTTTAGTTTTCCTTTGTGATGGTTGATGATATTATATTTTAATAGAGGTAAGTGGCATGTTAAATTGCATGACAATATTGTCGTACTGAAACCAATGAATTGTTATTAAAGAAGCATTCTCCAATTCTTCTGTCATTGATAACAAAAACTGTTACAAAAAGCTTTTGCCTTTTTTTTTAATTCTGCTTTTTATATACTGAATACTTTCTACTTCATCTTTTATAAATATGTTTTTAATAATTTAACACAAATGTATTTGTTGAGATTTTGCTCATATTCACTAATGTAAAGGTAGACACTAAATGTGGTTTAATTTTGAGCTAAGTACCTAAGTAGGTAATAGTGAAAAAAAATGTCCTATCAGGATTTATTATTAGGAGGACCAGTCTTAACAACATATGATATGCGGATGTAACACTGCTTAAAGCAGACACAGAAAGGAAACTGAAAGTACTCATCTTGTCTACAGTAGCTCTCTCACAGACGTCATCGCCTTCCTCTGTATTTTCTACAAATACTTTCACAGTAACTGCCCCAACAAGCTACTTTTGCTAGAACCCAGACTGCATGAATTTAAATGTGCTACTAGGCTGGCACCACGGTCCCGCTCTTTCATTATCAAAAGAGTTAAATGTAGCCATCTCTTCTACTCCAATAGCTTCATGTCTTGCACCTCCCGTCTGTGGAATTCCCTTCCTATTACTTGTTTCCTTGATAGCTATAATCTCCAACTATTCAAATGTAATGTCAATCGACATCTCCAGATGCCTTGATCTATTCCCTGCCTTTCTCTTCATCCTTTCCTCTATCACGCCTCTTTACTCTCACTCCCACTCTTTGTAACCCCTTCTCCTAGAGAATTTAATAAATTAAAATGAGAAGGATTAAACATCAATTGTAGAAAAACAGAATGTATGGTTGTCAACAAGAGGAATATCTCAAGATACAAACTACAAAATAGAGATTTAAAAATGAAGCAAGTACAAAATTTTTAACTATCTGGGAAGTGTTTTAAACAGAGGATAGAAAATGGGACACTGAACTCTGAAAGTACATTAGAAAAATGTAGTCTGCCTTGCAAAAGTTAAATAATGTATTAAGACACAGGAAACTTTAATTAGAAACAAAGAAAAGAGTGCTGAACTCTGATGTAATATCAATCCTCCTCTATAGCAGTGAATGCTGAACAACCTTCTCACAGACGAAGAGATTTGAGGCAACAGAAATGCTCTACTGAAGGTTACTGGGAATACCATAGACTGAACATGTGAGTAATGAGGATGTTTTAAGAAAAATGGGAATGAAAAAGATAAAAAAAAGACAGTTTAAATTTTCTTGGGTAGATGGTGAGGAAAGAGAACCTGGAGAATTTGACACTCACATGATATACTGAAGGCAAGAAGAACAGAAGAGACAGAAAGTAATGTACCTAACAAACATATTTAAATGGATTACAGAAGAGAAAGTGGGGGAAATGGTGAAAAACACACCTTAATAAGAGCAACAAAAGATAGGAAATTGTGGAGGATCATGATCGCCCATGGATATGGCATATAAAAAAGGCAGAACTGCAGTTATTTTCTGCACCATATATACACAATGTTTTAAATAAGGGAAAAATTCACTTAACTCATTCTTTGAATGCATGCAGGTGGTTTTTGTTTTTTCAAATATAGATTATGGATTATTTGAATATCTTTTCTGTGTAGATCAAGTTTTAGGAATTTTGTAGTTTAAAAACAGTAATTTGACTTTGATATCAAGACGCTTCCTCTGTAGCTAAATGGTATAGCACGTCAGGCTATATGATGGCTTTGTGTAGGATTCAGATTCGATTCCTGTTGGAGGACACATATTTTCTATGAAATTTCCTTGGACATTCAGGCCAGTAAATGTTGTTAATACTATTTATTATAAACAAAGCACTTACTTAAATATTTGTATCTATAAGAATAATGTATAAACAGAAAACATGCACACATATATAAGCAAACAAAGGAATGCAATCAAGCAAGTTTTATTAAATTCAACTGATTTGGTCTGTCTGTCTAATTATTTTATTATGCTATTCCAATTTTCAAATAAATTTTTACACTGGTTTACAAAAATATTGAGGCAGCAGAAAGACAGCTGTTGAAACCTAATTTTTTTGCTGCTGATTTCAGATACAATATTTATTTTCGCAGATCACTTCTAATTTTTGAGATACATGTATGTAATTATGTATGGTTAGATTCTTGAATCCTGTCTATTATAGCAGCTAGTCAATCTCTGTAGCAGACACATTTGTGTTTGTGCAACATCCACAGAGGCCATCTGTGGTTTATACTGTAACTATGCTAGGAAGATCATTGTTACACTTTTTTAGGAGAGAGCACATTATCTGACATGATCAACAGTCTGAATAAGGCAGTACATACAAAGCCTCAGTCACGATGACTTGTGACTTCATGCTAGCATAACCATTGATAGCTCTCAGATAGTTCAATCTACTCAATTTCATGCACAAGGCTTGGGTCAACCTGTGGTATAGTTTTTTGGGTTGATAACATCAAGAAGTCACCTTCCTGACAAATCAACCATGGTGAGATTTGAACCAGAGTCTCAGGGTAGGAAAATGAACATTCTAACCATTCAGTCATGCGTCCATTAAATGTATGTACTTGTATACACATAGGTATAAACCCAAAGGTTTATCTAAATGTTTCAGTAATAAAATATATGAAAAGGTGTTTAAGACAGAAATTAACATTTTATTTGATCTTGTGTACTTCTAGGGTGTTGCGCAGGGTGCTCCTGCACACCCCCCCTGCCATAATGCTAGTGTTTCACTTTCCTTGAAAGTTGTTTTCCATAATATCTAGGTGGAACCTTTCTCCAGGCTCATCACACACTGCTCTGAGGTTCAGAGAGAAGAAGATAAGGTGCAATTGGAGAAAGTGAATCTTGATTGACATTCAGCAACCTATACTCTCATAAGTTATGATGTGTATATATTGCATTATATATTGTATATTGCATTATATATATATCATGTTAATATATATTGCATTATATATATATGTATATATTGCTTTATACAAATAACTGTATTTAATTTTGTCATTGCTCTGTATCTATATTGTTTTTCAGTAAGATGCCTTTTTTAACATTGCATGAAATAAAAATATTGTATTATAAATATGCATTATAGTAAAAGCTGGATATACAAAAGCAACAAAAAGAAAGTGAAAATAGACATGAAAGAGCAAAACTGTTTGGAAATTTTGATTCACCACATCAAAATTAGTGAAAAAAACACCTACTCACATACTTGCCCCAGGGCAAAAATCTTTTTTTGTCAACCATTGTTATCAAGAACTAAATACTGTTAGTATCAAAGACAAAGTTGTGTTAGTTTCATCCTGCTAGTACTACTTTATTTCAAATTTAAATATACCATATAGTGTATCATATAAGATAAGGTATTGTTTATCAGCACATTAACCTTATAAGTGAGGTCATGCCTAATTAGTGTGTCATATAAGTGAGATCATGCATAGAACAGTTTCACAGATCTTGACAGTATCAGAAGGCAAATTTATTATCAAATATTTTATAAGCCAATAAATACTATGCCCTGTGATGAAATATAAATAAATAAATACATATATATATATATATATATATATATATATTTAAAAATTTCAGCAAAACTTCCAAAATAAAGGGTGATGAAGTATTAAGAAATATATATATATATATATATATATATATATATGTGACGTCACACATTATGAAATGGACAGAGTCTGACAATTATTTTAAGACAATTCTATAAAAAGAATGTATAAACATAAAAATGTCTTAAAATATATATAAGGGATATACTCACCAAATGCTTGTGATATACATAAATGGTACTTACCTAAATAAATAAAAGAAAAAGAAATACTCATTAAAATGAAGTATTTGTTTTCAAAGTTATGTTTGAATTCAGTATATTATTAATCAGTTTTGGGTGACTTCTTTCTGAATTTCTAGGATGATGAGTTATTATTTAGATTTGGACTAATGTCATCATTTTTGTTATAATTAATACAATATTTTGGCAGTTGTGCTCTTCGGCCTTCTTCCGATGTCTATCAATCCGGGCAACTTTCATGGAATTTCAGAGTAATTGACAGACACCTGAAGAAGGCTGGACAGCAAATCTGTCAAAATAAAGATGAGTCTATTATTCTTAATGGAAATAATGAAAATAATTAAATTGAATGAAACAATTTTTATCATATTTCTGGTAATTAAAAAATATTTTTCAGGATCAAATTAAAATAATATTTTTCATTCTGGATTAGATTGCATTGAAATGAGAAGGTCATACATTTCATTGTTTTTTCATTAGTTATTAATTATGTCATAAGATATACAAAATGATAAAAAGATTTATAATAGAAGTCACTCAATTGAAACATGTGTGGGCCATCTTAAAATTATTTATATAAAACTCAGAGTTAGATCTTTTCAGACATAAATGACCAGAATTTAAAAAAATAATAATAAAGAAAGGAAGGGAAAAGTCAAATCAAAAATCAAATGTAGTCGGGGAAAAAAACAGTAAATTATAAAATATAAAAAAAAACCAATAAAAATCTTTTCTTGTATCTATTTTAATAGATAAAAAAAATCTCTAGTTTAAAAATAAAATCTGAAATTGTAAGCCTAACTTTAAAAAGTTTTCATAGAAGCAAAATCTTTTTTTTAAAATATAAACTTTCAAGATTTTAAATTTTAATTAGCTTTCAGCATATAAGAAATAAAACTTAAATTATCCTATTCTGTTTTGGAAATAAAACCTTAAAAATGAAAAAGAATGAATAGAAAAATTTGAGAAGAAGCAAATTATAAAATAACTGACCTTGAGTGATTGACATTTTTATTTGTTTTTATAAAATATTTTTTCTTTTTCATGAATTTTCAGCAGTATTATGATGGTACTGTGTGGGTTATTGTGATTTAATTCTTTCATATTTCTTTTTCATTTCAAATTCATTTACATTCTTTCTATAAATCATATTTTTTCATTCAAATAGTCTCACTTCCACTTATTTTTTATTGTTCCTTCATTGTACTATTATTTTCTGTAAAAGTGAAAAGAGCACACATATGTTCATTTCTATCAACTCTAATCTTTTTTAACATTCATTAACCATTTTACTTTATGCTTGTATTTCTGTAGTTACATTCTGATATAGTTGTCATTCATTGGTCCTGTGGGTTATCTCACTTGACTTTGCCAAAACACATGCTAGGGGGCGCTCTTTAAGCCTATAAATAGACAATGATTCTTGCCCTTTTTCTTTTTGGTCTTTTTAGCTCTGACTTTCAGATGTAGTTGCACATAGATAGGAATGCTGCTGACAAGGCATATTCACTTCTTTGGCCCTCTTTTGAACCCTCTCACACATGCATATACACACACATGTTATCACACATACTTGTTACACACACACACATTATCATTTGTTTTGTATTTATTGTTTTGTGTTATTTATTTTTACCTGGACTCACATCAAGTCTGCTAATATTGTTTGTGGGATAAATGTTTCAGGAGCCCACATAAATATTTACTATCCAAAGTGTTGATTCCTGCAACATAATAGCAACTAATATTTACTCAAGCATTCTAATATCATGCAACAATCCTTTCTGATTCATCATTCTTACTTTCTTATTATCATATATTTTTTTTATTTTTTTTTATTGCTTATTCTTCTCATCTAAATTTTCATTAAATTTTGCTTAACTTTTTATATTGTTTTTTTTTTATTATTACTAAATTTATTGCTTTTTTATTATATGAATTTTAATGCCAATTTTAATACCAATAATTTCTAGTTGTTCTCATGACATCAATTGACAGCAAGCATCTTTAAAAATCTAAAAATCTTTTTTGGCAAGATAAGCAATTGTAAGTTTTGCTGAATGTGAAGGATTATTCTCTGGCATGAATATAAACTTTAGCTTCAAGCATTGAGCATGTAACTTCTTTCACAAAAATGTTTTGTCCACAAATTTACAATAATTTTCTACATTGATATTATCATTAAATTAACAGGGGCTAATAATTTAATGCTTATTTTTCCACATCATCATCTTCTATGTGCTGTGTCCCTTCAGAATATTGATGATCATGGCTCTCTACAATTTCCTGTCCTTTGTATCTCTTAATATATTTTGTCTTTATGCTATCTCTCCCAAAACCTGCTCTACCATCCACTCCCTCAACCTAACCAAGTAGGTTATGCATCCTTTTCCTCTGTTTCCTTTCAATCTGCCCTGTAATTATTAAATTTTCCAAGCCCTAGAAATCTCAACTGTTTCTTATTAAGCATAGATGTCCTTTTTGTTTCTATTTATACTCTTAGGTGCCTGATACAGTGGCGTTGGAATGGGGTCTGAATTTTTAGGGGGTCAGAATGGTGTCCAAAATTTTAGGTGCCTGATACATTGGGGTCGAAATGGGATCTGAATTTTTAGGTACCTAATACAATGGAGTCTGAATTTTTAGGTGCTTAATACATTGTGGTCAGAATGGGTTCCGAATTATTCTCAACCTGCAATAAACTAGTGGGTGTCATAAAATCATTTAAAGGGTCAAAAAATGCAAATTTAACATGGTGGTCTTAATAATGGATGGGAGGAGTTGTCAGAAAATTTCCTAAAAGAAATAAACATCTCAATATCATCTATTAGTCATTTAAGTGTAACTGTTTTAGGATTCATACTAAACCCAAAGACAATAATGATTTACTAACATACTGCTTCTCATTATTTTCTCCTGTTCATTTCTAACTTTGTAAATGTCTGTTTTTATTCTGGGATTTTTGTAATGTAATCTCTTTCTAGTTCAATGATTTTTCTACTGACTTATAGCAATTTAAATTGAAATTACTTTTACCTGCTATAAGAAATTTAGTATAGCATCTTCATGCAAATTCATTATAATTTTTTATTGTCCTTGCTAATCATATTCCTAAGTACCATTCTCATTATATTTTATTCTCCTAATCTTTATTCATGTATGCTCATCCTTTGTAATTTTCTCATCTTACCAATTTCTAGATCCATTTTACTATTGATCATTTTTTTTTACTCTTCTTTTTCTTTTCTGATCTAATTCTTCTGTTCCATTTCCATTTATTTCTTATTTTTAATTCTTTTATTTTTAATTCTTTTATTTTTAATTCTTCTATTTTTAATTCTTTTATTTTTAATTCTTTTATTCACTACTCTATTCATTTTTATTTGCATTCATATTATTCTTTAAATTTTTTTAGCAATTCCTGTTTTTCTTCTTCTCATTTTATTAATGGTATTCGTTTATTTCACTTGTAATGTTTTCTTTTTTATTTAAATCTTAAAGTTCATATAATTAAGTCTTTTAAGCAGATATAAAAAAAATCAAGGTTCTTTTCTAAATTCAATTTTTTGTTTTTTTAAATTACAGAATGTTTTGCCAATAAATTGTAAAATCATTGAGAATTTACTTTCAAATTCAGCATATACAATATGTCTTGGTAATAATGTAATTCTACTGATAAGTGTATAAGATCAGATTAACTCTATATTGCAACCAGAGCACAATATAACTCTGTTTGCCACTCACTTCCTTTTACTGTTGCTTCCTTTTTCTCTATATCAACACAAGCTTACAGCCACATTACATTGAAAAACTAGTTTCTGTACAATCACTGAAATTAAGCAACATTGAGCCTGGTCAGTACCTAGATGGGTGACTGTTTGGGAATACCAGGTGCTGAAAGTTTGGATGTGTGGGTGTTGTAACGGATAATGGCTTGAAATTGTTAATCAGAAACCTGAGTTGCAAATCCTGTTGTGTTTGTCATATACATTTCTGTGCCAATACTCTTGGGAAAGTCAGGAATCCACCTCTTCTCCCCCAGCTATGGATTAATTAGTAAGACTTTGTATCACTAGATCATTATTATCCTCCCACTACAAAAACTTCTTACAATCTAAAAATAGTTTCTGACTTTACATAATCTGCAAAGAGTAGATAAACCAAAGAAAATGAATCAATCAAATCAAATAACATGGGGAGAGAGAAAGACACACACACACACACACACATACAGGATTTTCTCTTTTCACATTCTTAGCATACAATAGACTTCTCAATAATTTTTGGATGAAACTATATTTATATGCAAAAATAAATATTTTTTTTATAATTTACCACAACTATATATGTGAGGGTGCTGAAAATTTCTCAGTTGAAATTGATTTAAACTTAAAGAAATTTTATTTATTTTATTTATTTTATTTTGAAGTTCAACCAATACATGGCTCAATGAAAACTGATGATAGAAGGTTATTTCTAAAAATGGTTATGATCAATGAAAAGTGATATGAGTGAAAGACAACAGATAATGATTGACCTTTAACCTGAAGAGATTAAGATTGTGCTGTTCAAGGAGACGGTCCTACAAAGTAGCAGTTCATTGGGAAAAGCTGAATAGAAATTTTCTTATTAGAACTGGAATAACCTTTATAGAGTAAAGCTTTTTGATGCACTTGGAAACTTCCCAAAACAAGATAGCGAGTACCCAAAGCTTGTGCTCTCTGTAAATGAGATGTCAGGTGAAGAATTTCCCTGGTCATCTAGCTTGGAGTATGATTTAAAGTTCACTGCAAAAAAGCTTAGCCTTGTTCAATGAAGATCACATGATTTTGGGGTCATTAACAATAATAAGCATATGATTTATCTGTTAAAAAATCTTGTTAGCGATACTTCAGAACTCATAGGAACCAAATCTTTTGTTGGCAATTCTAGCTTGGACTGACTGTGCATAGCTAATATCAGCATTCTCTAAAACTTTTTTCAATGTTTGTGGTCATTTTTGAGTGGGGTATGTGTCTCACTATACCATTTACTGTAAAGGACACCACTGGCCTGCCTGTTTTCCCTTTGGGAAATATCACAAGTAAGACCCTTTTCCTTTTCACCTCTTTTATACTACTTTTTGTATTCATGTTATAATTTCTCATATGGGATAAATTAGGGACAAGTATGCATATATCAGTATAAAAAATCTCTTTGAGAACAATGCATGTTTGTTATTTCTTCATTTCAGCTATTCCGTTCCATCTATTTTCTTAAGGTGTTAGTATATCATGGATATAACAATGCCTATAATACGGAAATGCCAACTAGAGAAACATTCTCTTTCCTAGCACCCCCCACCCATTATTTTTACTGTTTCATGCTATTCTTCGGAAATGGACTTGGTATATGATGTTTGTTGATTGAAATGATAATTTTTTTCAGGCTGCAATAATTTCTCCACAGACATCTTGTGGAGAGATTATTGTAACACAACAGAATTCTCAATAGAAACTCACATTTCTATTTCATTAGTAATTATCACTCACAGGAGCCACATTAACTGGTACTTCTGAAAGCTTTGAATGCATTATGCCTGGTGCCTTTATCTTATGATTTATCTTATGATTTTGCTTTCCTACATACAATGTCAAGATTTAAACTTGTTTTGTTGACTCTGCACTGTTTTCTGACAAAAGCTTACAGTAAAAAACTCAATTACTAAATCAACAGAGAGAGAGAGGGAGAGAGAGAGAGAGTGTAAATTTATTAAATATATATGTGTGTGTGTGTGTGTGTGCTTGGTTAAAGACCAATGAATGTTATGGACTTTTTATTTATTTCTTATATTTGGAACTATTTTCTTGGTTTCAGTACATATTGAATTATAAATTGTCCAATGTCATTACTTTCAACTTTCATAAGCCATTATCAAAGATTTTGGTTTTGCATTTTCACATGACAGTTATTGTGTCTTGTTTTTATAATTTATGTAATTTAGTATGTTTGTTCTTAAATTTTATAACATTTCATTCATATTAGGTTGTTTGTTTTTTTTATGTCTAATGATTTAGTATTTTTAGAAAATTTTTATAGTTTACACAATTTAATATTTTTGTGATATTGGTAAGGATTTGGCAATTTTTCTTGTTTTTCTTGTGTTGATTGGTGATATATGATTTTACTGAACAATTATCAGATAAATAGCATGTTAATCTCCATGATAATGTAGTAGTTATGTAACTAATATATGTGTTGTATTTTATTACAAAGATATTCTCCAAGAGAACAAGTGAATTCATAAATAACATTGATTTTTTTTAACTTTTTGTTGTATTGTTGCTGGTGATCATGTTGGAGATTTTTAGTTCTTGGTAGTAAGTGATGAGTTTAATTTGTTTGTTTTTATTGTTAGTTTATAACAGCTAATTTATAAGAAACTATTTATAAGAAACTATTTATAAGAAACTATTTATAAGAAACTATTTATAAGAAACTACTAAACGCTGACTTTGTGATGATACATTATTCCACAAAGTTCTGTGCAATCCTAGTTTGTGTAAGGTATTGAAAACTTTCTTGCTTCATCTTTTATAATATATCTTCTTGAATTTTATATAAATGTGTTTGTTAAAATTCTTTCTAATATCAAGTATTGTAATGATGAATCATATATGTGGTGTAATTTTGAGGTGAATATGGATTATATGTGTAATTAAATAATACAATAAACTGGGTTTTAAAAAAAATCAAATGCAATGTTAATTGTTATTTTCTGTCTTCTTAATTCCTGTTTTCTTTATTGTTCTCTCTCCTAAATGTTTTTTCTCATATTCACTCAGTAATACCTTGCTTGAGGGTGATTAAAAAAAATAACACTTTTATTGATAGAATCAGTCTATATAGAGATGGGGGTGGTGAGAAAAAGAAAAAAAAATTCCTGTTTGAATTTACATCAAAATGTTAAAGATAGAGAGCCTCTCAATTTAAATCTAAATTTTGAGATCCAGTGTATCTAGATATTAAATTTAGCTTATTTCATTCATTTTTTATTGCTTATCATAAACAAAGAACTCTACCAAATAAAAGAAACCACATCACTTGAGGACTTTCAATAACAGCAACAGCTAAAATGAAGAGCATAAGATAAATAACATACTATGGAATGTTAATGTCTTGACTATTTCAAACAACATTTTAGGAAGGAAATCCTCATTAATACTGGAAAGAGCAATAACAGTGAGTAGACTTGAAAAACCTATTTTCCTGAAAAACTGTTTCAAGAGAAAAACTTGAAAAATACTAATGAAAGTAGTACTGGTTGCTCAATCAATGAATGCTGAATATTTCCTTATAAGGAGATAGCTGCCATTTGCATTATTATTTTCAAACATCCTACAGTGTATCAGCAGTAGTTTTGTAAGAAAGGGGAAAACATTGTATGCTCGTGGACATAAATTTATAATGGAAGATTCAGAAATCAGCGCACTTTCAGTACGTTTACACTTTAATAAATTACTATCTGTTTTCATCAAAACTGCATTCTTTAAGCTGAAATTATGGTCAAACCTATTACAATGAATGACTAATGCAGTGAGTCTATTATTTGTGAAAAATCCCTTTTGTGTTCATATAATCTCTTTATATTTCTCCGGATTTTGTAGTTAATTTTGGAAATTTTAATTTTAATTTTGTACTTCAGCTTTAATCTTATTATTTTGTTTTGTGTGGATTTCATTTTATATTGTTTTTGAAATAATTGAAACAAATTTTGCATTAAATTTGCATGAATTCTTATAAATTATAATTTTTTAGGTAAGTCAGTAGATAGTAATATCAACATTATTCATACTATTTTCTTGTTTGTTTTTGTAGATTTTTTAAGCTTTCCACTTAACAATGGCTGAAACATTGTGATAATAGAAACAAAGATAAGGACAATAACCAATACATAAATAATGATAACTCCTAAACAGAAATTCAGACAGAAATTTTCCATTTTGTATATAATTAGAATATTGAAGGAGTTTGAAAGTATTTTTAGTGTATTTTTCTTCATGTAAATATTGTAGGCTACAAATTCTAAGTGCTCATAAGTAGAAACATATAATTATTTTGGATTTTATTCTGTTGTTGTATGAGTAGCAACTTCAGATCTTTTTCATTAGTAGATTTTTGGTAGACATTTAGCTTCAGATTATTATTAGTATGACTTAACATTATATCAAGAAAAGGTAATACATTGATTTTGTTTCATAAGTAAATGTGATTGTATGTTTGATGTTGTTCTGCTTATTTGAAATATCAGGTAATATTGTTTTACAGGTATATATTAATAAAGTACCATCACTATATTGAGAAATATAGTTTAGGCAAAATAAGAAAATACATATTGATGCACTATTAAGAAGCAATGCCAATTGTAAACTGAATTTCTTTCTATAAAAGTTATTGTTGAAAGTGATGCCACAAAGAATTTTTTTTTTCATTTGAACAGTTTGTATTAACCTGTCTGGAATCAGACTGACCACAAGTTTGAAATAAAAAAAATACTACTCTTATGTTTAGAGAGTGCCTTGATCACAACGTCACCTACAATAAATTTACTTCCTGGCTCTTACAAAATTTCATCATTCCTAGTAGTTCTTCTCTTATCACTCTTTGGGATATCTAATAAAAAAGTGATAAAAAGAAAAAGAATCTAATTGGAATTGGCTAGATTTAAAAAAAAAAAAAAAGAATCAATTTTAAATTCCCAGCATCCCTCATTTGTGTGCATGTGTAGTCACACCAACATAACAAAATTAGCCCAATGAAGTCCTAAAAGACAAAGAACATCACAAGAAAACTTTTTCCCTTTGACATACATTTTTCACAATATTGATATTGATATAAAAAATATATATTGTTATCTCATTTTTTTTTTTACAGCGAGGTTCATTTTTTACAAGGTCCAGGAGCCACTCAAGGTAAAGGATTACATTTGGAGATCTATTGTTTGTATAGGAGTGAAAGACAATGGTTTACCCCAGCCTTGAAAAGGTTAAGATTGTAGTGAAATATCCAGTTGGGCATTGGTTCCACAGGAGAAGTGGCTCCCAGGAAGAAGCAGCTTGAGTGGAAGTTACTTCTCACCAATGGAATATTGAGGGAAAGTAGGTGGTTTGCTACTATGCAAGTATCATGGTGTGTTCTTACTGTGAAGGTTTGCTTTGGCAGGACCAGGGAATGTAGTTTGTCCAAGAACTTTCCATAGAAATAGTGGTAAATCTGAGAGAATCTTTCTACATTCCACCTCTGGGAGAGAGGTTGAAAGGTGGTGAATAATTTGTCACGCACAAGGGCTCAAAGATTCTTTTGGACTCTATTAATGCTGGAGAGTGTTGTCTGGGCAACTCCTGCCCAAATATGACAACAGTATTCCAATTTTGGCTTGATCTGGCTCTTGTAAAGGTAGAGGATAGCAGGAAGAGTCAAATACTTACTAGAGTGGTAGAAGGAGTCAAACATTTTACCTGCATCCTTATCAATGGATCATATGTATGAGTCAGGTGTGAGTTCAAGGTCAGGTGTAAGTTTGAGGCCCAACAGTCCTTTGAAGCATAGTACTTCCCTAAGAAGACCTTTGTTCATCAAGATTGATGGTAGTTTGGGGTTAGGTCAGTAGTGATGGAATGTAACTAGCTTGGTCTTTGAGGCAATGAATGCAACCAGACAGTTTTTACCCCATTATGTAGTTTGTGCAAGACTAGAAGAGACTTCAGTTACCAATCTCTGTCCATGAAGAGTTTTAGAGGTGCATCTATATATAGTCATATCATTGGCATAGATGTTTACAAATGACCTGAGTGCAGTTCATTTATGTAGATTACAAAGAGGGTTGGTCTGGTAGTGGATTGGTTTGACCAAAAATGCTATTGTTCGTCGCTGAAGAGTTTGTTCTTTTCTTAGTACTTGACAACCTTCTTATTGATTATGGCCTCAAATAGCTTGCTGATGATATATATATATATATATATATATATATATATATATATATATATATATATATATGTTTCCATCTACCAGCCTGAATATTTGAGAAATCTTATTAGAAAAATATGTGCTCTCCAGCAGGTTTCAAATCTAGGGGCTGCTGTCATTAGATTTTGACTGAGTGGTGAGAGAATTAGTATTCCAAACATGATAACTGTGTTCAAATGTAACTATAGTCAATAATATTTGTTAGGAGATAATCCTAGCATGTGTCACTATGGGGAATTATGTATTATTGTTATCATTATTATTATTATATAATATTGAGTATTTTCTCTTTCAGACATGTTTCATTAAATTTTACAGGTCAGAATTTATTGATGACAATCATTTTACCATCATCTTAATCATTACCTATTCATTAGTTTTGTGGATGGGCATGTATTGTCCTTACCTGCATCCAAAATGAATATGAAATCTGAGCAAGTGTCACATAATACCCATTGAACTTATTCAAAGTTAAAGTTGGATGAGATTCAATCTGGCCTTAGTGACATGACCCTGAAGTTTTCAGATAATGTTTAAAAGATAATGTCTGATATTAAATCTGATAATCAAATGAGAATTGGTGTTAAACAGCATGCTACAGCCATGAATGTATTTTGTGTTGTGCAAAAAGGATAATTATTGATCAAAAATTATATAGCTTTGGTAGGTAAACCTATCCAGTGAGCTTGTGCTTATTACTATTACAAACCTTTGTTACTTGTTTCATTGACACACCTTCATTGTTACTTTGGGGGTGGGGATGTTAAAGATTGAAAATTCTGAATCCACTGATGATGACATCATCATCACAGTCAATTTATCCTCAATTAAGTCACTTCTCAATTGCTGTCTCCAGGAAATGTTTCCTTTTCTTTTCTTTTTTCCCTCTTCCCTGCTCTTCAATTTTATAACCAATCAAATTTTTCTTTTCTATTTACTGCAATCTCTGGGAGTAGTTCATTTGAAATGAAACGCAAGATGTGCAGCTTCCATGTTTTCTATACGATTACATTGATTTATTCTTTTAAAATTTATTTTAACTTTTCTCTTTGTTTAAGTGGAAGTGATTTGATGCTGTTTTTATATGGATATCTACCTGTGTTCTTTGATGAAACCATTCCTGTCATTCTGCTATCAGATCAATATTTTTCAGTGCAAAGTTACTATGAATCTTTCCCAATGAATCCACTTATACCAGATTATTTTGTAATGTCTGTTTGTAAGAAAATAAAAAATAAAAAAATATTTCTTCTTAAAAAAATAAGTAAGCAAAAAGAAAAAGCAAAGGACAAAAAAGAAAAAGAGAAAAATTAAGGAAAGGTGTATATTATTAGATTGATGCCAAAAATTACCAACATTTAAAAAAAATCTATTGTAATTAAAATTGTTTCCCTGATTTTCTATAATTCTGCTTCACAATTTATCATAAAAGAGTGATTCCAGTTTTGATTCAATGAATTCTTTGAAGAATTTAATATCTTAAACATTTAAGTAAAGCTATCCAGACAAGAGATTTTGGAAATGTCATGTTTAAAGAATATGCCATATATGGAAGAACCTTAAATTCCAGCTCCTTGATCATTTCTTTTACTGCATTTTCCACGTGAGAAGATGCACTGTCATGCAATAAATTTACTAGTTGACTTCTTTACACAGAAAAAAAGGTATTTTATGTTCTTGTGTATCAATCACACAAAGCCAGTTATTGTATCATTGTGCAGTAACAGTTTATTTAATTTCCAACAATTCATTATAAAAAAAATTCTCCTTGAATCTCACTTAACATTCTAGATGTTGAAAGATGTCTGAAATCTAGCCACCGTTTTATCATTTTCATTGCCTCTCTATCTGGTTTAAAAATAACGTTTTTGTGCTGAGCAAAAAGAAAAAGTATTTAAACACTGATCAATTTTTATTTTGGCCATTCATATGGAACCATTTTTCTGAACTTCAGAATTTTAGTTCCGAAAAATGACTTTTATTGTGTCAGCAAAAAGAGAAACAAAAGTCCTTAAATGCTGATTGCTGATTCTTTCTGTAAGTTTGTGTAGAATCCATTTTCCTAACTTCAGAATATTTCAAAATGTACTAAAGTTGAATGATTGCAGGATCAATAAAGAACTGAGTAAACTTCAAAGGCACTTCTGAGATTTCCCTTAAACTGTGCAGATGATAGCAGCCTGAACTCATGTATCAATGTAAAGTGAAAAAGAAATAATTGAAAAAAAGAAAACAAAAGGAAGAAATTATTCTTGTATTGCTTTGAAAATATTTTTAAAATGTTGCTAATTTGAAAGTTTCCAGAATTTTTTCCTTTTATTTGTATCATTTATAAATACCTACATAAAAAACAAAATCAGGTATTTTTTTCTAAATAAATTCATTTTGACTAAAATTAGGGGTGAATATAATCTACAATGAAAAGCTATTGAGAAATTTATGAAAAGATAGCCCCATATATTGCTGCAGAGTTTAATATTTATCACCTTTATTTTGCTTTTGTTTCTTATTTGTTGCATAACATATAAATTCAGTTTTTAACCATTAATATTAAGGTGTTCAGAAAAAAAATAAAAACAAATTTAACTCAATTTTTTATTAAAAATCATTTTACCCCAAGCAAGGCAGGAATGCCACTAGTATGCAGGGGGTTACAGAGAGTGAAAATGAGAGAAAAGACTGAGTATAGGAAGGACTGAGGAAAGGACAAAAAATAAACAGGATTCAACAAGGTAGAAGATGGTGATTGATGTTGCATTTAAATTTTTGAAGATATAACAATTATAATTATCATTAATTCACACTTTCTAAACCAATGAGAATCGACTCCACTTTTCTCCTCTATACACACAAACATATGACATTATCACTATTGGATAGGTCATCAGCACATGTGTCAACATAAATTTTGGCTCCTTTTCATTTTTAGGCTATAATGGTAAACTTTATCTCTTAACACTCAACAAAAATTCAAGGTAACATACTTCTTGTATTTTTTCAACTAAATTATATGTGGTCTGAGCAACTCATTAAACACATCTATAGAAACATGAGAAAGACTCTATACACTTTACTTATTCTTTATCTTATCATTCTGACAGATTCTGATCCAAAGCATTTATCTACTGCACTTTTATATATATGTATATGGTTAACTACATAATGTCCTGAAGGACACATGGCACAGTGGATAAAGGCATTGGTTAGATCCAGTGACAGAACACAAAGAGTGTGAGTTCAATACCTGGTTAAGGCAGTGGAGAACTTTCAGAGGGAAAATTAACAGGAGATAACTGATAACTGACATCCATTAACCATGGCATGTGGAACTAGAACAGTCTACCCCAGTGAGCGAAATAAAGGGTCCTGTTCGACATTCGAACCAGCTGAAGAAGGCCGGAGCATACAACGGACGAAATGTTGTAATAAATATGGCAACAAAGATGAGGACAATAGTCCGAATAATGTAAATTATGTACATAATACCTCATCTCAGAAATATAGACAAATATTAAAATATTAACAAATTTAGTAATTTTCCTGTTTGTCCATCAAATATTGATTTCTTGTATGTTTTTGTAGTTATTTCCATCCCAAATGAAATATGTTTCAATAATATTTACCCAAATGAAATTTAATATAAAATACACTGCAATTTATGCCACAGATATGAAGAGGTACTGAAACCTTTGGCTGAACCAAGAAGCCCTGTCCCCAAATTCTAGTCATTTTGTCAGATTTTGGAACTGTGTTGACTGAGAAATTTCCAGTACTTACTCTTAATACAGTTCATATAATTTTCATCCTGATTATCCACTTGATATGCCAAATGATATGGGAGAGGTTCTTAGTATGTAGGGTCCCCTCAAGCCCAGTGAAGTGCAACAACTCAGTGTGGCATTGATTTCAAAAGTGGCTGAAGGGATGGTGAGTTATGTCATCTCAATAGTTGATCACACCTTGATATCTGTAGATCTTGTGTGTGAACAGAACTGTCAGCCATGTCCTGTAGATACACAATTGGAAAGTTCATGTTGAGTGAACCTGCAATCAACAATGTTCATTAAAAGTCTCCAAAATGCTCATAAAACTGATTTTGAGGCAGCTTGTTTAACAGGGGCACCCTGATAGCTCTTTCTCTTTCTTATCCCATGGAATCCAGAGAACATTGAATTGACTGGCTGGATAGGCATCTGGTACCTTTTGTATTAAATACTGATGTGATTTGAGCCAATGTCTTTTGTTGGTTACCACAGAATTTTGACCAGGCACAAAATAAAAAGAATTTAAACAACTCTTCTCAAGACCAAAGAGGATTTCCTTTATTCTGAATCTTTGTTTGTGTGCCAAGTCATGGCCCTTCACAACTTCATGTAATTTATGACATAAGCTCATTAAGTAAGTTATTCACTGTTTATTCCTACTTCTCTTACCTTCACTATGTCCTATGGCTATTAAATTTTCTAGTTCTTCTTTCCTCATTATATGTCCCAGAAATTACATCTTTTTCTGATTGCTAGTATAAGTTTCCCTGTTGTCTCCTTAAGACATCATTTTTTTCTGTTCCTGGTATTCTCTGCATATTTGAAGAGAACCAAATTTCTGTCACTTCAAATCTGTTCTTCATTTGTGAGGAAATTGTCCAGTATTAATATAGTAGATTAGATACGACATAAATGTTCAGCACTCTTCTTCTTTTTTAGCTAATGATATTTTCTTATGTACAGCGTGCAATGGGTAAATTGTCGCCATTTTAAATTTTTAATTTTGCCTATGCACATTGTTTTTGATTTTCTTCACTGCACAGTATAGTAGGGTCAGTTGGGCACTGTCTGTAAGAAAAAGAGCACCATGATGCAATTCACTCTGCCAGAAATTTGGAAAGAGCATGCTTTACTACTTGGCATTCACATCGGAAGCTCCAAAATGAACATTTCAGAGTGTTTGGGTGTCAATTTAAGGACAGTACAGAGGATTCAGAGAGAGTTGAAGGAGATATCCAATTAACATCATGGTTTTTGGAGTGATCACTGGTGATGGTGATGTTATGCCTCCATTCATCTTACCACATGGCCTCAGACATGGAGGGTCTACATCACATGCCCTGAAGTGGTAGTGCTGCTCTGGGTCAACAGGGTGACTGCTGGTAGACTCTATGTCTGGCAACAGGACTCTGCATCATACCACACAAGCAGGAGAATTCAGTCATGGCTGTCAGGCAAACACATTACCCCTTACATCTGGCCATCTAACTCACAAAACTGAAAGCTCCTTGCTTATTATACGTGAGGTGCAGTTGTACAACCAACCATCAAAATGCCTTGTAACACCAGAGATGAACTAAAGGCAAGGATTATGGCAGCATTCACCAACTTAAACAAGGAGACTGTCCAGAAGAATTGCAGGAGATTCTGAAGTCATCTGAAGGCTGTGGTTGAAGCTAATGACAATTTTATTGAATAAATTTACTCTTTAGTATTTGAAGATATTTTTGTTATATTTTGGTAAATATATCTGTTAAAATAGATGTCAGTATAATTTTCATTTTTGCATAATTTAGATGAAAATTTATCCATCGCACTCTGTATTAATACATTGCTTAGTTTCTGGAAGACATCTATTGATATTCTTGTAGGCCTTTAGATTTCCGTGTTACATGTTCCATTATTTGTTTTTCAATTTCTGTTCCTGCTTAATTTTGCCATCCCCAATATGTAGCTAACACCTTGAGAAATTTCATTTATTGACAGCCATGCATTTTGCATTCTAATAGTTTACAGTTCTTTCTGTCTCTGAGGTTTTCCCATCAATACTATTCATTCATATATGAGAATGTTTTACAAGTAATACAATTTTTATAACAGGAGGTATATTTTTTAATGAAATTATATACAATTTGGTACAGATGTAAAGGTATATACACTCTTGCTCTTTGATTATATAATTTTTTCCATAAATATGAATAAATGAACTGATATAACAATAGCTGCCCAACTGAAAGTTTGTCAGAAACAAAGAGTAGTAATCAAATTCTTTGTTGTCAAAGGAGAAACTCCTATAAACATTCAAAAACAACTGAAACTTGTATACAAAGGTAAAGCTTTAGACTACAGTAATATGTGTAGATGATGTTATGGTAGTGATGAAGAAGTGAAACCGTTGTAAGAATTGGCTACAACAGCAGCCTGTTGAGTTTTACGAAGCTGGGGTACATACCTTCATTCATAAGTTGAACATTGCCATTGAAAGAGGTGATGAATATATAGGGATGTGAACCTGTGATGTATAGCTATATCTTGATGTGTGATATGTTTGATTGTCTTCTATATTTCTTATATAATAAAACAAATCGCATTACTTTTTGACTCGCCCTTGTATATTAAGATTAAGGTTTATCACTAATAAATCGTGGTAGGTCTTCTTATTTTCTTAAAGGAAGCTATTACAATATATTTCTTTAAAATTAATCTATATGATAAAAAGATTATTAAAACTAATGTGTGTAGATTTAAATAACCATTGTATTAAAAATATTTTATCATAAAGGCATACAATTTATGCCTGTCATATGCATTGTTATGAATGTGATTTTTATGAATTTATTTGCATTGGGAACTTTCATTTTTGAAGATCAATAGATCTGGAACCATTCAGATATTATAAATGAAGAATTTATTTTTAGTATTAATCATATTAGATGTATGAGGATCACTTGAAGATATAGTAGCAGAAAGTGATTGCAATAGATGTTTGCTCTATTGTAGACAGATGATGCTGACCTTGAATAGTCTATATTAAATTCTATTCTGGTTATGTAATAGAGATACTGGTGGCCTTAGATGATTTGGGCATGTAAAGTGTGAAGCCATATTGGGATAGCAAAAGATGCCTTCCAAACAATAAGCAAAGTATTAAGAAACAGGAAAATTTTGTTAGAAACAAAGAAAAGTGTACTAATGTAATATCAGTCACAGACTTGAAGCTACAGAAGGATGCTGAGAATACCATAGATTGAACATGTGAACAATGACATGTTTTTAGAGAAAGCAGAAATAAAAGGACACTTATGCTTATCACCAGAAAGAGAAAATTGAACTTTCTCAGGCACATAATGAGGAAAGAAGGCTTGGAAAATATCATACTCACTAGAGAGATTAAAGGCAAAAGAGATAAAGGGAAACAGTGTTTAACCTGCCTAGCAAACTTGTGCAAATGGATGGCAGAACAGGATTTAGGAGAAATAACAAAAATGCAAAATTTATTAAGAGTTAAGAAGAACAGGAAAGTGTGGAGAGTTCTAAATGTTCTAAAAAGACATGGCACACAGAAGTTTGATTATGAAAATTGATAGTGCATACAAAGATATACATACAAAATGCATATACTGAGTGGAAGGAAGAGAAGTTACAAAATTGGAGGTATACATTGCTTATGAAAATTAAAAAGAAAAAATAATTAAGCTTTAGACTAAAAGATTAATACAGTTGGTAACCATCTCTAAACTGAATATGCTTCATAATGTCAACCTGCAGGTTGCCAGGGATTGCCTCATTATATACTGTAAATAGCCTGTTTAGAAACTAGAAGAATATCACCTGGTAAAATACCAAAGATACATATATATAACAATAAAGAGAAACTGGAACTCTCAGGTAATTGGATATGACCTAACAACTGTGTTTAGGGAGCTTATCTGATTTCAGGACTGCCCCCACCTCCTGGCACATACTGTGTATATTTTTATGACAGCCCAGATATTGTGGTGGGTGTCACAAATTATTAGCTGTTTATTTTTCTTATTTTCCCCCACTTTCTCTGAGAGAAAGTTTCTGAAAAATAGAAATAAATAAATATAACAGAAGCCTTCTGTTTTTTCCTGTGCTGTAGAAAAAAATCAATAACAGGTCTACACAAATGTTAATAAATCAGAGTGAGCAGTTTTGTGCCGAGTTGGTTTTAACCTGAGGGCTATTGATGACTGCGAATCAATATCAAATAAGCACAGGGAACAAAAGACAAATGTGAATACAAAGAATGTGTTGAAAAACTTTTTGATTTGTTCTTTGGTTGGGATAACTCAAAAAATAATTATAAAAATATTCTCCAATTCAAGTATTAGCCCAGGATATCCGAAGCTTGTTTATCAAACTCTGCAAGAGCAAAAAAAAAAAAAGAAGTCTTTAATAAAACAGTGCATCTCAATATATTAATTAAATTATTTGTAATCTGCATCTCTGATGGATGGCTGAAATGATGGGTCAATCTTGAAACCCTTCTCACAAAAATCTGATGTTTAGTTAGATTTGTGATGTGAGTCAGACAGAACCTGTCACGTAAAATGCAATATATATCACAGCATCTAAGGACACATTCCTGTCTGTCTTCACAATACGGGAAAATACTTGTTGACAACACCAATATACTACACCACAAAAATAATTATCAAAGACTACAAGTTTTAGAGGCCTTCAATATCAAAACTGACTAACCAACATTCAACAAAATTTATTACGAATGTAGCCCTAACATATTAAAGTGCATAACATTTAATGCCATTTTATATTGAAATGCTTCTTTTTGTAAGGGATCTCATAGTTACAATGGACACATTTAAAATGTCAAAATAATTACAGAGTGTGTTAATGCGGGTTTTTAAAAATCACCGTCACAACAGAATCCATATTTTATCACAGTTACAGTAAGTTTGTCTTTGAAATTTACCCCTGAGAAAGATCATGTAAAAGATTGAAAGTATTTGGATTAACAAAAACTATAGCACGTTCACTGATGAATTACATCTTAACATCAATAAACTCATTAGACAACTGGAAAGGATCAGCATACAAATAAGTAGACATAATATATCTATATTATTCAATGAAACATGTTTGGATGAAGATATGCCACACACACACATACATATATATAATAATCTCTCGTTGGAACAATTATAACCTCTTCCCTATATATATATATATATATATATTTATATATATATATAGGGAATTATAACCTCTTCCCTATATATATATATATATATATATATATAGGGAAGAGGTTATAATTGTTCCAAGAGATTATTATATTTTTATATTTATTATATTTTTATATATTATGCTTTTATGGAAAATAAAGCATAATATATTTTTTTTTTTTAAATCCACACACACACACACACATATATATATATATATATATATATATATATATATATATATATATATATATGTCGTATTTTTGCATATGTATATATATCATATCATATTTTCCTATATATATATATATATATATACAGGTAAAAATCTATGGGTAAGTAATCCATGCAGATCCTCATAATATAGAATATTAAAACTGATCCACAAAAGAAAGCTCAATATATTTATTATAGAGCATATAAATGAATTACATAAAAATGAAACTCTACTCCATTCAGATGGCCATTCTCTCTGGAGCTTGTCATATTGTTTCGGAAGCTGGTCATTGCAAAAACATTTGTTAAAAAACGAATTTTAATGTATTTTTTTTAATGAATTTTTAATGTATTTTATTTTATTATTAAGAAAAAATTATTTACTTATTAAATAGTAAATGGTAATTTAATAACTTATTACTTATTTATTTATCTAAATATCCCATATAATAATGGGTGTATTACCACAATTCTTTAATTGCCAGAAATGTTCGGAGAGAGCACTCTTATTTATGTATCTTACATTGCCTAAAGTCATTTGATGATGGTAGAAACAAAATTTTTAAGTATTTTCAGTGGAACCAAAATAAAATTGACATTGTTACCAGAATGTATACTAACTTGGTATACCATATTATCAGTCATAGACTGGCTGTTTAAGGGACAGATCTCATTTTTTTTTATAGCTGATCTTAACATTCTTTTTGTTAAAAATCTTTTTTTAAGTTTTGGTGAATGATTGAAGTGCTTATGAATTAAATTTAGGAAAATGCTTCCAATACTCATTTGAACATTATGATTAAAAGGTGGATTAAGTCATATTATGTTACACCTATGGTATTTCTGTTATTTTTACCTTTTTTGTTTTTTCTAACTATTCTAAATTTACTTTATGGTTGATTATTTCTAAAGATTTTATATATTTAATTTTATTATTATCAAATATTTCCTTACTGCTGGAGTTGGTAGATAATCTAACTTAGACTGATTTATGTAAATTATCTAGAATGATATATGAGTGGTTGGATTCTTTACTGACGTATCTATGGTTATATAGATCTTTGTTATAAGGCTTGTAATAACCAATATTTAAGTCCAAGGTCACATTGAGAAATTTGCTCACTTTAGCATTGACGATGGTGGTGATATTTTACTTGTGATCTTTGAAAAATTTTATAGCTACTTTTTCACTGTGTCTATATTTCTTGGGCCTTACATGTAGAGTTTGGTGTCCTTAAATTTGAAAATAAATCTTAGTAGCCGCAATAATAAAATTCTAACAATTTCACATGCCTCTGCAGAATCATATACTCCCATAGAATTGTTTTGGTCCACTGATAACCATTATGGAATGATATAGGTTTTTTTGCCTGCTTTATGATTTTGATTTCATGATCGCTAATAGGACAGTAATTTATTGCTAAATTGATAGCAGACATTAGTAGATTCTTGGTGAAGGACAGGTTAAAGTCACAAATATCTGATGAATGTACATTCTTTTTCCTTTTTATACTAGTAAACCATTCTAAGTATAAATATAAATAAAAAATATAATTTTCTAAGTATAAATATAAATAATAAATATAATTATAATTCTTCAATAATTTCTAATTTAAAATAGAATCTGTTCATATATATATATATTAGGTTGGTGCAAAAATAATTTCGTTTTCTAACATATGTTACTATGTGAAAAAACGAAATTATTTTTGCACCAACCTAATATATATATATATATATATATATATATATATATATATATATATATATATATATATATTATCCTTAAGATAAAATTTTTCAGAACATATCAGTTAAATTAATTGTATAAAATAGTTTTAAACTATCAGGTCATCCCATAAGTTCTGTCCGAATTTTGAATAAAGAAAACAAGTGCCCAAATGTTACATTTAATTACAGATTAAATCAACAACGTATTTTCCCTGATTATCTATGACTTCCTTCCATCTATTAACAAGCTTACTGTTATAGTGAAACACACCTATTCTATTGTTAATAGACTCTCCCACCTATAATAAGTAGGAGCAGTAAGAGTAGTAGTAGTAGTAGTCGGAGAGAGTTGGTCAGTCAGTCTATGTCGGACGTCCGTTAGTCGGATATTGAAGTATCAGCCACTCCAACTAGATTACTGCGTCATTAACTATTATATCAAGTTCCTAACGTTTTTTATGTCAAACCTATTTTAGGACCGACTTAGTACAAATACAAGCCTCCACTGTGAAACCACTACATAACAATTTGGCGACGAGGGATTCAGATTCATACGGAGGAAGAAAAACTTTTCATATGCCATACAACACTTGGTGACAGTATTCGGATTCATATGAAGGAAGAAAAATATTCGTACTCCATAACACACTTGCCCAGGAGGATTCGAAATTCATATGGTGGAAGAAAAAAAAAAAAAATTCACCCGCCATAACAAAAAAAAGAAAGTACGAGTATTCAAACTCATACAGAAAAAAAAATATTTGCTCACCACATTATTTGGTGACAAAATTTGTACTCATACGGAGGAAAAAGAAAAAAAAACTTGCTCGTCAAATTTTCGGCGACGACATCTCGGATTTACATTTAAAAAAACAAAAAAAACAAAAACTTCGCAAAGTTTTTTGAAAGACAAGAAAAAAAAATTGGCAAAGATTTTTGAAAGACAAGACATCAACTTAGTGATGAAAAAATCAGTCGTATTCTCAACTGAGAATTTTTTTTTCTTGATAAGACAGTTTGCTCAAATAGGTCACGAATTGCAAATTTGTTTAGGACGCCCCTCCTCCTCTACAATATTTAAGCATTGTGTAAACTTTTTGTGAAGATGGAGGAATGCAAAAATATATTAAAGGAATTTTTTAAGTTCTAGACGGAACAACAGATGACAATATTAGAGCCACAGAAAACATTCCAGATGCAACTACAGGGGGAAACTTTTAATAGACAGATGCAGTTTCAACGAGAAATGGAACAGAGGCATAAGGAGTTTCAAAACAAAATTCTGGAAATAACTGAGAAGAGGAAAGAGAAAAATCTACAAAATGATTCTTTCCCAGAGAATACAATATGGAATTCAATTGAAATATTCACGTACAGTCCAGATGAAGAGATAACTTTTGAGGAGTATTATAAAAAATATACAGACGTGTATAACGAGGACTGTCACTCGTGGTCTGAAGGAAAGAAGGTTAGACTTCTTTTAAGCAAGTTAGAAATTGCTGAGCATAACAAATTGGTAAACTACATTTTACCGAGTTGACTTTTACTGAGGCAGTAAATATATTAAGTGAATTATTTAGTAAAAAGACATCTTTGTTTCACAAGTGGTGGAAATGTTTGAATCTGATGAAAGATGAAGAACAAGACTATATAACATATGCAGCCAATGTGAATAAGCATTGTGAAGAATTCAAGCTAGCAGAGTTAAGCGCTGACAATTTTAAGTGCTTAGTATTTGTTCAAGGGCTGGTATTGGAAAGAGACACAGAGTTGAGGAAATTACTACTGACAAAATTGGAAAACCAACCAAGGATTATGATACAGAGTTTGGCAGAAGACTGCACAAGATATGTTAGCGTAAAGAAAGACTCGAAAAAGATAGAACAGTCTGGCATTTTGGGTGTAAGGAAAATACGCTACAAAAAAGAAAGTCAGTCTACCAAAAAGAATTCTAAAATTGCGAATTATCAAACAAAAAGTGAAATACCAGAGAAAAATAAACAAAAACTCCCGAAGCCATGTTTTGCTTGTGGTGAACTTAACTGGTACACATATTGCAATTTTAGGAATAAAAAACGTTTCAACTGTGAAAGCATAAAAGCTCGCACTACAGGTAAAAAAATAAAGACAATAAAATAAGAAAATTAAAGTCCGACGAGGTGAACGATGGAATAACCAGAAAATTTGTTACCGTCGAAATAAGTAATAAAAAAATAAAAATGCAACTCGACACTGGTTCCAACCTATCTATCATAAATTTGCATACGTGGAAGAAGTTGAGGAAACCAACTTTAATAGAAACAAATAAAATTGTGAGGTCAGTGACGGGAGGAAAAATACAATTCCTTGGAGAATTTGTTACAAACATCGCGTTAAATAAAAAAACGCGAAAAGCTAAACTATTTGTCATAGAAAATACCACAAACTTACTTGGTAGGAATTGGATAACAGAATTTCAATTATGGGATCTACTGATAAATTCTTTCTATTACAAGGTAGATTTTTTAAACTACGAAGCCCAAAAATTAGTAAAGAAACTTAAGGGATCTTTTCCTACTGTTTTTTCTCCAGGTTTGGAAACGTGTAACAAGATGGAGGCAAAATTCCAGCCAAAAGAAAATGCTCAGGTGGTATTCAAAAAGAAAAGGAATGTGCTGTTTGCTTCAATTGAACAGATAGATAAAGAATTGGACAGATTAGAGAAAACCGGTGTATTTAAAAAAGTTGAATGGGTAACACCGACGATATATGTGAAAAACAAGTTCCAGAAAGTAAAGATGAAGCCGATACTGAGAAAAACTTGGGAGCGAGTTACCCACAGCCAAGGACATGCAGTATTATTAAATGATTTAAGTCAACTAAAGTCACTACAGAAAACGTTAAGAAGCACAAGATCAACAGAAGTAAAGCTAGAGGCTGAACAAATAGAACCACAAGAAGAACCTACAGAAACTGACTCCATCCTTAAGAAGCTCAAAGCGGAAGGCTGTTTCTGGTAACACCAAAAAAATAGAAAAGCGGATTGGCAATATGATGTACTTGGTGAAAGGCGAAAAATTCACGTGTAGTAACCAGATCAGACAACGTTTTTCAGACGTGGTTGACAGTGGTACCACGGAAAAAACGCTGGTGGAGGTGATTTTCAATACGTTTGATCTAACAATGCCTGCAACAATTTTACCTGAGGTATTATCCAGAAGAAAAAAGAAAAGCAACTGATCATTTTAAAAAGTGGATCAAAAAAATGTAGGAGATACACTACAATGTTGCTTAAAAAAAAAAAAATTTTTTTTTGTTGTTTTTTCTTCATATTTTCCTGTAAAAAATGAAAAATAAATAAAGAAAACTATTTACTCCTATGGAGTAAAGTTTTAGGTGGGGATGTTACAGTGAAACACACCTATTCTATTGCTAATAGACTCTCCAACCTATAATAAGTAGGAGGCGTAAGAGTAGTAGTAGTAGTCGGAGAGAGTTGGTCAGTCAGTCGATGTCGGACGTCCGTTAGTTGGATACTGAAGTATCAGCCACCCCAACTAGATGACTGCGTCATTACCTATTATATCAAGTTCCTAACGTTTTGTACGTCGAACCTATTTTAGGACCGACTTAGTACAAATACAAGCCTCCACTGTGAAACCTCTACATAACACTTACTAATTCCATTACTGTAAAATTCTTTTGGCTTTGATTCGAAGAACTCACAAATGTAAGTTTTAACATCTTCCTGTGTTACAAAAGCTGTTTTTTCCAAATGATTCTGTAAGCTACGAAACAAATGGTAGTCTGAAGTAGCAAGATCGGGAGAATAAGGTGGATGAAGAATTTTCTCCCAACCAATTTTTTATGACGTGATTCTTGCTGCGTGGGGTTGCGCATTGTCCTGATGAAACATCACTCCTTTTCGATTCACTAGAGCAGGTCTTTTTTTCCTCAAAGCTTGGTTAAAATGCTCTAATTGCTGACAGTATATTTGAGCATTAATTGTTGCATTAGGTGGTAAGAATTCAAAGTAGATTATTTCTTGGTGATCCCACCAGATTGAAAGAAGAATCTTTTGCCCATGAAGTTCCCTTCTCGGCCGTGGCTGGGGTCCTTCCCCTTTACCATGCCACTGTCTATGATGCTTAACATTTTGATAAAATATCCATTTTTCGTCACCAGTCACAAGTCTATCCAAAAAAGGTGAAACAAGTTGGTGAGAATGGAGAGAAGAGCAGATGTCAACTCAGGATTTGAGGTTTTCAGATAATTCATGAGGCACCCATTTTCCAAGTTTAGGAACTTTTCCAAGTTGTTGAAGATGAAGATGAACAGTTGTATGGCTTGAACTGAGAACCACTGCCAATTCCTCAACTGCTAACACAGGATTTTCTTCAAGGGCTGCTTCAAGAAGCTTTTCATCAAATTCAACTGGATGTCTGGTTCAATCTTCATCTTCAAGGGTGAAATCTTCACCTCTGAATTTTGCAAACCATCTTCTGCAAGTTCTTTCCTTCGCACATTCCTCTCCATAAACTGAGTGAATGTTTCTAGCTGCTTCGGCTGCTGAGTTTCCTTTCTTGAACTCATAAAGCATTATGTGCCTCAAATGATTCTTGGGTACTTCCATGTTAGCAGGGTTTTAATCAAACAAAATTTAATTTTATTGTTCTCTGAAATAAAATTTGATCAGTTTAAATGCATCTAGACATAAAAATAATGTTCAGCTCCATTAGACATTATAAAATACTCTTTAAATTTTGTTCATTTTAACAAAAAGTTAAAATTCGGACAGAACTTATGGGATGACCTAAATTAAAAGTCTATGATTTATAGAGTAAAAGTTACAATTCCAGTTGAATCATAGATTGATTCTGGAATTGTATAAAGTTATAAATGAGAAATGAAAGCAGATTGACAAGAAATTGGATTTTAGACTTACTAATTGAGTTTTGCCATGAACCAAACATGTGAACAACAACAAAGTTCTAGAGACAATGGAAACAAAAAGGATATTTAGCATCTAGGGCACTTAATGAAGAAAGAGGGCTTGGAAAATGTGATATTCACAGGACATATTAAAGGCAAGAGGAACAGAGGAAAACAGTGCATAACCTAGCTAAAAAGCTTGTGTAAATGGATGGCAGAACAGTGTTTAGGAGAGAAAACAAAAAGACAAAATTTATTGAGTACTACAAAGGACAGGAAGTTGTGGAGAGCTATTATAGCCAATGTCTTGAAGGGACACAGCACAGAAGAAGAATTGAACTTTATTCTGCTTGTGTCATAAAGTGTAAATTAAAACTTCTATAATAGTCTTGACAATGCAAGTTTATATGTGAACATTCAAAATACAAGAGAATCTTGGGATAATTTGTTGAGTCATTTTTAGGCATATTTATTGAATATAAGTCAACTGTTTCCCAAATAAAATGTTACAGTGTTACACGACTGACAAAATTGTCTACACATCTGAAGACTAACTACAAATCCACTATATTATTATATAATATTGTTAGGCAAATTCATGACAAAGTGGAAAAATTCTGTGTAATATGTTTCTTCCTTTAAAAGGACTTCATTGGACTAAATTAATTTTTCATTTATGAAATTATATATGTGTAGGAAAGGGATGGTGATACATAAATGTGAGTCTTAGTTATAATTATGTACCATGGAGAAATGTTGAAGATGTGGAAAAACTGCATTTTAAATTTTCAAGTTAGAAAAAAATTTTTTGCAGATGTGTCTGGACAATAATATTTTATCACAAACAACTATTAAGATGTTTCTTATTTTATAATAGTAGATAAAATTATTAAGAATCTGTCAATTTTAAAACATTTTTTTAACCTGGATGTCAAATCCACTGAAGATGCTCACATAATTCAGAATGTGAACGGAAAAGAAGCAAAATTGTATTGCACCACCTGGAATTAACTTAAGAATTTAAAGAATGGTGATGTTTTTCTTGAAATGGTAATGGTAATATTACCTGTTTTTTCATAACAAAATATTCAGCATTCATTGACCAAACATTCAGTACTGTTTTTGGTTAAAATTTATCAAATCCTTCTTTTAAAATATTTTTTTTTCAGGAAAATAGGTTTCTCAAGTTCAGTAGCTGTTATTCCTCTTTCCAGTATTGATGGGGGTTTCCTTCCTTAAATTTTTATTTGAAGTAGTGTAGAATGTCATCATGTTGATTATGGCATTATTTTCTCTTCATGTTACATGTGACATCTATTTTAGCTGTTGTTACTGTTGAAAGTCTTCAAGTGATGATCTTTTAATTATTTGGTACAGTTCTTTGCAATACTGTAATGCCAGGATCATACAAGAATGATTTGTGCCAAGACTTACAGGTTTCACTTGCTCAAAGCCATTTTAACAATTGATCTTAGAAAGTAGTAGTATACAGTTGACAGTTTAGATATTTCTGAATTGTTTTTTGCACCATATATGACATCTATATAAAAGTCTTGATCTGAGAAGGCTATTTAAGAACATGACTCATGTCTTCAGGTTAATGTTTTGGTTTTGTTGCAATTTGAGGTTAGGGTAAATCTAACTATAGTACAGCCTATTCTATATTGATTTTCCTTATATGTTAATTTTTTTATAATTGATCTATAGACTGAGGTATGTAAAGTGTTTAGCATTTATTTATTCCACATCCTGAATTTTTATGATGGATTCAGGGTCTAAAAATAGATAATCATGAGTTCTCAATTATGATGCTTTAAAATACAAGGTAGACCACCAGGTCACAAAAACTTTGAGAAGAAATGGGATCACTAAAAGATACCATGGTGCATTACGTAAACTTTAAAGAATATATACAACTGATTAGAAAGCACAAAAAACCTTTTGATACACCAAAGTAATCAATAGGAAACACATCTAAACTCAGATCAAATTCTTTTACAATCACAATAAGAAACTGTTTATCAATTAAATTGCCATTTATTGAATATTTTTTTTTATTTTAAAATCATTTCACTCCAAGCAAACAGATAATGCCACTAGGATGCAGGAGATACAGGGAGTGAAAGAGAGGAGGAGAGTAAGATGACTTTAGTGGCAAGTGAGGAAAAGGACAATAAAGGAGCAGGATTCAGAAAGACAAATAATGGTGATTGATGTAGCTTTTAAATTTTTGATGATTGTAGTTGCAGCAAATTAAAAAATTGAAAGAGAGTTCCACAAGTGAGAAGTGTGAGAAAAGAAACTATTAGAATAGAACTCATGGTTGCATCTAGCTAGTTAAACACTAAAACAGTGAGACCTAGTTTCCAATCTAGTAGTACCCTTAAATTCATGCAGTCGGGACACTAAGAAGAACAGTTCATCAGAACAATTGCTATGAAAATATTTGGGGAAAAAACAAGGAAATTATGTCATGTCAGTGAGAAAATGACTGAATTTGAGATGTCAGACCAAGATTGATTACATTACAGACCCATTTTTAAAGATTGTCAAGTTTTCAACATTGTGTAACATTATCATTCTAACAAGAGAACAAGATTAAATCTCTCATCTGTAATAATAGTTTATGCACCTCCAGATTTTGTCTATTGATATTGGTATAAGTAAAAGTGGCTTTAGGGGCTTCATCCAAATGTGCATCTTCTTTTCTCTCTCAAGTGGGGTGCTTATATATCATCTTGCTATGCAGATGTCCCATATGTGCACATCCTAAGGAGAGCTGGATTGACCAGTTGGTTACATGTCAGGGGCAGCAACAGACATCCTGTGAGGCATGAATTTGTACCTAGAGTCTATGAGATTACCTTTCAGATTAATCCTCTAATACACATGTCTCCTTTGACACTCACCGTCTCTGAGAAAAAGAGCACCATAATGCAATTCACTCTGCCAGAAATTTGGAAACAGCATGCTGTACTGCTTGACATTTGTGCCAGAAGCTCCAATATGAACATTTCAGTGTGTTTGGATATTAATCTAAGGACAGTGCAAAGGATTTGGAAAGGGTTGCATGAGTCTAAAAGAGATTACAAAGGTATGGTAGCTTGGAAAACTTACTCTGATCATTCTAATAAGAAAAGAACTACTGAATTTGTTGACGAGGGTCTCAGACTTGACATGGAGGCCTATATCAAGTGCCTTGAGGAGGTAGTGCTGCTCTGGATCAAGAGGCTTGCTGTTGGACAACCCTATGTCTGGCACCTGGACTTAGCACCATGCCATGCAATCAAGAGGACCCAGTGATGGCTATCAGACAATTTCTGCAGCCACATTAAACCTTACATCTGACCACCCAGACTGTAAACCCCTTGATTACTATATGTGGGGTGCAGTTGAACAAGAGACCAACAAAACTTCTTGCAACACAAAAAAAAAAAAACTGATGGCAAGGATTATGGCAGCATTCACCAACTTAAACAAGGAAACCGTCCAGAAGAGTTGCAGGAGATTCTGAAGTCTTCTCTAGGCTGTGGTTGAAGCCAATGGCAATTTTATTGAATAAATTTTCTCTTTACTATTTCAAGATATTTTTGTGTAATTTTGGTAAATATATCTGTTAAAATGAGATGCCGGTGTTATTTTCATTTTTGTGTAATTTAGATGACAATTTATTCATCACATCCGTATATCTGTTCTAAACAGTATGTCACATATTTGTTTTACATAGAATTAACTGTAAGATGATGAATTTAAGAAGAGAGAAAGTATCAGTTGTGGGCAGAACCTTAAAATAGGAGAGAAGATGTCTGAAATGTTAAATGTTCTTTCCACAGAAACCACAGTAGTACAATCTGACATGCAGTACCTGTACTACCAGATGAAAATAATCCAAGGAATGGAAGCAGAGTAAAAGTATTCCTGATTGATTTTTTAAAATTATAGCATTGAGAACTAGAATAAGAATGGCAGTCTGAAGAAAACATTAATTAACTGAATTGTTCCAACTAAGAATAATGAATGACATTGTAGACAACAAGAGATTAACTTGTGCAAAATGTTGTAAAGGAAAATGAGAATGTTAAACTGAAAAAAACCCATGACCGATAGGGATAGTCCAATTAAAAATAAACTTTAAAAAACAATTTGTAACTAGTTGATTTTTATTTTATAACTAAGAATAATAATAAGGATGTGAAATCAATAGGCAAAAATGATAAAATTTTTAAAAAGTAATGAAATTACACCTGAGGGTAATGAGTTTTGAATGATGTTCAAAAACCATCCAAGACAAATCAGTTTGAATGGTGATATGGAGAAAAATAAGTTCGACAACAATGCCAGTATGAATAAAGAATATTTTGAGAGATATGACATCTGGTCAATAGTGAAATGATTCACATGCAAAGTCAGTGAGTGTACAATTTAAACATAAAAAATGGATATTTCTTGTCTAAAAAAAAAGCAAAGAAGTAAATATTTATTTTTGCAATAATTGTGGAGTTTTAAGTTTTAATTGTGCAACACTGCCAGCTCAAAGGAATGGTCCTTTGATCTTATTCAAAATCGGAATTTTTACATAGTTAAATGAAAATTGTGGGAATGCTTGCTGTCATTCTCATACCAGAGACAAAAGAAATCTTAAAAAAAAAAAAAAACAGATTAAAATACTAGCATAATACCAGAAAGCAATTGGCAAAAAATGAATTTTGAAATTATACTATAAAAAAAATAAAATGAAAAAATCTGTCTTAAAAACCAAATAAATAATAATCATAATAAGTAACCATAATAAATAATAATCATTATAATAAGAACAGTATTTCAGTCTCTTGTACTGTGATGGTTAATATTGCGGTTGTGTGAATCATTTTTACTAAATAGTGAACTTGACTGTGACTGAGTGCCCTATACTTGTGACCTTATGGCAAAACTAAGCTACACTTAGTAAATACTTGTGTTGACTACAGTAAAATTTCATTGTACTGTAACCCAAATAAAAGTTATTCTTCATTTTCTGATGAGGATTGAACATTATTACTTTACTGCATTATAATAAAGCAGGCTTATACAACATCACTTTCATTTTTATTCAAATGCTATTAAAGGGGAAAAAGATAAAAATACAAATATTGAATACATAGCATAACAGTAAATTTAATGTTCATTCCTATTCCAAAGGTATCAATATCCTTGTAGGTGGCAATCAGAAATTGAAACATTTTTTTTACTAAATATTCACTTAATATAAAGTCCAAGAGTCACTCAAGGTAGAGGGTTGTTGTATACACATATGAAGATTCATTCATACAAACTTTAACAAGATTTTAAATCTTAAGAATTTTTAGCTCTTGTTAAAGTTTGTATTTTGGGAGTAAGACTGAGATAATTAACTGTTTTGTGTGGGAGAAATCTCAGAGAACAGCACCAAATAGCTGCCATTTTGACACTGATATATTTTCCTGGATATTCAGAAAAAGAAAGGTCTGAACTGGTAGAATAAAGGAATGTAGTTCCTTTGACCATTAGCTATGGAAATAACAAGAGAGTTGCAAAAGGTTTCCAATATTTCATCTGGGTGTAAGGAGCTGCCGAGTTGAAAATAATTCATCAGCGTCAAGGACACATAGATTATTGTTATCCTTTTCTGGTGTCTAATTCTGATGTCAGTGGCCATCACTATTATGGATTAAAAATAGCAGCAACAAAACATGAGTAGATTGAAGAAATTATTCACTCCCTTAAGATAGTGTCATTATGGCAGCAAATGCTGGACAATCTCCACAGAGATGAGGAAGAAATTTGAAGCAACGACAATGTGGTTCTAAAGAAAGATGCTGAGGATACCATGGGCTGAACATGTGGGCAACACTGAGGAATGGAAACAAAAAGGAAACTTAAACTTAACATCAAGAAAAGGCAGGTGAAATTTCTGGGGCACATAATGAGGAAGGAGGGTTTGGAAAATCTGATACTCACAGGACAGATTGAGGAAAAAATGGGCTTGAGCAAATGGATAGTTGAATAGGGTTTGAGAGAAATAGCAAAAAGATAGAACTTTTTAAGAGTTAAAAGCAGCAGGAAGATGTGGAGGGCCATGATTGACTATGTATTGAAGGGACATGGCAAATAAAAGATGATGATGTTGCCATATAGTGAGAGAAGTCTTAAAATAACTATGCAATGTAAAAATAGAGAGCTAATCTTTTATGAATATTGAAACAGAATATATTTAAAATATCTCAATATTTGGGGATGCTAACTTACTTCCCCTATAAAAGGATGATAGCTCAAAATACAGTTGAGTTATTTCCCTTGTTTAATAGTTGGAGCGTGGCACTTCTAAATTCAACATGGTGACAAACTGACACACATGTGGAACTCATGGTTTAAATTCAAACAAATCCTTGCTGTTCTCAGGCAGTAAATGAATAAAAGTTATTTTATTATTTGTTAAAATATACTTGTCTTTTATTTTCATTCATTTTTGTTCTTCCCCTCAACCTGGGATATAACACTCAAGAAAAGATACTCTTTACAAATATAGTTTAGTAGTATAGTCATTGGCTATTGAAATCTAAACCATTTTCTCAATGGTTTCTTCTTCATGGTTCATGTAAGATTTGTAAAATTGATAATACTATCTAATGTTAATCAAGAAGGATAGGACAAAAAGAGTTTTTAGAAGATTGTTTTTTCCTTAAAATAAAGAAAATTCACATTTTCTGTTTTCCTTTCTAAAGTAGTTATTGTGTCATTTCCGATTGAATTTGCAATTATTTCCGTTTTCAGTCAATGTTGTGCCATTTTAATTATTTCTTTTTTAATTTTCTCTTGCATTAACCAATAATAAAAGAGAGAAGATAAATAAAAAATATTTAATCAATAAGTTTCAATGGAGATAATACATTTCAATAAAACAGTCTTGGTACTATAAAGTAATTCTTGAGATATAGAGTTATTAATTCCTTTACTTTCAAACTCTTTTGCTGCTTCATTGTCCACAGTCAATGGATGTCTTATCAACTTTCAATATAAAAAGAGAAAGTAATCAACAACAGAGTTAATATTCAGTTGACAAAAAAAAAAAAAATAAATAAAAATGAGCCTCCTAAAATTTTTATTAAATAATATCAATAATTTTGTTCTGTTGTTGCTGACAAAAGATGCTCCACTATCATTTTGTAAAATGATTGTGGAGCATCTTTTGTCATGCACTGTTTGGCAAGTTAGATTCACAATTCTATTGCAAGTGATTTCAGCCACTATTGCTGACTTGTACAAAACTAGATTAAACTTAAAACTAGCTAAGGATCAGTCATTCAGTTAAAAGCCATATGTAATACATGTTTAGATGATAATGTCTCTTTCGATTCATGACCAACTCAGCAGAAGATTTAGCCACATTAGGTTGCTGTTTCTTTCTACAATAGACTGGTTACCAACCAAGGCTATAGGACCTAATCTCTTCTGCTATTCAAGCTATACCTGGAAGTAGAAGAGATAGTTTCATGTCTTTCCCGTGGGTATTTGCATGCAAATGAAGATAATGAACCTGACTTGAACTCAACTCTCCAATTTCTCATTCTGAGCCAATATCCATTACTCTACAACTCGTGTACACATCTTAATATTTCACAATAGTTATATCTGATAATCTGAAGTTGTACAACAATAAAAGGGTTAAAAATAATCGAAAGATTCACTTAAACAAAGAGCATTTAATACAAAATCAGACAATAAATAAATTTGCTTGTTGACAGAGGAAATAACATTATTTTCAAGTACAGTGTAACCCGGATATAAGAGACCCGGATATAAGAGAGATCCAGATATAAGAGAGATTTTCTCTGGTCCCAAATTAGAGTCATACTTACCTAAACAAAATAGACCAAACCCGGATATAAGAGAAACCCGGATATAAGATACTTCTTCTCCGGTCACGACAACTCTCTTATATCCGGGTTACATTGTACTTTTATTAAAACAACAATATAGCTCACAAAAGAAAAGAAAGAGTAAATTATATTTATGTGTATACTTCTATATGCTGTGCCCCGTAATGACATGGGTGATAATAATACTCCACAATTTACTATCTCTTGTGGTTCTTAGCAATATTTCTCTCCATGCTAAGCCTCCCAATTCTATTCTGCTTCCCATTTACAGAAACTTGTAAGATCAGTAGCCTGCCACTTTCCCTATTTTCTCTCTTGCTCTTGATACACCCTATGTTTTCCAAGTTCTTCTTCCTCATTATGAGTCCAAGAAATTTTAGCTGCCTCTTTTTGATTCTGAGTATAAGTATTCTTTTTGTTACCATTTTCTTTAACTTCCTCCTTCCTTACTCACTTTGTAAAATACATTTATTGAATGCCTTAGTACACATCATCAATGATGTTTCTAGCTGAGGTTCATTAGGGGTTGCAGGTCTTCAACATCATACTCCTTGTTCACAGTGACCCAGCCAATACTGAATGGGTATCAGCTTGTGTACCATCCATCAGCTACAATTTTCTCCAATTTTTTAAATCACACACTGCGACTCCTTTTGACGATTTATAATACAATCATGGATAACTTCTGGTTCACCAGCAATCTATGCTCATCCATAAAAATGGAAGCAAATGTAGTAATGGTTTTGATCTGGTAAGGAACATGGTGATGTGCTTGGCTTGAAGTGTGGTAAGTAACAATTTTGTCCCCCCTCACTGAGATATGCACACACAGTCAAACACACACATGAATCACATTCTACTTACTCTTATTCTTCATTTTCTTACTGACTGCCAATCAATTGATCTTTTAAGCCATAACCATTTACAGGCATTGATATTGAGCAAATGGTCTTATTCTTTTTCAAGCATGTTGCACCTAATTTTGGCAGTATCTTACATAATGACCACTCAGCAAAGCCTCTGCATCCAATTTCAAATGGTTTCCACTAAGCTCACCAACTCCGGTCCTGACAACTCTCTTATATCCGGGTAACACTGTACTTTTATTAAAACAACAATATAGCTCACAAAAGAAAAGAAAGAGTAAATTATATTAAGAGTGCATTCCTCTACAATTTGTAAATATTTCCCAAGTTTCCTTTTGTGGGCTTCATCCATGTTTTCTTCCCAAGGGACCTGTTAATTCTGGCATGATGGCTTGCATGGTCTTTTCCAAATAAATAATCATGTCTGGATGTACCTCAGTCTGTATTATTTTCACTGGGAATTTTAGCTGCCTACCTATATCTCCTATCCTTTGTCAGATCTGAGGGGTGGGGGTGTTGTCTTCTTCTGTAATGCCTTTACCTTTTCCCTGGCTCTGACGAAATTCATCATCATCTTATTCAGTTCATATCAGTTTCTTTGGAAGCTCCTTGAGATTATTGTTGTAATGGCTCCTAAAACTTTATCATGTTGACATTGGTAATATCCTTCACTTAATGCTTTGGAGAAACTGCTCAATACATTTTGGAGGGATCATCTTTTCTGGCACAATTGACAAAGTGGAGACACACTCTTTCCTTATGGGCGGGGGTTTGCCAGGCTCTGTAATGTATCATACACTGCCTGCAAAAGGAAGCTTGTATTACTGGTATTAGTATATGAGATGCATCCAGGAAACCTTCTTTTTTCTGGTTTTCCCCATTTTGTCCAGGTCCCTGTTGACCTAAGACCACCATTTTATTGGATCTAATTTCCTCCACACCTGCTCTCACTTCATATTGAAGACAATGTTTCTGTTCTTTCATTTTTTATCTCCTTTGAGGATTGAGACAGTAACTGAGGCCTGATCTTCCCACTGCCATTGTTCTTACTAGCACTTTCTGTCTTAACCTTTGCTCTACTGTACTGAGATCATGTGATGCCTTCCAATTTCTCCTAGTTCGAACCTCTATTCCTGCTTCTGCAAATTTAGGATCTTTTCAATCACTATATAAGATTGCTTCCTTTGTCCTTACCACTTTAAACTCCTCAACTAATTCTCTGAAAGAGAGTTGCAATGTGTTTGATACTCCATACAGAGCTGCTCTGCTCAAACTCTTCAGTAAGCTGAGCCATCTTAAATAGCCACTTTTTTCTACATATTCTTTATTGCTGTTAATGCCACTTCATATAACATCAGGGGCCACAGAAACTTTGGCAAAATGGCATATTGATATATCCATGTCTTAAAACAGCCTGGAAACCCAGACTTTTCCACATTGCTTCAAGGTCTGTAAAAAATTTCTGGGTAGTACCTGTATTTTTAAAATTAGCATTAAATATTTTACCCAGACACTTAATGGTTCCTGCAATCTTGGAATGGAACTTTTCTATCACAATCCCTCTCTTCAATACTAATGACCTCGATTTTGTCTGTTTAAACTTCATTCTTGCCTAAATCATTATCTTTTCTAAACCCTGTAATATCCACCAGCATCCAGGATCAGTAGATGAAGTGACTGTAAGATCATCCATATATGCACGGATTGGAGGTTGTCGTACTCCATTTCTCATTAATGGAATGTGACATTCAACTTCTGCTGATTTTACCAAGATGTTCATAGTTAAAGTGAATAATATCACTGAGATTGTACATCTAGTGATAATTCCCCATTCTAGCCAATGCCAATTGTAAGATATCAAATTAGAGGTTGTCTTTATACTGAAATCATTGTAATAATCTTGTCTAAGATTCCTTACATAAATAGGGAAATGGTATCTTCTTAGAGCTTCCTTGAGTAATTTATGTGGAACGAGCCCATATGCATTAGCAAGGTCCAGCCACTGTACAACTAGATCACCCTTCCATTCTTTTGCTTCTCTTAGGAGCTGCATTATCATGCCAATATGCTCCAAGCAACCTGGAATGCCTGCAATCCCTCCCTTCTCTACTGAAGTATCTATGTAATTCTTGACAACAAGATAATTCCAAAGTCATTGAGAGACTCTGTTGAAGAAGATTGTGTTCTCAGTGTCCAGCAAAGAAATCGTTCTGATCTGTTCAATTCCTTTAGAGTTTTCTTCATTAGGAATCCATACTGCATTGGTGAACCTCCAATGCTTTGCAACTCTACCTCTCCAAATTGCTTTTAATATCTTCCAGAGATGTACCTGAATAGTTGGACATCTCTTATAGACACTATAGTGAACACTGCTGGGTCCTGGGGTTGAAGCTGATCTAGCATAATGACCTCCTTTAATTATTTCAAGGTCACTGGTCTCAAGTTGAAAACTGTTTCTGGCAGTTCAAAGTGCACTATTGCATTATTTTCTCCTAGATTTTCTTCTCTAACTTGATCACTGATTGATTGTAGGAAAGAATTTATTTCTTTTACCATAAACCATTACCATTTCTCTTGTTTTCAAGTAATCTCTTCACAAAACCAAAAGAGTTTGAAATAACGGCTGCTCTTTTCCAGCCCTCTTTTTTTGCATGCATTCTATGACCATCTGCTCTACAAAGAGTTTTAATTTTATTCCCCAATGTGTCTTGGAGTTCTGCAAGTTGTGGTTTTTCCATCAGGAATAGGCATAAAGGTAAAAAGCCAAAAAACCCAAAACCCAGCTTGAGAGATAGATAAATAAAAATAAAAATAAATAAAATACACTGTTTTAAACTTGCAAGCAAATATATTATATGATCAGCCTTCCCCTTCTTTTCTTTTCTGTTTCTTTCTGTCTTTCCTTCTCTTCCACCCTTATACCAAGGGCTCATGAACTTTAAGGCAATCCAACCTGAAAATGACCTGGTTCCAAAATCATGCTACTATCAGGTGACTGACCATGAATTAACTCCAGGCACTATCAGACTGCACTGCTGCAATCATGTGATAAGATCCTACTGAGGGTTGCTTGGACCTTTAGTGATCATGCAACCACCTTGTGATTTGCATCCCATCCCCTGCATACTTGGTCATGGACGAAGGTAAAACCATGTGAAAAACTTTGGGAAAAGGAAAAATCTAAAAAAGGGAGGCAGTTTCCTCTCTGACCAGCAGTGGATGAAGACCAGTGAGCAAATCACAACAATTCTTATATGAATTGCACACCAGAATAAATCTATCAACTATAGAAGGAAAAGAAGACTGTAGAAGTACTAAGCTGAATTGACCAAAGAATGCCCGTATGTGTCACTGTGGATCCCAGGCTATTCCAAAAGAAAAAGACACCAGGGAAATTGTTGACCAATGAAATATTATTTTAGCATTAGGACTCTTGCTTCAGTGAATTAGAACTCTGTGTGGAGATATCAACTTGACTGAAACATCTAGAGAGATAAATTAATTTCTTGGCTTGATCTTATTATATTAGGTTGGTGCAAAAATAATGAAGTAATAAGGTCGTTTTTTGACGTATTTTTTAACGTATTTTTTAACATATTTTTTAACGTTTTTTTCCTGAGAGCTCAATGGAAGTGTTATCTGATGATCCAGCGTCCCTTAAAAGAGCTCTGGTGAAATAAATTATTATAATGGAACCTTAAAGTGGTCTGTTTTTCTTTAATATACATACATATATATAGAGAGAGATTTATATATATATATATATATATATATATATATATATATATGTGTGTGTGTGTGTGTGTATGTATATTTACTTGTACCTTTTGTTGTTTTATAATCCCTTTCTGCTTGTTTAGACAAATTTTCTTTTTTTAAACCTGTCTGTAACAATATATATATATATATATATATATATATATATATATATATATAGACACACACACACACACACACACACACATATATATATATATATATATATGAAATTCTCAGTATCCTTTGTAGAACATAATTTCCATTATCTCCAGTTTCCTTTGCATCCAATATTCACTGTTATACAAGATGATTGATCATATAGCAGTTCAGTACTCTTTTCTTTGGTGTATACAGAAAGAAAAAAAAACATTTATATGTTTAACCATAGTATATGTGTAAGTGTATGTGATGTGGTTGTGAGAAATTAAGCACCAGGCCTTGTCTGGAGAGTGTCATTCTGTGTTGTCAATATTACATTTCAGTGCAAAAAGAGATTAAGCAAGGGTTTATGTTCTTTCCTTTTTTGGTCCTGAATAGGACACCACCTAGTGGGCTTACTGGCAGACAAGGTGGGCTAATCCCCACAGTAGTTTAAAGAAACAGAATTCTGGTGCTGTGCCAAAATTTGTGTAATGGTCATTAAAAAAAAAAACAAGTTCCCACTGTCTACTTCAAAGTTATCCTACTTACTGCCTACTGTTCACATACCGTCTCACAAAAGCTACTGTTCACAAAGTATTGTGATAAAAGTTTGTACAATATTTCATTACTGTCTGAATGTGGAGTTAAATGTCCTCTTCTTTTTTATTATCTTATTTCAGCCACTATATCTCCTGGCCTTCTTTATGTATCTGTCAATCCAGGTAACCTTCAGGGAATTTCAAAGTGAACTGTTTATTTGATCTACAGGGGTAGAAGTAATTCGGCAATAGTAAAACAGAACAAGATATCCCTAGACATGGACAATGGAACAAGAATACTCTATCCTGATAGCTTAAATAAAAGGTTCAGTTCCAAATTCTTTGAAGGTTACCGCAGATTGACAGATAACCTGAAAAAGGCTAAATGGAACAACAACTGAAACACTGATAATAACAAAGATGAGGATATTAATTCAAATGCAAATAATATTTCATTTGTGTGCACTGTTAAAATTCCCCAAATCTTGGATAGCACCTCATATATAATAACTGAAACTTACATTTTCTTCCATTAGTTCTTTTACAATTTTGGTGATCCTGTCTCTCCACAACTTCCTTCCTGTCTTTTGTTGCTTAAAATAATTTCTGACCCTTTACCTTCCTTGTCTCTTGGTTATCCATTCACACAAACTTATTAAGTAGGTTATTTACTTTTTTTCCCATGTTTCTCTTTGACAGAATTTAATTCTCTAGCTTCTTTTACTTCATTATGTAACCCAGAAATTTCTGCTACCTCTTTCTGATTGTAAGTATAAGTTTCCTTATTGTTCATATATTCCTCAAAGCTTCTTTGTTGTTAATATGCTCTGTCCATATTATTCTCAGCATTTATATGAAGAACATTTCTGTTGCTTCAAGTTTCTTCTTCATCTCTGATGAGATTGTTTGGCATATAGGAAATTAGATAGCAGTTTGATATGCTTGTCCTTGTTTCTAATATTTTTTATGTCTTAATACTTTGCATAGATTCTGGAAGATATCTTTCCCAAAAACTATTAAAGATGTAAATGAAAATAATGAAAATAGGAAATGTTATTTCAAAACTAAAAAATAGAATTAATAATAGGATTTGGTTGGTTAATTTTATATCAATCCCTGTTTTGTTATTCAGTGTTGAAATCCATTCTTCTTTTGTTATATCTGAGTCCTTAAGCATTATTAGAAACAAAGACAAGCATATCGAACTGCTATATAATATCTAATCTCCTATATGGCACTTGAATGATCAATAAGTAGATGCAAATTACAAATTGGAGATAATGAAACCAAAAAGGTGCAACAATCTGGGAAGCAGTTTAATAGAGGAAGAAAAGTGCAGCATGGAAATCCAAACATGCATTGGGATAGCAAAAACTAAGCAAAATTATTGAGAAACTGAAAAATATTGTTAGAAACAAAGAAATGAGTACTGACGTGTTATGCAATCTCAGTAGTTCTACATGATGGTGAATACTTGTCAATCTTCTGATAGATAAAGAAGAGATTTGAAGCAACAGAAATGTGGTTCTACACAAAGATGCTGGGAATACCATAGAATGAACAATGACAAAGTTTTAGAGACAATGGCAACAAAATGACACTTAGAATCAGAAAGAGTTGAAATTTCTAGGGCAGATAATGAGGAATGAGAGCTTGGAAATTTAATTTTCTACATCATTTTACTTCATTATGTGACCAAGAAATTTCTGCTATTTTTTTTCTGATTGTAAGTATAAGTTTCCTTCCTATTTTCCTTGGAAAATTTGATATTCACAGAACAGATTGAAGGTAAGAATGGAAAGCAATGCATAACCTACCTGGCAAGAATGGATATGGAGCAAGGTTTGGGAGAGATGACAAAAAGATAAACTTTATTAAGAACTACAAAGAGCATGAAATTGTGGCGCGATATGATTGCCAATTTCAGGAAGAAGAAGCTCTTTTCTTTGATGGGGGTTATCCCATTGCAGGGAAGCAGAATAGAAATGTTCAAACACTCTTCCTCACAGGCTGTATGTGACAAACCTCTTGCTGCTCTATTGCTACTTTCATGGAAAATGCTCAAACGAACTGCATTCCTTGGTTTTGCCAGGTCTAACCTTCATAGTAAGGACCTGCCATGCCACTTACATTGTAGCAAACCATGCACATTCCCTCTGTATTTCATTATTGAGGAGTAAGTTCCACTCAAACAGTGAATTATTTATTTATATATTTAATTATTATTTTATAAACTTATGGGTTTGTAAATTGCTGGTATGATCATCAAGAACAACAATAGGGATGATAACCAGTTATTGAGCAACATTTTTAAGCTGAAATGAAGTTTTTGCCAGGAAAATTAATACTAGGCAGCTGCTGCAAAAGTTTAAAAATGATATGTCTAAAGAACGAGAGTAGCAACTGTGTATTTGCTTTAACAACCATAATAATAATAATAACAAAAAAAAAAAAACCCATCAAAATAGCAACAGTGTATTTGCTATACGATGCACAGATTTTCTATTTTTAGGCTTGATATCAGAATTAGAAAACTTCTCTTTGGCTCTCTATCTGAGCTACAAAAACTTCGTTAACACTGATAACATGCATACTTTGATATAAATGAATAGGGCTGAAAGTCTGGATGCTTATTTGCATCCTTGTCTGGCTGTCTATTTTCTAAGATTACACATTATGTCTTGAAAGCATTGAACTGAGATATTTGACTGCTGAGCAGTTCAGTCTATGCAGGCTATCTTCTTCTTCATTTCTGTGCATGTCCCTTCAGCATGTGGAAAATCATGGCTCTCCACAACATCCTATCCCTTAGTAATGTTTATCCCTTTGCCAAGCTTTCACCCTATGCAGTTTGGCAATCCATTCAACAAGCTCATTAGGTAGGTAGCTGGCTGCCTTTCACTGCCCATCAATATATACTCTAAGTGAAAAATTCTCCATGCCCTGTTTGTTTATTATGCACCCTAGAAATTTCAGCTGTTTATAATTCAGAGTATAAATGTCCCTTTTGTTTCCATTTGTTGTGTATGCACTCTGTTCAGGGTATTCTCAGCATCCTTCTGTAGAATCACATATCTGTTGTTTTTCTTTACTTGTGAGGTAATTCTTCAGCATTCACTACCATAATAGAGGATTAACATTACACAGCATTTCAGCATATATTTCTTTATTTACACTATTTACATACAGACTAGTGTCCTCATCTTTATTGTTGTTATCACAATGTTTTGGCCATTGTCCCTTCCATCCTTCATCAGGTGTATATCAATCTGGTAACTTACAGGGAATTTCAAACTGAACTCTTTAATCTATGGTGGTGGACTGTTCCCATTTCTTTTCCCAGATCTAGGGACATCTTATTTAGTTCTTAATTTTAGTCCTAAGTGAGCAGTGTTAAAAATAAGAACTAGATAATATATTCTTAGACATGGGCAGTGGAATGAGAACAGTCTACTGTCATAAATTAAATAAACAGCTCAGTTTGGAATTCCCTGTATGTTACTCAGATTGAAGGCTGGCCAAAACATTGTTATAACAAATAATAATAACTCTTTATCCCAGAAATTCAGATAAAAATTCTTTTTTTTTTGTTTCTCACAAAATGTTCCTGTTTTGCAGTACTTTTGATGACCTTACTAGCAGAAATATTTCTTTCATATATAATAACTTCCTGCACACACACAACAACAGTATCCCAGCAACTGATGATCAAGCACTTCTTTTTAATTCTGGACAGAATTAGATGTCACTGATGCTCATGTATAGCAGGCAAGTTCATGTGGCTGTCACAGGTGATCTGTCAATTTCATGAGATTTTTAGCTTATCTTGCTTATATTTAATCCTAGCAATATCTTCTAGAAGTCATGGTATAAAGTGTAAATACCAGCCAACATTAAACAGAGATGGGTGGAAATAATCTAACCTTGATCAGAGGCATGAAATCAGTTTTGACTTAAACCACAACCTCTTCTTTTATGTGCTATGCTCTTTCATATGATATGTCAGAGTGAACATGGCTCTCAACAATTTCCTGCTATTTGTTACTCTATGTAAATCTGTCTATTTGCTGCTTTCCCACATTCTGCCATATTCTTTCAGAATGTGAGTGATTATATCTCTCCACAACTTCCGGTATTTTGTTGCTCAACCATTTTTTTTTCACCCTTTATCATCAGTCAAAATTGGATAAGACATGTAACTCAAATGTTCCACACTACTTCAAGTAAGGGGTTAAAAAGGAAACTCCCATTAATACTAGAAAGAGCAATAATAGCTACTGGACTTGAGAAAACTATTTTTCTAAAAATTTCTTTTAAGAGAAAGATTTGATACATTTCACTTGAAACCAATATCAGCTGGTCAAGGAATGCCAAATAATTCATTGTAGGAAAATACCTAATATTACCATTATATATTATTTATTCTATAAAATATAATGTGACTTTTTATATTTATTGGTCATGCAGGCTTATCATCCCTCATTGACATGGAGATATTCTGTTAAATAGCAGGAATTTTTAATCAATGCAAACAATCATGGCATTACTCATTAGCAAATAGGTGGGGATGAGGTTGCTAATATATTAGTTTTTATTTCATTTGTTTGATATTATCTTTCTTTGGATATTTCTAATTTTAATGATTTAAAAATCAGAATTTTTTTCTTAGACATAATAGATAAAAATACTCATGTATAAAATATAGCAAAAGCAATTTTAAAATTACTTGTATATTCTCATTAACTTTTTGATGGCACAAATAAATCAGTTAATATATAGTAACATAATGCACCAGAGTTGAATATTTCCCTGAAATTCTTATGTATAGGCCTAAAGCATGCTGGATCAGACATAGGCTTCTTCTACAGAGGGGAACACAGGTGTGAAACCTGTTGGAAAACATATCTTTAAGTGTCTTGACTATGCAGGCTGGTATACATATTCACACATGAAAATTACAGGACATCTACTTAAACATGGGTATCCATAAAATAATGTTTTGAGTAGTAGGATATATCTGATTGTAACAATTTGCATTCTTGATATACTCCATTCATTTCCAGTGTAAAAAAATTTCAAAATAGTCTTCAGTATCAAGCCTTGATGAAGTTTGCAGGAGCAATAAAAATACTTTTCATTTTTTCAAAAACTTTATTGTACTTCCATATGTCTACTAAATAAGGAATAAAAATATGCAAAAGATATTTTTGTCATCCAGTTTTTACACTGTGCTTCGTTATACATCCTATTACTATCATTATATTGATATATATATGCTGCGATGGATAAATTGTCATCTAAATAATGCAAAAATGAAAATAACACTGACATCTCATTTTAACAGATCTATTTACCAAAATTACACAAAAATATCTTGAAATACTAAAGAGGAAATTTATTCAATAAAATTGCCAATGGCTTCAACCATGGCTTCCAGATGACTTTGGATTCTCCTGAAATTCTTCTGGGTGGTCTCTTTGTTTAAGTTGGTGAATGCTTCCATAACCCTTGCCTTCAGTTCATCTTTGATATAACAATGAGTTTTGATATTTGCTCACTCAACTGTGCCTCACACAATAATCAAGGGGTTGCAGTCTGGGTTCTTAAGTGGCCAATGGTAAGATG
>OZ010598.1:50996426-51051426 GCA_963932145.1 Acanthosepion lycidas | reverse complement strand
TTTCAGGTGTAGCATGTTAATATTTCTTTTACCTGTTTTCAGTGTCTTATTTTTCTTACCATAAAAGCTAACAAGGACAGGAGATCTGTTGGCCTATGTATAGTCCATTCTGATTCTTCTATATTTTGTTTCTTCTATCATGTCTTTAAATTCCTGGACTGTTCTTGCACAATCTGTTTTACCTGTAATTTCATTCCAGTTGTTAATGATTCTCTGAAAGAATTAGTGAAAAGAAGCATCCTCCTTCATGTGATGTTTGATTAATGTTTTACCATGTCCTGACAAAGATTTGTTAAAGAAAAGTATACTGAACTGTTATGTAATATCAGTCCTTTGTGGCAGTAAATGCTGAACAATCTCATCACATATGAAGAAGACACTTGAAACAACAGAAATGTAGTTCTACAGAAGGATGCTGAGAATACCATGGACCAAACATGTGAGTAACGATGAGGAAGTTTTAGAGAAAATTGAAACAAAAAGGGCATTTTTACCTAACATCAGAAAGAGATAGTTGAGGGCACATAGAGGGCTAGGCAAATTTGATACTCACAAGACAGATTTGGTTTTATATACTACTTTGCCTTTTTTTTAAAGAGATAAATTTTTCATACTTGCTCTCTCAGACCATGATCCATTTTGCTGAGTTGCTATACAGAAGTCTATTTTAATTAAATGCTTTAAATGAAAGATGGAAAATGAATTAATATATATTGTGGGAGTGACCTTATTTTAGCAGCTGTGCATACAGATAGATTCATGCATGCATATCATAAAGATTGAGAAGCTGCATTAACAAATGTACAGATAAAAAGATACATGTAATGATATTAGTTAAGCAAAATAAAAAGCATTTAAAATGTTGGGATAGTATGAAATATCAACATCATATTAAATTAAGGACATTCCTCAACTACAAATGTAGATTAAATATATACTGTTAAAAGTAAGCAAAGCATTTACTGAAATATCCACTAAAAATAACGTTAGAGATATTAGATTAAAAAAAAATCCATTAATTTTTAAGAAATTGCTTTGTTTATGTTTTGGATATGAAACTGAGGAGATATATATTTGGGGAAAATCTGAATGAGTCATGGTACTTTAAAAACAAAATAGAACTTTGCTTTATTGTGATGTGCTTTGTAGCCAAGCTGTAAAAGTATGTCAGACTAGATTGGTGGGTCCTCTTCTAAAGGAGGAGGCAGGTTTGAATCCTGCTGGAAGGCACATTTTCTTTATTAAGTTCTCTCAAGTACACAAGCTGTAGACAAAATAAATACTGTTAAAAAAAACAAAATAAATGCAGCATTTACTCAAATACAGGTAGCCACTAAAAATAATGTTTGAAGTAGTATAAATAATGTTATAAAGAGTGATGAGCCAGGTTGCATTAATTCAATATAAAAAGAATTATTTCTTTTTCTATATTCAAGTTTTCTATTGATGATTACTTTCAGAAATGAGAAAATAAGCAATAGGCAAAAAGGAGAAAGACAAAAGTTAATGTTTGAATAAAAAATAGACTCGCAGTAAATGATGTATGTAGATTTTCTGGGAAGAGAAACAAAGATGCAAATGATATGATAACCATGTCAACAAGATGTTTTTTATCAGATTGTTATGTACACATTTAATATATTAATAGATTAAATATACTAATTTGGAAGATTATGTCAAAGAATCAAAATTTTGTTTTCTTTTTTAATATGAATTTAATCAGAAACAAGTATATTTTAGGAAATCATTTTATTCTCATTTAAAATTGTCTGATAAGCACGATTTTCTTACCTTTTATTAGAAGTGACTTCTTAAAAGTTTGTTATAATCTTGAAAATGTAAAAAAAGTTGATAACGTTTTGTTTAAACACCCACTTATTTAAAGAATTGTTCTGACAGCAGTTAAGATTTTTTTAAATAATAAAAATAAGACAAGTGAAACAAATGCACCATAAATATTAATGTTTTAATACTGAAAAATACTAATTGTTACAAATGGTTTCAAGGTCATTTTTCATATTTTTGACATATTAACTTATGCCTAAGTAAACAATTTTACTGAAATATGTGAATTTTTAAGTTTTTATTTTCTGATTTTTATGTGAAATATCTTCTTGTTATCTCACATTGCTATTTTTAGGATTTCCCACTGTTAATGAACACTTTGTACTAATGAAGAGGATAATGACAAAATTAAATCAGTCCAAAATTAAGAAGGCAGAGACATTTAGAAAAAAAAAACAAAACGCTTCAAAAGCATTATTTGATTTTCATGCACCAGAAATGAATTCCTGGACATTGATTAGTTTCTTCTTCATTTTCAGAAATGTCCTAGATCATGCAGACATCAAATTCAAGGGATTAATTAAAAAAAATATTGGAATATTTTTGTTGCTGATTATGGATGATTTCTTCTTCTTTCCCAATGAACTATTGAATATTTGATCCAATGTAAAATGAAAAAAATGATTGGAAGGAATCATTTCCTTTCTTTTTAATTTTCTTTATTTGAAAAGATAAACAAATTAATGTAACTTTTTATTCATTTAACAGCACTTTTATAAATACAGCTATAAAGAGAGCCTTAAAAATATGTATTAAATTGAATATACATGCATCCTATTGATCCAAACTGTTATGGAGTATATTTGAGACAGATATTTTTGAAAAAATATGGTGAACCGGTTTTAATAAAACTTTGATATAAGATGACACTAAAAATCATGGTGTTTAAAAATGTTAAACATTTTTCATTATGCCATGTCCCTTCAGGATGTTGCTGATCATGGCTCTCCACAGATTCTGTTACTTTATTGTGTGCAATTTGCTGCACATTCTTAGGAAAGATAGTGGAGTGGCTCCTTACTGCCTTATTCATGTTTTGTAATGCAGAGTTTTCGTGTCTTAGGCTGGCTGTCATCCATAGCTAAACAGCCCAATTACCCTGCTATTTCACATATAACTGGGGAAAGGGGGGACATATTTATGTCTTTCCTAAGGGTAATTGTGCAAAAGCGAACACAGGTGACTAGGTTGGAATTTGAACTTGTTTTGCCAAATTCACTTTCTACACTGATATCTATCATATTACCTGCATAACCCTAAATGTCTTTAGTAATTCTCAAATATTTTTTTTGAACAGGTTCACTTTTCATCATATTCCAGAATGTTGTTTCTCACTTTCAAAATTATCTAAATCAAAAGGTGAATTATAGAAGTTGTACTTTGTAGAAAGATCAAAATTCTAGCAGTTTGAATTTGCCAATCCATGATTCAAATTCCCTGAATGAAGCATAAAAATTACTCTTTGTTTAAGAACAATTGCTCTATATAATTGTTTTACAAGAAAGCATAAGAACATTTTATTTAAGCAAAGGAAAAGAATTTTCAGGGAAAGAAGTAACACAGGCAGACTATATTAGGGGTATATTAGGGGTAACTGGGTGAGAGTCTCTCTTGAGTTCTCATGAAAAGCAGATAATGTTAGAATTAACCAGACAACTACAATGAGGAAAAATAAAATTGTAATACTTTACAGGAGATATTTGTCCTGCAAATAGTCAATAGATATTCTAATAAAATGATCAGAATCATTGGCCACTTTATTATATAGTGACACTCATACCAATGCACTGAGTTTTAGATGTTGATGCATGTTGCAATAAAGTTCAGGCCAGTAAAAGAGACCAATGCAAGCAGGCACCATATATACATCTACTTCTTTTGTTCTGTTATTAGTTATAAGTAATTCCTGTTTTTGGGAACCATTTGTCATGGTGAATGTATCATCCTAACTACTATGAAAGTCAAGAATAAATTTGGAGTAGACAAACAGTAGAAGCATACACAGTGGATAAAAATTTTTTTGTCCACCTCAATGTCAACACAAGGCTACATACAACAAAAATAACACAGGAAGAAATTTAAATATTCACTATATTTACCTGACTTTGAACCAAGTGATTATTACCTTTTCCAATCACCATAAAACACTTCAATGTTCAACAAAATACTTTTCATATCAAATCCTACAAAATTTTACTAAAAAGTATCGAATAGCCATCAACAAGTCATTGCAAACAATGGTGAATATAAAATTAAATTAAATGTAACTGTAATTTATTTTTTGACAAACAAAATTTAATTCAAATTTTAAATTTTAAATCTAAGTTACAAAATGTAACTTATTTATGACTCAACATAATAAATTCCTTTGAGAGAGGTTGGAATGTGGGCAGGCCTTCAAGAGGCTGGATAATCATTTTGAATACAAAGGTGAAACGAACTAAACTCTAAAATTAAGGAAATATTAAAAAGTTCTAATTAGAGGTGTGACAATGAAATCAAACATGGCTGATCATGTATGGTGAGACAGCATCTGTGGAAGCAAGTAAACGTATTGAACAGAGAAAAAAACACTGGAGAATAAAGCATCTGAAGTACTTAGTAAATCTAGCATAGAATATAATTACTATATGAGAAGTATAAATTAAGAAATAAAGACAGAAGATCATTGCACTATAAACTCTAATAGTGAATAACATTGGGGCATTGGTAAAAAGATTGTAGTGACAAAAGAAGGCAATACAAAAGAAAGGAAAATAGCAAGAAGAGTTCAAATTTAGGTGCAGACAGTTTGCATTAATTTCTTTGCAGACAACCATGATTGCCTATGCCTTGAAGGAATAGGACATTAAAAAAAATGCCAGAATTATTACTATGCATATTGTTATTTTTTTTTAAAATTGAAATTTTTTAAGAACAGAATTTATATTTATATATATATATATTTATATTTATATATATATATATATATATATATATATATATATATATGTATGTATGTATATATATATATATATATATATATATATATATATGTATATGTTTATAATTTGCTGTATTTATAGGAGAAAAGTGCTCAATATCAGAGATAGATTAATTATAGATATAGGAATCAACATAGTATGTTGACTATCAGTTTCATGCTTTAAGAGTGGGTATTTCTATGTACACATATAATATATATATATATATATATATATATATATATATATATAGTGCAGTACTCTCATATCTGGGGATGCCAGTATACTAAGGCAGCTACCTAACCCCCATTGCAGACAATGCATGCTCAGTCAAATTTGTGTTTGTTCAAAACCCTCTTGTGGTTCATACTGCAATTATGCTGAGTGGACCTTAGAGATTCTGGCAGAGAGTGCAATATCTGACATGATCAACTATCTGAACAAGGCCAGTACACTCAAATCCTCGGTCACAATGACTTGTGACTTCATGCTAGCCCAACCATTGATGACTCCTAATTTCACTCAAAAGGCTTGGGTCAACCTGTGGTATGGTTTCCAAAGGCACTTTCCAAAGTTGCCACACACTGGGATCAACCCCTCCAGTCTGATAAAAATCAACCTTGGTGCGATTCAAACCTGGGCCTTATAGTCAGGAAGTGAACATTCGAACCATTCTCCCAGATATATATTTATTATTAATTTATTATTTTATTAGAATTTAAATTATGTAATGGTTGGTCTCTACCCAGCACCTGAAGATTATGTTGTACATGAAACTCAGAATCATACTACCAGTGAGGGATAATATGTATATTTATTAATATATACTTAATAGCTCTGTTATATTACATAGAGTGTTGGTGTGAATAAAATAATACTCAATGTGCAACATCCTTTATATATATATATATTGTAGTTGAGAGGTGCTACCCCTTTGTAATAGTAAGGTTGATATTTGTTACAGAAAGAAGTCAAAAACCATCAAAGAAATGAAATTAACATGTGGAGGATTTTATATATATATATTTATATAACAAATAAAATAGCTCAGGAAAGAAAAGAAAAAAAATTATATTTGTGTACAGATAGATAGAGCTCATATAAAAAATAGTAAAGGAGTTATAGGTTTGGCTGTGCTGTGTGTGTGCACACCACGTGATTATGTGAAATTAAAAGTTAGTTGACTCTAGAAAGGAAATCTTGCCCAGTGGGGATGACTGGTCAACTTTTCTTTTTACCTATTACCGACTGTGGCTAAGTGAGCAAAAAAAAGAGAGTCCTTTACTTTTATACCACTGATTGCCACACCATCTAGTGGGTACTGAGCAAAATCAATTGGCAGTCAAAGTGGACTAATCCCACACTATATAAGCACATGAAAGTGAGTGAGTGAAAAAAATACATAGTTTGTTGGAATTTGTTTTTTCGTTTTATGTTTACTTGTATGAAACTCATTGTCAATTCTTTTTAGTTCAACGTGAAACTTGTTCCATTATATCCTTGACAAATAGAAAATAAAAAAAAACCCTACAGCTTATAATTCATCCATTGTTGTCTGTCTGCATCACACTTGTGAGTTCATTAATTAACCTGCAGCAAATTCAGTTAAAGTAAACAACATTTCAGGAAACAACAAATGCTTTTGATTATCTTTTGCTCCTAGAATTCCACAAACAAACCAGCATCATTTACCTTGTGTGAGTCAGTTCTCAAATTTATACCCATTATGCTGTTGTGATCTTGCAATCACAAGAAAAAAAATCTATTACCCATGATTCCATAAGGAAAAGGAAACTGTCCTACTGGTGGAAAATTTAGAGACATTCTCTTTCTCTTGGTACCTCACAATGAGAGCATATGGAATTGAGCAGCTCCATAAATGAAAACCACAGATAAGTCAACTAATACAAATATCACTTTCTGATGTTTACTATTTCTTTTTACTTATAGACTTATGACTTGCAAATAATTTATTCATTCACTTAGAAAAAAACACAAACCAGCAACATTTACTAATGACAACATTACAAGAACTTTCATACATCTACAAAACTTGTACAATAAAATCCTTTTGCCACCATACAGAAACTTTTCTACCTGCATGGCTGATGCTAGATTCCTCCAGAGCAACACACTGTGCCTTCTTGGCCTCACATTTTCACCTGACTTGAAGTGGAGTGACTACATTGAAACAAGAAAGGAAAGTTGGGTCACTGTGTTATGCCAGAAATTTTTTTTTTGTCAGAGTCCATCTTGCACATTTACAAAGCTACTATTTGCCTGTGCATTGAATACTGCTGCCATATCTGTTCTGGTGCTCCAAAAAGCATTTGCAATGTAATTGATCCTGACCAAGTATCTTAACTTCAGTCACTTTCTCACCAACATGACATGGTTTCCCTTTGTCTTTTCTATAAATAAGCTTTTTCCCTGGTGACTCAACTACATGAATTTAAACGTACCATTAGATTTGCATCTAGGTCCCACCTGTTTACTGTTGAAATAAGTAAATGTAACTGCTATTTCTACTCCAACAGTTTCTTTTCTCATACTTCCCACCTGTGGAACTACCTTACATTTACTTGCTTCCTTGATAACTACTATCTTCAAAAATTTAAATGCATTGTCAATCGCCATCTTCTATCTTCTTGTATCCCATTCATATTTTGTCCTTTTCTCAATCCTCCAACTCAGTCTTTTCCCTCACTTTCACTCCCTGTAATACCCTTTGTACTAGTGACATTCCCACTTTGCTTGGGGTGAAATGATTAAAAAAAACATCTTATATTTTACTAACCAAAAATTAGAGTCAAACAAGGCCCATCATAACACTGCAATTCTCAACTTAAAAGAAAAACATGGTTTATTAGTCTGCATTGGTGTTAGTCTGAATTCTATTTTGCCTTGGAGACTAGACAGCAATAAATGAGCCAGAAAGTACCATAACACAATGACCTCAAGGCAACATAATACCTCCTTAACTCATTTTTATATCTTAGCTTCTTTAGATTAATCTCTTAATCTTTCTTTTTATTCACTCTAAGCTTTTCTAGTATTTTATTATTATTCTTTATCAGTTCTTTTGAAAAAAGATTAAATAGTAAATAAAAATAAACATACAGAAAATAAAAATAAACAAAATACCTAAGGAGAAGGAAAGGTTTAAATAACAGAATTTGAGATGAAATAAAGCACCACCAGTAAGATTCATTGTAATATCCACAAAGAATGACAATAATTCTAAACAATAACTATTTAAAACCCTTGACTTTGTTTAAAACATCTGAGAATCTAATTTTCTTTTTGGCATTAGATGGGCCTAACACAGATATTGGATCGAAATAAAGAAAAAGAACTGATTATCTTTATTATTTTTTATAGAGCTAATTCAGATTTATGTGGTAAAAATATAAAATAGCAATTAGTTTTTTTTTCTAAGAAAAGTCATCGGAAAAATTCTATTAGAAACAAAGAAGAGATCTGATCTGCTATGCTATATCAATTCTCCTATATGGCAGTGAATGTTGGACAATTTCCTCACAGATGAAGAGGAGACTTGTGGCAACAGATATGTGGTTTAAAAAAAGGATGCACAGAATACAATGGACAGCATATCAGCAACGATGAAGCTTTAAAGAAAATGGAAGCAAAAAAATAATTTTATTTAGAATCAGAAAAAGACAATTGAAATTTCTTAGACACATAATGAGGAAAGATATCTTGGATAATTTGAAACTCAAAATACATACTGAAGGCAAGAGGGACAAAAGGAAATAGTGCATAACTTACCTAACAAGCTTGTGTAAATTGAAAGCAGTATAGGAACGGGAAGGAAAAGTATGGGGTGGGGGAATGCTTAAAGCCATGTCAATATAAGAAGTTGTTTTCCATATTCTGAAGAAAAAGAAGAACAATGTGGAAACTGTCAGTGTTATTTTGAATGTGCGAAGTTCAGTTCTCTTCTGTTTTTGCAGAGGAATATATATAATTTATCATTCCATTATTTTATATTGAGCCCTATTTTATTAAAACCAGCACTCAATATATATATATATATATATATATACACACTTTGTTTTTAAAACATTTCATCCCAAGCAAGGCAATAAAAGCTAATATGATGCAAGTGGTTATTGACAGGTAAATAGAGAAGACAATAAAAAAACAAGATTCAAGTAGCCAGAAGTTGATGATTGACATTGCATTAAAATTTTTGAAGATCATAGTTGACAGGAAGGCAGGAAGCTGTAAAAGAGTTCCACAAGTGTGAAGTGTGGGAGAAGAAACTATAAGCATATAACTTACAGTTACAACCAGCAACAGTGAAACCTAACTGCCAATCTAGTACTGTGTTTAAATTTGTGAAGTTGAGATACCAAACATGAAAGCTCATCCAAACAATTTGCATGAAAATATTTATAGAAAAGGTACAAGAAAATTATGCTACAGTGGTGGAAAAGTGACTGAAGTGAAGATGCCACATCAAGACTGATGATATTGCAGATTCTTCTTTGGATTCTCTCAAGAATCTCTGAGTACATATCAGAAGCACCAGACAAGATATAGCAACAATATTCAATGCATGGACAGATGGTAAACTTACAAATCTGTAACTTACTGTCCAGGAAGTTAGCATCAGCCATACTGATGGGAGGTACAAAAGTTTCTCTTATATGATTAAAGGAGAGAAGATTCATTTTGGAGGCATTAAAATTAACAAGCCATTTCTTGTCCCAATTAACAACAAATTGAAGGTCATTTTTTAGATCAGCTGACTCTTTGACTTTACCAAACCTATCAGACTTACCATTAAGACAGGAGTAAATAGTTGTGTCATCAGTATAGATACTGAGTCGAGAATTGATGACATGAGGAAAGTTGTTGAATATTAAGAACAAAGCAGGTCCAAGGATAGATCCCTGAAGGTTATCCATATTTATGTAAAAAGATCTAGAAGAGTGACCATTCAAGACAATGTTCATTTTGCGATTTAATAAGAAAGATTGAATCAAATCAAAAATTTATCCAGAAATACCATAACCTTTCATTTTGTGAAGAAGACCTGCAAAATGCTATCAATTGTTTTCAAGATATCTAAAGCAACAGCCATTTTTATATAAGCCTTGACAGCCTTTATTTCAGCAATAATGATCAACAACTCTGCAGTTGGTCTAAAGAAACAAAAGCCATACTGTGCATCAGAGAGAAGACTCTGATGGATGAGATGATAAACCAATCTATAGATTCAAAAAGATATAGAAGACTCAGTAGTTCAAAGGATCTGGCAGGTTGCCAGAGTTCTTTAAAACAGAATCTAGAGAAGTGGATTTCCAAATATCCCAGAATAGCAACACATCTATTATAAGGCTTGGAGAAAACAGAAGCCAATTCAGAGGGCACAATTCTTAAGAACAATTACAGGGATACAATGGAACATGCATTCTTCATATATATATATATATATATATATATTTAAAAACAAGTTTCTAAATTTTATGAAGGAAGCCTGGAATCAAAAGTGCATCCCCAAACAGTGGGGTTTATTGCACATTAATGCATTATGGAAACAAAAACTAAGTCCTGATGACCCTCACACATATAGGAGTATCTCAATCGGATCCATTATGGTGGAAATATTAATGAACATTGTATTAAACTAGACTCTCACCATTCTATGAAAGCCAAATTCTCAAAATCTAGTTTGGCTTCAATACTGGTAAGAAGTGTAATGATGGCATATATGTCATCAAGCTACACATGGAAATTGTATAACTCGTATATAAGAAGTTGTGTGGAGCCTGATCATCCACAGCCTGAAGGGACATGGTGCATAAAAAAATCTCAGATGTTCACTAATCTGTTTGGTACTCAGGATATCAGGTTCAAATGAAAATTATCCAGAAGTCAGATTCTGGATAAACTGAAAAGCATAGATAATAATAAACAAAGTGAGTTACCTCATCACCTTAAATTATATCTCTCTTTGAGTGGGAATGAAAAGTTCTCATCCTGACTCACTTCTCAAAATCTAACCAAATAGTCACACATCCTATTGTATGTTTTTTTTTGCTGATTGTTCTTTGTCAAACTGAGAACTTTTCAGCACCTCCTTCTCTTGAATTTATTGATACTTAGTTTAGCTTTTGGTACCTTGTAAAAATATAATCTTTTGATAGACTAACATGCAATTAGTATTCTTGTAAATAACTATCAATGATATTAATAAAACTAAAAATTAGAAAACCAAAGAGAGCCTTTAGTACCCTCATATTGGAAAGTTCAAAAGAAAATTCAAAACCTATAAAGTGTGGTCATTGGAGGATGAATGATCTCATTCAAAATATTTCTGTAAATAATAAAAAAGTAAAAAATTGATTTGAAGAAAATTAAAAGTTGAAAAAATAATCCAGTGTTAAATTTGATCGTAACTTAAAGCAAAGGGAAACTGAAACACAATGACTGATCCAGACTAAGAGACAAACTGAACAGGAAACTGACAAGAATGACTTTTTAGTTATTTGCTGGAAGATAGAGGAGGATGAAAAGCAGTAGAAACTCTTGATTCCAGCAGGCTCAGAAAATCTGTGTGACTGATCTACTCTTAAGAGATTATTTCAAAATCTTTTAGGCAGCGAACAAGCAAAGCTTAGAATGCAGAAAGATTTTCTTTGCTTCGGAAAAGTTTTCAAAGTTTTACCATGCTCATAATTCTTTGTTATTTGAAAGAAATATTAACAATAATCATAGTTCAAAAAGACTTTTAAAAGACTTGATTTATGATTATCATATGAAATGGAAGAATTTTTGTAAGTTTGGTAAATTAGGAAATGATCCTTGGAAATTTAAAATGATTCTATTTTAGCACCTTGATTGGTTGCTTTGTTTTTTTATGGCTTATCAGCTTTTTGCAGGTTATTTAAAGCCAAAACATGTTTTCGATTGTAAGTATAATTATTTTTTCTACGAAATGAATATTACATTATTTTGAGAATAACAATGATCTTTCCAGAAGAAAGTTCTATTATTGAATCTTTAGGTTGGTATAGGATTCATACTTTTCCCAAGAGTATTTAAGTGTAAGTGAATGTAATAAATCCAATTAGAATTTGAACTTGACTCACTGATTTCTCATTCCAAGTTGCTATCAATTGCATCAGCTACATTTTAGTAGAAATTTTATACTTGCTATATTCATCTAAATTAGTACAGCACTTTTTAAACTATTGGTTGCAACCTCACATGGGGTCATGAAGTGAAATGCTGGGGTCATGAAAATTAGATTCAAAGACAAATTAAATTCAAATTTCAGTTTTTGTGTTATTTCACAAAGACACAATATTTAACGTGATGCACCACCTAAGTGCTGTGGTAATAAAACACGCTTGTGGCACTGTTGCAACGAGTGCAGCGACAACATACATATTTTCAGTATAGTTGGTTAATACTGATGCCAAAAATCTTGTGATAAAAAATTGGATCATAAATGAAAAAAGTTTAAGAAGTGCCGATTTAGTACATGTATAACAATTTTTTGGGTGACACTATTTGGCTTGCCAAAAGGGAGAAAGAAGAAAAAAGGAAAAGGGAAAGGCGAGAATTAAATTTAGGTGATAAGAGGCCATCACGAAAAGGACACTGAGCAGTGTTATTTTTCTGACAAAGAAAAGTGGTAAGATTTTTTTTTTTATTTCCATTGTCGGGAAGTCGACAAAGGAAGATACTGGAATTAATCTGATTTATGTTACGGGGCGGGTGAAAATTCCAGGTTGGCCAAATAACCTCAGAGACAGAATTCTAAATAGATAAACATTTAACTGTGTCACAGGAATGCCCATTTGAGGCCTCCCACAGAATCCTAAAGAGATAAAAATTAAATAGGTCATCCACTGACCAAGAAACAAAAATGTCCGCTGACCACCATGAAGTAGAGATTAAGCCTTTGTCGATGGGAAGATATCGTTTGGACAAGGCATGTGTTTTGTGTTGAAATTTGGCTATGACAGCGAAACTATTTTATCGGATCAGAAATTGGCACTAAGAATGAAAATACGTCTAAAATGACCAGCACTTGGTGACGGCGAAAAGCTTAATTGACGAATTCCAGGTTGGCCAAATAACCTACAGGGCAGAATTCTAAATAGATAAAAATTATTTAGGTCGCAGAAAATGTCCGTTGGATCAACCGCACAATTACAAAAAAAACAAAAGACTAAAACATTAGTTATCTAGGGAAAAGGTTGTTTGGAAAAGGCATCTGTTTGTTGTCAGGCTGGCTACGGTGGCGAAACTATTTTATCGGATCAGTAATTGGCACCAAAAATGCGATCTCATCATATGACCACCCACTTGATGCTGGCGAAAAGTCTCGATTGATAAAGTCCAGGTGACATTGGGATAAGAATTGAGATTAAGGGATCACACTACGGGTCGTATTGGTTTGTTGTCGGTCAGAGGAAAAGAGAGAAAGAAAAGAAAGAAAAAAAAGAAAAAAAAGGAAGATAATTTTTTTTTCTTTGAGCAAGATTTTTTAAAACGAGGCTAGTCTGGACACACCCACACTGCTGACCACCCATTGGCTGAGTGGTGGCAGGAGTATTGGGCAGATGTGATCATGTGAGGCAGGAGGGGAAAACCTGCTGGAACCCATTGAGGGAAGAAGCTGACTAAGATTCACACAATTCCGAACTCATCTTCTAATCAAGAACAATTTATTTTTGAAGAACAACTTAGACTCACACCACCAATACAAGTTTTACGAATATCGCCTGAAGATACACCAAGAACCAGTTTCTTAAAAGAACAAACAACTTAAGATGTTAAGACTCGCCTAACAAGAACAAAGTGTCACGAATCTATATAGCGGGTTTGGGAAATAGACGCAGTCCTGTATCCAGCAACCATATAAAAAAGATTGTTATCCTTTTTTAACACATTTGAACTTTTTGAGTTATTATTTTATTTTATTTTGCATGTACTTGTGTGATATCGCCCTTCTTCGAACTAGGCTTGCATTACGGCCCCGGCGACTGATTGATTTCGTCTGCCTAAGATCAATTCACAATGTGGGTAGGCTAGACTGGAAATCAAAGCAGTTACTTTAGTAACCAGACGTTGGAGGCAGGCTGGGAATGACGAGGCTGATATCGAATCTAACCAGATTCCCATCCAAATCACCAAAAGGTTAGAACATCACATTTGGTGCCGCGACCAATACCAAGCCAGTTGGTCGTCACAGGACAGGATAGCACGACGGACGCAACCAGGCAGACGTCACGTTTGGCACAGCAACACCGGGGGGGGACGTCACAATAGTGCTATCATGGTTGAACTTTTAATGGACTGAATAGGTGTTATCTCTAAAAATAAAAATCATTACCCAGTATAGAGCTTCAGGAAGTGAAACTTAATCCTTTCACTGCTGCACTGTTTCCAATACAGAGCCACATTATTATCTGGACTAAATATATTTTAGAACAGTCAATACAAAGACTTTATTTTCCTATTTGTAAATAATTCAAACTATATTAGCAGCCGATTCAGTTTCCACTAAATTCATATTCAGTGTCTTGTATAAATTAATCTAAAACTTTTACACAATTTTGTACTTTTGATTTTTTATATTTAAATGGTTATTTTTAAATGGTTAAATTTAAATGGTTATATTTAAATGGTTATTTTTAAATGGTTATATCTATTTTTAAAAGAAACCAACAAAAATTCTAAAAGAAAATTCTCCAGTAAAAGTGTGAACATGAAAACAGGAAGTAAACACCTCTTAGCCAGAGAACATTTTTTAAATCATTTTACCCCAAGCAAGACAATAATGCCACTAACATACAAGGGATTATTGGAAGTGATAGAATGAGAAGATTTTAGTGAAAAGAAAGGACAATAAAAGAACGGGGTTCAGGAAAACAGAAGATTGTGATTGGAATTGTATTTAATTTTTGAAAATTGCAGGGGGCAGTGAAGAGAAACCAGAAATGAGTTCCACAGAAAGTTCAAGGAAAGTATAAGAAAAGGAACTATTAGAATACAATTACATCAAAAGCTATTTCAACTGTAAAACAATGAGACCTAGTTGCCAATGTAGTAGTATACTTAAATTCATGTGATCAGAACACCAAGTTGAAAAGCTCATTTGAACAATTGCCATGAAAATATTTGTAGAAAAGATTGAAGACACACCATGGTGGTAGGAAAGTGACTGAAGTCGAGATGCTCAGTCAAGATCGATTAAATTTTGTGAAGAATATTGAGATATATTGTAAAAGTGCTAGACCAGATATAGCAGTAATATTTAATGCATGAATGAATGACAGATTTATAAATGTGTAAGATGGATCCTGAGGAGAAGATGACACTTTCCTAGCAATTGGAATCACTTCATTTCAGTGGTAAATGTGAGCCCAAGAATGCACAAAGAGTTACTCTCCTAGAGTTTTATATCAGCCATGCTGATGGGAGGCAGATAAGGTGCTCTATGGTGATTAAATTTTAGGATTTGGTCAGTCATAACTCTCTATAACTTCCTGTCCTTTGTAGCTCTAAGTATGTAATTTTGCCATCTCTTCTAATTCCTGCACTGCTAACCATTTACACAAACTTGTTATATAGGTTATTCGATGCTTTCCTCTGTCTCTCTTGTTTGTAAGTGTGAAATTCTCCAAGCCCTCTTTCCTCATTTCCTCATTTATATGCCTGAGTAATTTCAATTGTCTTTTTGTTTCCATTTTCTCTAAAACTTTGTCATTGCTTTCATGTTTAGTCCATAGTATTCTTAGCATCCTTCTGTAGTATCACATTCCTGTTTACTCAAGTCATTTCATCATCTGTGAACAGATTGTCCAGCATTCAGTGTCATATAGAAAGATTGATATTACATACACAGATAACACAATCAAATAACTAGAACTTGGAGTCATTAGCAAGTTTATAAAAAAATGAATGTTGTTATTGTTACTTGGCTCTTGTTGAATATGGAATCCTGCTTATATTTCATCTATGACAACAAAGTTATTAAAATATTTCCTACACAGTCATGTGTTGGTCCTGATGTTAGGGTTCACCAATGTAGTAGAGATTAAGTTATTAAGTGGAAGTATTAAGGTCACCAATAAAAGAATAAAAAAAAAAGAGAGTAGTAATATGTAATTTGGAGAAAAAGAAGAAAATAAAATTAAAGTAACAAAAATGGAATTAATGCATTGCTCTTCTTTAAATGAACAAATCTCACTTTGACTGAGTTGATGTGACAACAACTTAACTAGAGTTTAAAGTATGGTTCATGTGAAACAGATGATGCCAGAGGTCAGCTCAAATGAGTTTAGTAATTTTGGTTTGTCAAAACCTGCATGAAAGGAAATGTGATAAATGACAGACATAGATACTGGATTTTGAATCTAGACAGTAAAACTTTGGTTGTAATATATGATTATGAAAACTAATGGTAATATTAATTGTTTCCTTACAAGGAAACATTTGGCAGTCATTGACCAAGCAACCAGTGTTACTTTTGGTTGAAATTTATGAAATCTTTCTATTAAAACAATTTTTTAAAGAAAAAATAGGTTTCTCAAGTCTCATCACTATTAGTATTGATAAGGACTTCCTTTGTAAACCTATTGTTTGAGGTAGTGTAGAACATCAACATCATGATTTTGTCATTATTTTCTGTTAGAGTTGCATGTGATATCCATTTTAATTGTTACTGATGTTGAAAGTTTTCAATTGTCTGATTTCTGTTATTTGGTGTAGTTTTTTATGATTCTGTAATACTAGTCCATAAGTTTCAATGAACTATGGTCCTCAAGAAGCCCTACATGCATTATTTATGGTTTGAATGTAATACTGTTTTCATATTGGTAAAGTAAAATAAGAAATGTAATACTGTTTTGATATTGGTAAAGTAAAATAAGAAAAAATGAAATACTGTTTTCATATTGGTAAAGTAAAATGAGAAAAAATGAAATACTATTTGCATATTGGTAAAGTAAAATGAGAAATGTAATACTGTTTTGATATTGGTAAAATAAAATAAGAAAAAATGAAATACTGTTTTCATATTGGTAAAGTAAAATGAGAAACAATGAAAACTGAATGGTTATAAAATATTTTTCTCCACATATGATAGTGCAGTATAATTCACTTTGTATAGGTAATGAGAATAAGAATTTGGCAAGCTCTGTTCAAATTCAATTTGAGTTCATTACATTTACTTTCGCACAAATACTATTAGGAAAGGCATGAATCCACCTCTTCTAATTCCCCCTTAGATAGCAGGGAAGATTGGGTATTTTTATACTTTCATAGTGTTTTGTTTTTGTTTGGGGTTCACTCTTTGCCCATAGCTGGGACCCTAGCAGGTGCCACCACCTCGGGTCAAGGAGAACCTGGGAACAGCAGCAATTAAGAGGTGGTTCAATGCACTTCAAATCCTCTAATCTATTAATCAGAGGCCTTGTTGCCAGATGTAGTTTATCATCATACCCAGAACTACTTTATGCTTTGTAAAAAGCAAGTAAAGTGATATGTGTTTGTTCACAAAATTAACTTGAACTGCATAAATCTGGGATTTTTCTCTTCTGCTGACTCTAGTCAACCTAATGTTTATATCTTCATAAATGTGGCATGTAACCCTTCAGGTGTGGGTAATCATAGCTCTCCACAATTTCCTGTCCTTTGTAGCTCTTAGTAAATTTTGACTTGTCACTATTGTTCCTAATCCCTGTTCTGTGAACCATTTACACATGCTTGTTAGGTAGGTCATGCACTACTTTACTGTTGCCTTTTGCCTTCAATATATCCTGTGAGTGTTATATTCTCCAAGCCCTCATTATGTGCTCTAGAAATTTCAAATGTTTCTTTCTGATGCTAAATATAAGTCTCCTTTTTTTCCCATTTTCCATCAAAACTTTGTCATTGCTCACATGTTCAGTGCATGCTATTCTCAGCATCCTTCTGTAGATCCACATTTCTTTTGCTTCAAGTTTTCTTTTCATCTGTGATGTCCACGTTGTGGAACATATTTAGTGAACATCTCTAAAGAGGAATGATGTCCAGAAAGAAAAGAAATTGAAAAATGAACAGAAGCATTATTTTATCATGTGAAAGGAAAATGCATTTTTTAATAGCAATCAACAATTAAAGTGAAGAAGTTTTGTTTTGTTACATGTGTGTGTTTTTAAAGTAGTTGTTAATAATAGAAAAGAGGTGTCATTATTTACCTAAATATTAATTTTCCAAACATACTAAATCCCCCAAAAAAGCATTTTCTAACTTATTTGGGAGTCTAAAAATAGTTAAAGAATGCAAATAAAATGTCTTACTAAATCTGATTAAAACTTTTTTTTTTTACTAATGTTCACCTTTTACAAAGTCCAAGAGGAAAAGCACAAGAGCCACTCAAGGTAGAGTCCAAGAGCTACTCAAGTTAGAGGGTTATTGATTGGTGTTGATGTATGAGCATAAGAAGAGGAGGTAAGAATTGCTGTTTATAAGATTATGTAGGAGAGATAATGATTAACCCTCAAATTGAAGATGGTAGTTATCGGGAAAATATCTTCATGTGTTTTTCTCATAAAGTAGCTGTTTTTATTTTTTAATCATTTCATCCTAAGCAAGGTGGGAATGCCACTAGTACACAGGTTATTACAGTGAATGAAAGTAAAAAATGAAAAGAAACGAAAGTGAAAGAGAAGACTGAGAATAGGAAGGACTGAAGAAAGGACAAAAGATGAACGGGATTCAAGAATATAGAAGATGGCAACTGATGTTGTATTGAAATTTTTAAAGATTGTAGTTATCAGGGAAGCAAGTAAACAGAAAGGTGTCTCACAGGAGGGAAGTATGAGAAAAGAAACTGCTGGAGAAGTAGTGGCAGTTGTTTTTAGCTATTTCAATAGTAAAAGTAGATGCCAATCTAGTAGCATGCTTGAATTCATGTAGTCGGGGCACCAGTGAAAAAAACACATCACAGCAGTTGCCATAAAAATATTCTTGGGAAGAAGCTGTCTGAGTGAAGCTTCCTCCTTATTAATGGAATATGAAGGGAATAAGTGTATGTGGTCTGTAAAGGTCAGGACTGGTGGAATAAAGAAATGTAGCTCATCAGAAGAAAAACAATGCATAACTTAAGATAAAATTTATTAAGAACTACAAAGGACAGGAAATTGGGAAGAGCCATGATTACCAATATGCTGAAGGGACATGGAATATAGAAGAAGAAAAAGCTTGAGTAAATTTATAGCAGAACAGGGTTTAGAAGAGATAACACATAGATAAAATTTATTAGGAACTACAAAAGGACAGGAAATTGGGGAGAGCCATAATTGCCACTGTCCTGAAGGGAAATGGCATATAGAAGAAGATATAAGTAATACAAGTATATTTTGATCATGTATTGCAATAAAAAGAGAAAATGTTGCTGTATGTATCAGTCAGTTATGTGCCATGCATGATACATGCTTAGGCGATCATGTATCTTTCAATACATGATTGACAAGGCAGATTTTTTCCCACAGTTACCATTTCTCTCTGTGGTAGACCAGTTGCCATCTAAGGCTATAGAACCCGGTCTTTCCTGCTATTTACCCATAGCTGGGAGGAGAAGAAGAGGATTCATACCTTTCCCAAGGGTATTAATGACAATCTTCATGTACATTGTGTTTTGGCTTATTTCCTTAATTATTTATATATGTTGGCCATTGGTGCATTATGGCTAGGTCTATTGCATTATTCTAATGGTTATTATATTTTTCCATTTTCTTTCATAATGTAATTGTCATATTACCCACTATGGACTTAACTATGGACAACTGGCATTATAGAACTGGTTTCCTCCCACTTTTTATCCATTAAAATGAGGTGTGATTCAGTGTATATATATATTGTGTATATATATATATATATATATATATATATATATATATATATATATATATATATATTCGACTCTCTCCAGTCAAATTTGACATATGAGGGTCAAGCAGATCAGTTACTAGGAAACCAACAGCCTGACAACATGAGATTTGATTATAATGGTGAAGATTTCATGCACTACCATCCACACTTTTTGAAGGGCCAAATACAGAGACCTGATGCACTACATGCCACAAGGTCCCCAAACGACCCTCCGCAGGTTTTGAATTCAGAGTTGTCCTTCTCCTAGACCGGTTGCCATCTAAAACTATACAACCCAGTCTGTCTTGCTATTTACCCATAGCTGGAGGGAGAAGAAGAGGATTCACACCTTTCCCAAGGGTATTAGCACGTAAGTGAATGTAACTGGATTTGACTGGAATTTGAACTCAGCTCTCTGATTCCTCAATCCACCGTGCCTCCACTGTATATATAGTATATCTTTAATCAATGCTTTTATTTAATTTCATTCTTATCTATTTAAGTTGCAGTTTCTTTTTTGCTGCTTTCATTCTTCTTTAAACTTACGCTATTCATCTTTGCCTATTCATATCTATCAATTGTAGTTCCTTATATATGATTTATGTTTGCGTTCCTTTGTCTACTTATCAATCTCAGTCTAGACATCTATTTAAATTATTCCTTTCCACTAGTCTGCATAATTTTCTTCCAATCACCTAAGAAGATTTCATTCATATAATGTTCACCAATCCCATTAAGTTCCATGACACAAGACTTACTATCTTCACATCAATCACATGCTGTTCATATTTATTCCACTATATTTCTATCCAATTACTCATTTCTCTATTTTCATCTGTTTCCATCTATTTTTAGTATCTATCCATCAACTTAGCTATCTAGCCAAGGTTATCACTATATTAATATCAATCTATTCACCTTGATTTTGTAACTATCTATCATTATATTTACCTATTTAAATCACAAAAATAAACTTCAAACATTTCTTTGAAGATAATTAATCCCCAAATTGATTCGTAGCCACTTAATTGCAGCATAAGATGGCTGAACATTAATATACCCTGGCATATGCAAAATCATGTTTTGGTACTATGAGCAACAAGCCTCAGGTGCTGACAGTTCCAGGATGATGTCAAGAACTTTGTTCAGATAACAGGAAGATGGTATGTCAGCACATTTAGAGGCAAATGCAAAAGATATGGGCTGGGTTTCACATTAACTGTATGCCTTCCTCATCTGACAACAATACAAGCTTTATTTTCCAAAGCAAACAAACCTACATATTTTTTGTAAGTCTGCCAGTCATGCTGTTTATTGAAAATATATGCATACATAACCATTTTCAGATATAAGCATTGTGCACTGATGCATCTTTCGCACAGTTTTTGTCTGTTAAAAATGTTGTTCTTTCCATATAGTTGAATCAGACACTTCTATTGTGTGTGGATGATTTGCTGAATTGAACCTTAGTAGCTGACAAAGATTTTCAACTATCAATGAACCAAGAAGGCAAACAAATAGTGTGACAGTTGGAAGAATAAAGAGAAAAAAATCAGTGAATAGATAGGAAAAGAATAGCAAAATTGATTGACAGCCAGCTGGAAAGATAAATGAAGAGGAAAAGACATTGTGTCGGACAAACTGACAGTTTGACAGACACACAATGAAAGGGGCAAAATATAACAACAATAATAGTAATAATAATAATAATAACAATAATAATAATAATAATAATAATAATAATAATAATAATAAAATAAAAATTGAAGTTATAATATTTGAGCACTCATTTACTCTTGATGAGGCAAACAGAATAGAAACTATATAATTGATAATGATAGTAAGAGACTGAGCAACGAAGATGATTGGTTTATCAAGGCCCTTAATAGAATCTGTCCATTGACATGAGAATCAATTTTTACGCAGTAAGTATTAATAACATTATACAGGCTTTATTTTCCAAAGCAAACATTGGTAACAAAGATTAAGATTAAATTGATTTTTATGATGGACTTCAACGTGCTTAGAAAGCACAAAAATAAAAACAACTATATCAATAAGAAGAATGCCAGCTGACACTAATAATAGAGAAGATAGAAGTTTACTTATGACTCTTGAGAAAAGTTTATACCAGTGCAATTAAAATTAGATTGATATTTATTCAAAAAATATAAAAGATATTTGGGTGTGTATTTGGTATAAGATCACTAAAAGACAAGCGGATATTTGGTAACCACAATTCTTAATGATATATAATTGTGCACTTTTCTTAATCATTTCATCCCAAACAAGGCAATAAAGCCACTAAGATGAAAGGAGTTACTGAATGTGAAAATATAAGGAAAAGAAAACATTATTAAGGAGAAGGAACAATAAAAGAACAGAAATTAAGAAAGTAGAAGATAATGATTGATATTGCATTCAATTTTGAACATCAAAAAGCTTCCACAGACAAGAAGTGCAAGAGAAAAAACTGTTATAACAGAACTTAGCAAGATCAATATTCTTCATTGAAGCCAAAATTTCTTTACTCCTCTTCCTATCTCTTTTGGGGCTGATAGGGGCTTTCTGGAGCACTTGGTCAAAGATAATGAGACCTGAGTTTATCCTATTACTCCAGAGAAAAATGTTGATTTCATGACCTAGAAACATTCAATACCACTGACCCAGCAAAAACTGATGGCAGCTGAGTTCTGGGATTCAAAAGGTATTTGGCTTATGAACTATACAGTATGGTCAGACATTTAACACAGTCAGATACTGAATTACTTGGCAGATTAAAGAAAAACTCTTAGTCAAAAGAAACCAGAATATTTGTGTTAGAGTGTCACCCTACTGCAGGAGAATACCACCAAATACATGGCCAACCTGAGAAAAGAGTGGCTCCAGTAATATATACTGAGATGTTTTACTACAGCCAACATATTTTAGGTTGGCTTCAGCTTATCATCTCTTTGGTTTCCACAAAATTGCTATTGTATAGGTGCTGTCTTTGTCTGTATTTCCAGTTACAATATAAAAGTTGCAAATATAAATGTCTTTGTCCATATTTCTGAGATGAAGTATTGTAACTATTTACACTATTTACATTGTTCAGTCTGCTTTCCTCAACTTTACTGTCACATTCAGAATGTTTCAAAAAAATATCACCTGAAGAAAGTCAGCATACAATGACTGAAACACTGTCACAATAAAGATGCGGATAACAGTCCGAACAATGTAACTAGTGTAAATAAGTATCTTTGAGGAGAGTAACATCTGTAACAAAATGCTTTATTTGTATAGTAGTAAAAATGTTGGATGAATGAATATTTTAACCATACTTTTTGAATATCCTTCTTGTGTGTGTGTGTATATATATATATATTATGAAATGGACAAAGTCTGACAATTTATTTATTAAAGTCATTTTTTTTTTTCTTTTTTTTTATGTTTAACGTTCTTTTTATAGATACAAGTATTTAAGTAAATGCTCTGTTTATAATAAACAGTATTAAATAACATTTACCGGCCTGAGTGTCCGAGAAATTTTCATAGAAAATATTCGTCCTTGGACAGGATTCGAACCTGCATCCTATACAAAACCGTTATTTACGCTGATGTGCCTTGACCGCTCGGCCACCAAGATCGTTCGGTAGGCAAGGTCGAACTTTGTCCATTTCGTAATATATGACGTCATTTGTTTACATTCGATACACCATGAGCAGTTATGAATGTACAAGATTCATGGAAGATTGAAGTTTATAAGCAGTAAATTCGACCTTGCCTACCGAACGATCCTTGGTGGCCAAGCGGTCAAGGCACATAAGCGTAAATGACGGTTCCGTATAGGATGCAGGTTCGAATCCTGTCCAAGGACAAATATTTTCTACAAAAATTTCTCGGACATTCAGGCCGGTAAATGTTATTTAATACTGTTTATTATAAACAGAGCATTTACTTAAATACTTGTATCTCTAAAAAGAACGTTAAACATTAAAAAAAAAATGTCTTTAATAAATATATATATATATATATATATATATATGAGCAAAATAGTGATATATACATCTTTGCATCCTTGCACACTTATATGTATCAAGATATATAATTCTGCTTATAAGCATACGCACATGCATATATTCCTATATAATTATGCAATCATACTTTTACTAACATTTCTGAGCAAAAATATGAATCTGGAAGCAAATAAGTATCTTATTTGATTTGTCTTTCTAAACCTCATATATTTGAAGCAATATCCTGTCTCTCTTTGGTGTTGACATAAATGAATTGATTCTTTGAAAGAGAGAAAACACTTGTCTAATTCTACTGACGAGTAATAAGAACCACTCACTGTGTCGAGTAGACATGTTTTTCAGGAGAATCTCTTTCTTGAAAGACATTTGCAGCTTTAATTAGATGGCTTTTTCAAAAGACTCATAAAAACAGATGGACATGATACAATTTAATATTATATTAATATATGCAACAAAATAAACCACAATAAGTGACAATGGCAATAAGTAGGCTGGTAGCCATAATAATAGAAAGAATTAAAAACATGATTTAATTCAAAGTTTAGGCAAACAGAAATAATATTAAAAAGGATATTGATGATGATTATCAAAAAATATTGTATAAACAATAATTAATAGGAACACTGGAGTGAAAATAACAATTTACATTTTAATCTATTATTTGTATGAGGGGGTGTTGAAAATTTCTCGCCTGAACCTATTTTTCAAAATCTGACCAGATATGGCATTTTTTTAAATCTCTTCCTGGTCAGGCTGATAACTTTTCAGCACCAAATTATGCTTACCTGTCAGTTGACCGTGTGTCTAGTTCTACTTACACCCAACATAAGCATATTGTAACAACTAGTGTAAGTTATCTTATAACTCATTGGTCTATTAATAATTTTATCACCATAAAAATACATAATTTCTGCCTGAATTTCTGGGATTTACATTATTTATATTTGGACAATCCTCCTCATATGAGGACGATATTCAGAAGCACTTTCTATAGAAAAATCTCTGCTGAGTAAAACCTAACAAGGATGAAAACATGACCAAGAATTGTGTGTACTCGATTTCTTGCAGTTGAGGTAGAGAATATAAAAGTGAAATAAGCCGCCCCCAGAAAGTAAGCTGGGAGGGACATCAAAAAGTCATAGTGAGGGGTGAGACAATGAAATAGTGTATAGCTGATCATGTATGGATGGAAAGGGGTAATCATCAGCCCCTGTTGAATTAAGTGAAAATACGAGTCAAAAAGAACAATAAAGAGTTCCCAGTAGGTTACCCAGATCAATATACACCTGAGAAATGGCAGAATGGCCAAAGCATTATGATAACAACAACAAAGATAAGGACAATAATCTGAATATATAGTGTCATTAATGAAAATACATAATATCCAACATTTTAAAATGTTTGAATGCACTCGTCACAATTACATTTTTTTTTTACTAGGATTTTTATAAAAATTTAGAAATGGGAAAATCATTATTTAAAAATATAATAATAAGATTTTTATTTATATAAATTACCTTGTTATATTCTTAAGTTGAAAAAATATAGCATGAAACTTCCCCAGATCCGGCTCATATTTCTTTTTAAATGCCATATCCTTTCAGGATGTAGGAGATCGTGGATCTCCACAGATTCCCTTTTTTTATAATATGTGAATTGCCAAGACCTCTTGGGAAAGATAGTGAAATGGTTTACTATTGCCTTCTACACAGTTTTAAATTTAGAGATTTCCGTCTCTTACACTGGTTGCCTGTGATGGCTGGAGAGACAAGTCTAGCCTGTTAGTTAACCAGTAGTTGAAGGGAAGAAGAGAGATGGGTTCATGGCTTTCCCAAGGGTATTTGCATGAAAGTTAACATAACTTTGGTCAGAAATGGAAATCAGAAAGCTAATTAGCCTACCTACTGAAAGAAAGGCAAAGGTAATTGCATAAAATTGTATAAAGTTCATTATAACGAGGATGTGGCAAGAAGTATTTTTATAATGTGATTTCTCATAAAATACTTGTTAATATTCTACTAACCTAAATTGAATAATTAATGCATATATTGGTAGTAAAATAATTTGGTACATTTGAGTCAATGTCAGTATGGGGTCGGGTGGGGGCATATAAGCATGAAGAAAGTATTTTATGCACAACAGAAATAAACAAGTGTGTATATATTACTTTTCCTTACTGAATATAATTCACATTTGGAAGAAAGAGTGAATAAAGTTCAAAACATTCACTTATAATTCTGTTGGGTATATCATAATATTTTTATAGTGGGTTTTCCTTTATGTTCATGTAATCTGACTTGTAGTAAATAAAGCAACTTTTAAATTTTATTAGAAATAAAGAAAAGACTGTTGGACTGCTTGTAATATCAATCATCCTATATTGGTTGTGAATGATGACCAATTTCCTTGCAGTTGAAGAAGAGACTCGAATTGACAGAGATGTGGTTTTACAGAAGGATGCTAAGAATACCATGGACAGATCATATAAGCAACGAGAAATTTTTAAGCAAGATGGAAAAAATTACTTGTACTTAAAATCAGAAAGAAACAATTGACATTTTTGGAATGAATAATAAAGAAAGTTGGCTTGGAGAATTTGACACTCACAGGACATATAAAAAACAAAAGGCATGGAGGGAAACATTGAGCAACTTACCTAATAAACTAGTGTAAATCAATGGCAGAACATGGATTTGGAGGGATAGTATAGGAACAAAAATTGCTTACAGCTACAAAGACTATGGAAAACTATGATTGCCTATGACCTGAAGGGACAAATTACATAGAAGAAAACAAAGAACACTTTTCTTTGAGCAGATATGAGCATTTAACTCAAGATTTGTTTATTAATCATTCTTAAGATAATATTGATTGCCAGATCTTAATTTCTTCTCTAAATGCTATGGCTACATAGTAAGAATAGTTTTTGTGCAATATGAAAAAAATATTCAACAGAAATTTTCATTAGACTGGTATTTCTTCCCACAACCTAATACATGGATTCATAATGGATTTTTTGATGAAATTGATGCACCAATCATGTGCAAAAAGCAGAAACGGAATCTCAGGTTGACATGTTTTAGCAAACATGTTTTCACAAGAGAGATAGCAAAAGAATAACTTCATTTGTTAATGCATGTGCAAGTTCATCGAAAACTTAAGGCAAGAACCTAAAATAAATTCCATGTAAAACAGAATAAGTAAATCTACCATTTTAATTTTACTACAAAAAGTATCAGTTACTTTCTGATACTATCTCAACATCAGAAGTACGATTTGTTAGTTATTTAGTAACTTTACAGTTAATTTTGAACATATTTTGGTAAGATTTCTAGTCTTATGATACCTTTTAGCATATAAGTCATATTAAAAATTATATTAAAACTAATTGAGATAAACTATTGTTTTGAGCATGCTGATTGCCAAACATATACATATAAAAATGAACACATATGTATGATGTTTACTACAGTTAACAGATTTTATGTTTGGCTGATTGATTGATTAATTCATTTTTTACAGTTTTTACCTTTTGCATGTTATTTAAAGTCAGAAAATATTTATTTTTAGATTGTAAGATTTTCCTGGAGATAAGGAATTACTGATACAAGTTCCACTAATTAACCCATAGCGGGAGGAAGAAAAGGTGGATTCATACCTTTCCTATTTGTGTGTAAGTGAATATAACAAATTCACCTAGAATTGGAACTTGGCTCTCCAACTTTCAATTCCAAGCTGTTATCCATTACACTACCTACCCATCCTAGCTTACAGTATTCCCAAGTGGCCACCTATCTAGGTACTGATCAGGCTTAATGATGATTAACTTTGGTGATTGTACAAGAACTGGTATTTCAATGTGAAATTGCCATAAGTCATATTGCAATTGGTTGGTTGCTCAAGTTGATTAAAAATTTTATAGTAGTAGCCATGCTTATTTTGAGTTTGTTATATAAGACTGTTCTATTTACTTAAAAAAAGGAAATAACTCGTCATCTTACACATGCAGAATTTGTTGAAGTGTTTTTTTTCTGTCATATATAAACAAATTACTGACTGACTTCATGGTAGGGTCAGAAGCCATTTTCAGGTTGTAGGCAATATATAAAGCCATCTTTTTATTTCTCTTGACTGGAAGAATCATTCTTTTGTTGTTAGAATCATCTCTGGGCTTTCAGTAATTTTTTTGGTTTATGTAGAATTTAAAAAAATATTCTAGACCCTAAGATTTAGTCTGAGTTTTCAGGGGACAGAGATCAATTTCAATAGTTACATAGCTTACAATTCAGTCTTCTTTACTTGAAACTGTTTGTATAAACATAAATGTAACTTTGAAATCATAAATTTATTAAATAATTATCATTCTTTTTCAGGTTTTGTATAATTTGTATTAAGCTAAAGAAAAAGAAAGGAATATGCTAATCATTAAAAATGTTTATAGAGCATTTTATTTACATTATTTGCACTCAGACTATTGTTGTTATCTTTATTGTTTCAGAAGTTGTGCCCTCTTATAGCCTTCATCAGTTGCTTGTTGCTCTGGGTAACAATTAGGGATTTTGAAATGAACCATTTGTTTATTGAACTCACAATTACTGTGGAATAAAATTTAAAAAAATAGACAGAATAACATCAAAGAATCAGATGCTTAAAATAATCAACATATATGCTAGTCTATGAGAATATAGTTTCTGCAAGTTCATTCCCTGGTGTAGACTTAGTCTTAGTAGAAACAAGCAGTAACAGAGAAGTACTAAATAAGAAGTAGACAAGATATTTGTCAATATTGTCAGTATAACGAGAACAATTTTTTGCCACTGTTTCAGTACAGGTTTCAGTTCAAATTTCCCTAAAGATTACCCAGATCAACAAGCACCAAATGAATACTGGAGGACACAAATACACAAAAGATAACAAAAATAAAAATGAGAATAATAGTCTGAGTGTATATAATGTAAATAATGATAATTGCTCATGCCATTCAGATAATCCTCTTTTTTGATTTTTGTTGTTATTGTTTTGGTAAAATAAAAAAATGGGATGTGTAGGCAGCACAAAGGCTATCAGTGGAATTGGTTATATGAATTCAAGTTCTGTCCTAGTCTGTTACATTCAGTTTGTAATAATTATCTTAAGAAAGGCTTGAATCCATTTCTTCACTCCACATCTATAGGTTAAATAGCAGGGTAAACTGAGCTGTTTCATTTTGGTTAGCAGTCAGTCAACAAGGATAATTGCGAATTCAGAACCATGTATAAGTCAATGAGAAACCACTCTCCTATCATTAACCAAGAGGTCATAGCAATCAGTGGAGAGCCATATTTAATTATATCCTGAAGGGATACTGCATTTAAAAATAGAAAAGTTGTTTACTATCAAAACTATATAGATTTAAGAAAATTAATTTTAGTAAAAAAAACTGTTATTTAATATTTTGGTGTGTAGTTAGGATATTGTTAAATATCTATATTAAAATAACAAAAAGAAGTACTTAGCAATATTTTAAGAGAGACTTTAAAAAATGTTATACTTTTTAGCTATTGCAGATTGTGTAATGTTAATTGGTGTAAATTCACAACACAAAAACTAGTTTTCTTTTTGCTAGATTACTCAGGAGAATGTTCATTTTTGAAACTCTCAAAGTTTCCCTTCCCACATAATCCTTATCCTACCATTTGGAAAGTCATCACCCTTCTTTAATATATTCTTTGAGAATGTTTCATTTTTTCATTGACTCATATAAGTACAGATTCCTGAGTGATGACAAAGGTAAGCTTCAAATTACAGAATTTGTTTATTTTTCACTTAACTAACCAAATTCCCATCTTACAGACAGAGAAAAGTAAGTTGTAATAGTTCTCTTACCTGTATAAAATGTCTTGATAAACAATATTTTCAGCAAGACATTCATTTTCTTAAGTTCTTTTTGTCATAATGCTAAGTCCACTTAAATTTTTTACTCTGGACATAGCTACATAGAACTGGCCATCAGAGAAACATTTGAAGAATTCTTTAATGTTTGTATTAATAATACTAAAACTTCACCTAACATCTTTTCACTTGTTTAAATAATTCAGCATAGTTAAAGAAACTCTCATTAAACAGAAGATATATGTACACTTTACTTTGATCTTTTTTTTTTGCTTTTTGTGAAATGTTAGCAAAAAAGTAAACAGCAAATTAAATAAATTTTCTAATTTAAACAGAAAGTCATCGTATAATGAAATTAAAGTTTTTTAAAAACATTGTTTTACCCTCACTCATAGTTCTCAGTTATAAACTTCAATTTACATTAAATGACCCTGAAGCCATAGATAGGAATCATTTGAATGTTCAATTCGAAAACATTTTTACTCAAGAAATGAAACCAAGCATAGGCCAATATCTTCCTTATTTTTAGATATAATGATAGATTCTTTCATTAATCTGTTGCAGATGGTTTGTTATGATTATAAAAATTGTAAACTGAGAATGAATTGTTATTAGTAGAGTACTGAGATTTATTAAATGCTCACTTTTGTCTGGTGACAGTTATCTAAGCTTATAAATGAATTATGCAAGGCTGAACAGTCAAGGAGAAACTTCTCTCTTTATTTTATTTGTTTGTTTGCCAGGACAGATAGAAATTGCAATTGTAAACATTTGTGTAGAAATTCTAGATTATAATTGCAATCTGTTTATGCATTTCTCATGAGCAGCAGACCAGAAAAGGTTAGCAGATCAGAAATTATGAATTGCAGTCATTAAGGGGTGAAATGAAGGAAAGCTAACTGTCATTTTGCAGAGAATATATTTCTATAAGCTTTTTAAATGGCAGCTGAATGATATTTGATTACCACTTTTGGTGGATGATGCAACCTGTATAAAGGAAGTATTTTTTATACTAAAAACCTTTTATCAAATCCTTAAATGTCCAGTAACGAGAGAAAAAACCTCACTATAAGAAAGTTTTAAAACATAAATGGTGACATTAGCTCTGAAAAGTATCTTTATCAGAAATCAATATTTAATTTTCAAACAAAAGTGTGCTGGATTTTGTCAGTGCTTTGATGTTGAAAATTCCACGGATAAAATGAATAAGCATGAAACTATTAAAAAAAAAAGCAACAATACTTTATTTATTTACATTATTACTAACATCATCATTTTTGTTGTTGTTATCAATCACTGGAATATCAAGACATAAAAAGTCATTTTTGTGTTTACATTTGTAGTATGAGCTATCACTGCTAAGTAATTATAATTATTAATCTCTCAGTTTGCATTCATAATGTTTCTCTGCATTTAAAAGTCACCTTGTAACATTAAGTTGTAATATAGATAATTACTTACATGATGGCATAAGTTACTGTAAAAAACAAATTTATTTTTTTTAATGCCATGTCAATTCATGATAAAGACAAACAGGGTTATCCATAAGTTTGTTTTCTTTATTATATGTAAATTACCAAGACTCCTTAAGAAAGATGGTGGAGTGGTTTTCCATTGTCTCCTTCATAGTTTTGAATTCAGAGTTGTCTTTCTCTTAGACTGGTTGCCACTTAAGGCTATACTCTGATATTTCCTCCTAAGATAGGAATAAAAAGATAGAGTTATACCTTTCCCAAGAGTATTAGTGGCAACAGAGCAAACTGAAAGTTCTAACTGGCTTACTGCTTCCATTTTTTATACATTTTTTACACAATCTAAACATCTGTACATCAACCTTTACAAAACTAAGGTATCATTCACATTATTCATTTTAGGGTGCTCCTTGAAATTAATATAACATGTTAATTATTTAGAAATGTTCATCTGTCACTTTGAATTAAACTTTTTAAAAGGTTGAAATTATGAACATTATATTTTTTGTTTAATGTTAAAATTTACCTCAGATTATTCAATTTAGATGTGTTTTCTTTCAAACTTTGTATAAGTGACTCAAGTAATCTGAATTAAATATTTAACATTTAAAATATGTCATCCTGAAAGAATTGATATAATGAGTAAATATATTTAAATGTATATAAAACTAAACAAATATTTTGAGTGTTTTTAATCATTTTACCCCAAGCAAGGCAATAAAGCCACTAAGATACAAGTTACTGAGTGTGTGAGAATATCAGAAAAAAACACTTTTAAGGAGAGAGAACATTAAAAGAACAAAAATTAAGAAGACAGTTGGGAACAATTGACATTTCATTTCAGCTTTCGAAGATCAAAGTTGACTGGAAAGCAAGAAGCTGAAAGAAAGTTCCACAAGCAAGAAGTGTGAAAGAAGAAACTGTTAGCATAGAATTTATGTTTACATCTAGATATTTCAACTTTAAAATGAAAAAAACTTGCTGCCAATTTTTGCTTAAATTTGTAAAGTCGAGGTACCATGAAAGTATTTGTAGAAAAAGTGCAGAGAAGTTATATTAATGCAGTGGGAAAATGACTGGAGATGAGATGCCAGGTCAGGACCACTAGAGATCTGCTTCTGAAGCTTACAATTTAAAATGATTGAAACAGAACTTAGTCTAGAGTGGCCAATCTAGATCAGTACCCATCTACTACTACATCTGTTTTATTGGCTAACCATAAAGAATTAAAGCAACAACATTGACCTATTATGTACCCAGATGCCAATTCTGTCTATATATACAATAACATATAGAGATATGGGTTTCCTGCTGTCTCTTGTATCAGTAGTTTTTTGCTAAAAGATAAAATACAGTGACCAGAAGAATTTAATGTTTAATTACTTTTGTAATAATTGATATAATTTTGTTTAGTTTGTATTTTTTTTATTTTTTTAAAATTCACTTCTTCATGCAGAAATTATTCTTAATATAATACAAATATTAGGTTATGGAAATGCAACACCATTTGTCCAACATCCTGGGTAAGATGATAAACTACATCTGTGTCCTGAGTAAGACGATAAACTACATCCAACAGCAAGGCCTCTAATCAGGAAGTTTTGAGGAGCATGCAACCACCTCTTAATTGCTGGTGTTCCCAGGTTCATCCTAACCAGGGTGGTAGCACCTATTAGAGTCCCAGCTATGGGCAAATAGTTAACCTTCAAACTGAAGTCAAAACACTATAAAAGTGTAAAAATAGGTTTTAATACCAGCAACAATACATTTTTTAAAATTATTATCAGCAATGAATTTTTGAAGAGAGAAATTATTACCAGCAATACATTTTTGAAAAAAAAAAATTACCAGCAATAAAAATCTTGTTGGCATTAAATAACCCATTGCTGCAAAACAAACCAAACCAAACCAAACCAAACCATTAGTCCAAATTTGTCCAAATTTGTCCAAATTTTACTTATATATTTTATTTAAACAAATTTTTTAGTAATTTCTAGTTGTTTGGAATTCAGGTCTTAACATCATAGTAAATTTTTACACATGGATTTGGCTGGTGAGTTTTTCAGTCTTTATATCTAGTAACCATGATGAAAAATCACTATAAGTTAGTGATTTTTGGACAAGGTTTTGACCAGTTTTCTAATCTTCAGGTATTTCTTATAACCATGATTAAACTTCATATTTCTCTTAGAGTGGGGCGGTATACTATTTCCATCCTTTGTTTTAGTTACAGCTAGTAGTCATTCAAATGACCACATGGAGTATGTCATACTATCATCTTAGCTGCAATAATCATATTCTTAGGGCTGCAATATTTTAGTCATTAGGTGATCTCTTCTCCTGGTAACTGAGAGTGTAAAAAATAACAATGAGTTGAAAAGACAGTAAGCAGCCCATGACTCAAACTCACAATTCTCAAATGTCAGTGTCCATTATACCAAAAATAAGATACAGAACAATAAAATCAAATGGCTAATCAAAACACTTATTTACATATGAATTCAAAATTGGTATTCAAAATTTGAATTTTATAAAAATTTAAAAATTTCCCTGTCGTCTGCTTTTAAAACAAATTCTGCATAACATAAAACAGAAATGATATGCTTCATGTCATTGGGAGAATTTGATATCACTTTCTCTTGTCATGTAACATGTTTTAATTTTGAAGTAATTGTTATATTCTACAGGATGTCACTAAGGTCTGGGCACATAGGAAATCTCATTTTTGTTTTTATCCCCACAGATTAGACATGGTTTTGTTGAAAGAAGAAAGAATAGACTTCTTTTTGGGATATGCTAAAAGAGAAGGTGAACTCAATGAAAACCACAAATGCAACACACTCGATTGAACGCATAAAGAGTGAATGTGCTAAAATTGATGGCAATGTGGAGTTATTGCATCAAGTTCACGTGAATCTTGCAAAGCGTATCAACCATTGCATCACAAATGATGGAAATCATATTGAAGATGTGATTTGTTAATATTCCAATTCAATAAAATATTGTTAAATTTTTTTTTAAATCAATGTATCCAGGTTTAGGGACACCCTGTACATTGTTTATTTTAACAAGTTCTATCTACTCTGTCTGTTGAAGATTGAACACTCACAACTTAGATATTTGTTGTGTCCTTGGAGAACATTTGCTGATTTAGCTCAATTACTAGAGTAGACAATTGCAGTAAGTGTTTCTATGTTCTTTTTTGGTTCTCTAGCAAGTAACATTGTCTTAAATGAGCATATCAGATGTTTTTGTTGGTGACCATATACTTTTCTTAAAAAAAAATCACATCACCATGTTAATTCCAAAGAATAAGAAAAGAATAAACTATTTCTTATCAAAGAAAATTAAAATTTTTTTGGTAGTCAGTCTATTTTCTTTTCAATCTGCAAGATCAATATTGCAGCTGAAGACAATATTGAAAATAATATTGCAGCTGAAGACAATATTGAAAATAATATTGCAGCTGAAGACAATATTGAAAATATCAGAACTGAAGACAATATTGAAAATAATATCAGAGCTGAAGACAATATTGAACATAATATTGTAGCTGAAGATAATATTGAAAATAATTATCAGAGCTGAAGACAATATTGAAAATAATAACAGAGCTGAAGACAATATTGAAAATAATAACAGAGCTGAAGACAATATTGAACATAATATTGTAGCTGAAGATAATATTGAAAATAATTATCAGAGCTGAAGACAATATTGAAAATAATTATCAGAGCTGAAGACAATATTGAAAATAATATTGCAGCTGAAGACAATATTGAAAATAATTATCAGAGCTGAAGACAATATTGAAAATAATATTGCAGCTGAAGACAATATTGAAAATAATATCAGAGCTGAAGACAATATTCAAAATAATTCATAAATAGTAAAACATTGATGCCACTTTCATCCTTCTGGAGGTTAAGAAATATTTTCCTTACCCCCACCCCCCATTGCATGTCAGAGATCTACTGCACTGGTACCTTGCTTTACTTATATTTACCTGAGCAGTGAATCAACAATACAATTTGCTGTCTTTGAGTGAGAAATAAATAAGAAAACTGAATCATTTCTAATTTTCATAATGCAAATTCCATTCCAATTGATTTTTTTTTTGTGTATGTGTGTGTTCCTTTGCAATTTTTTCTGAGTTGATGCCACAGACTTCTTGCCAATGTTTACAAGCAAGAATATATTCCCAAGATAAATGTCCACATGACTAAAACAAAGCAAAGAAGAAAGAAAAATGTACATACCATTTTCTGGTTAATTCTTTTATTGTATGTGTTTCATTCAGTATTTCATCATTTGATTAAATTGATTTGTTATTTTTGGCCTTTGAATTATTTTTTTTATTTATCATAATATTTTCCTATAAATTTTAGCTTTTATTTTGGTGGCAAACTGGCATGAGATTCTTGAACCTCCTGGACATGATACAATATTTCTCATTCTCTTTTTCAGTAATTTTTCTTGACATGAACATGACCAGAATGTTTTTTGTCTCTTCTTTGATATCTAATCAGCTGTTAGATTTATCAAGGGTGATAACTCTCATTGTCTATATCAATTAATTAGTTAAAATTAATTATGAAATACTTCAATTAAATGATTTTATTTTTTTTACATACATTAAAATAATAAAAATCTGATGATTACCAAAATATTTGATTAATCTTTTTATCTGTCTATATTTCTGAGATGAGATATTATGTACACTATTTACATTATTTAGACTATTGTCCCCATCTTTATTGCCATATTTATTATAACGTTTCAGCCGTTGTACACTCTGGCCTTCTTCAGGTGGTTGGAATGTTGACTGAACCCTTTATTTTGCTCACTGGGGTAGACTGTACTAGTTCCACGTGCCATGTTTAATGGAAGTCAGTTATCAGTTTTCTCCTGTTAATTCATCTCTCCTTAAGGACACATGGCACAGTTGATAAAGGCATTGATTAGATCCAGTGACAGGATCCAAAAAGTTGTGAGTTCAATACCTGGTTAAGGCAGTGGAGAACTTGGAGAGGGGAATTAACAGGAGTTAACTGACATTCATTAAACATGGCATGTGGAACTAGAACAGTCTACCCCAGTAAGCAAAATAAAGGGTTCAGTTCGACATTCCAACCACCTGAAGAAGGCTGGAGTGTACAATGGCTGAAACGTTGTAATAAATATGTCGACAAAGATGAGGACAATAGTCTGAATAATGTAAATAGTATAATCTTTTTATATTAAAAACAAGATCACTAAAAGACAAGTGGATATTTGCAGTAATTGTAAATGCTCTCTAAAAAAAAAACATTTTTTACCATCACATTTTTAAAGATTTGAAAAAAGAAAAATCCATAACAATATCTAATGAACTTATTTATAAAATAATCTGTTATCTATCAGCTAGAATTTTCCCCTTCTTGTCATCAACAAAAAAACAAAAAAAAAACGAAAAGGTGTTAATTAAAATTGTTGTGTATAATGTCTAGACAGATGGAAAAGACTAACTCCAAAGCAGCAGTCTGATTACAGACTGAGAAAAAAAATCCCCTAAGGATATCAGATTTAATTCAAGCAATCTTTACTTACATTGTTTTTCCAGTATTCTGTTTGTTTCACTTTATTTTTATTTATATAACTTCTGGGGGCATTCGACCATCATTTGCTTTAGTCTTGGCATAGAAACTTGTTTGGAATTCAAGGATATTTGAAACATTACTTTTTAGTTTTTATAAAGAATTTCGTACAATTATGTTTTTATCTGTTTCTAATATATCGTTATTCACACACATAAAGATAGTGGATGTAAAAGAAACCAGCATAATGTAAAAATTAATTCAGAATTACACACACACACACACTATATATATATATATTGTGTATATAGTGTGTGTGTGTGTATGTGTGTGTTTGTGTGTGTGCTGGTATATAGAAAAATAAGAAAGAGCATGTTAGGTAAATAATCCGGAGTTCTTTAGTATTTTTGTTTCTATTTTTAAAAAACAGTGCTCCATATAGAAGTAGAGCTTAAATTATAATTATTTAAAAAAAAAATATGATTCCTTCGCTACATAAGAGTTCTCATGTTTCAAAAACGAGAGCTGAAACCCTCAATATAATTATTAAAATTAAAATGAATTAAAGTAACAAGCCCTTTTTCATCCTCAAGTGAAAATTTAGGAATAACCAATCTTGAAATTTACACATGCATTAAATTTCAAGATAAAAATGAAAGACTTATATAGTGTCAAGCATTTATATATTTATAGCTGGTTGTCTATCAATATTATTTTTGATCCTATACTTGAACTCTTGTGCCTTAATAACAGCTGCTGAAAGAGAAGACCAGCAATAATCTTACCCATTCTGCAAACACTTTGTCATTATGGAAATTTTAAACATTAAATGTAAGAAAAAAAAATTATCATTTTTTATTTATAATCTTTATATTCTGCATTATAAAATTAATATCTCAGATTAGTTTAGGTTAGGTTTATTGACAAATGTCTTGATATGTAAAGTCTGGAAAATTATTCAATAAAACTGAACTTCATTCTTTCATACAGAAATATTAAAAATAAAGTTGTTGTAAATGTGTTCATGTTGGGAATTTAACATGTAATTATTTTATTGGAAACTTTGGAATAAAACAAACTGACTCAAGGGTATAAAATAAATAATATAGTTTTATTTATTTTCTTTTGAGTGATGTGTGAATCCTTTGGTATTCAATGTAGCAAAAAGTTTGTTAATAAGGTGGATATTGGTAGTGGTCTGGAGAAATGTTTGTTTCAGCCTGACAGTAGTGTTTTGAAGTCAGTAGGGTAGTAGTAATCTTAAAAATAAGTCAGTGACTGTGTTTTTCTTGGCCCTTTGGGCCAAGAAAAACACAGTCACTGAGATATTAATTTTAAACACAGTCACTGAGATATTAATTTTATAATGCAGAATATAAAGATTATAAATAAAAAATGATAATTTTTTTTTCTTACATTTAATGTTTAAAATTTCCATAATGACAAAGTGTTTGCAGAATGGGTTTTGCAGGGTGGAAATATCATTAGCAGATGACCTCTTAACTACTTCACACATCATAAATGGCTGGTTTTGCCATGGTAGCATCTCTGTTTGTCACTCTTCCCATCTCTTCTGGTTCTAGCTCATAGGTGACAGCTTATATCCTTTTGACCAGGCTCTGAGATTCTGGGATGAACATTGGTTTTGGCTAATATCAAAAGTCTCTTTATGTTGATTGATTTGATTGGCTAAAATTATTTTATTTTCATTATGTTTATTCTTTTCATTTTTTTAACAGAAGTTATGCATAGAGCATCCCTGATTTTTTTTTTTTTTTGGTTATTTTTGATCCTTCAAACTTCTAGAGTTTTTTGGCTGGGTTCAAGTCTTTTCTTCTTCTTCCTCTTTTTATTTGAGTTCTGCCTTCTTGTTGGTTGAAAGAGAAGTATAGAAAGAGAAGTTTACAGAGAGAGAGAGAGAGAGAGATCAAAATAAGAAGTTTAGTGAAAAAGAGAGAAAGAAATAAGGGTTTTAAAGAAAATTGCAAATGCCTTATTTTAATTTTAATTTTTTTTTTTTATTTTTGTTTATAAAGTAAAAGATTTTAGGAATTCCTTGCTAGTGGTCTTTTACTATATAAATATACTATATTTGCTGGGTGGCCTAAATGTCACCTATTAAAAAATATTTCACTGCAATGCTTCTTGTTTTTTTTTATTATTTCAGTCCAAGCAAGGCAATAAAATAAGAGTGAGAGTGAGAGAATATGAGAAAAAGGAAACATTATTAATGAGAGAGAGAACAATAAAAGAACTTGAATTAAGACAGAAGATAATGACTGACATTGCATTTAAATTTTTGAATGCCAAAGTTGACTGGAGAGCAAGAACCTGGAAGAAAGTTCCATAGGTGAGAAAAGAAACTGTTAGTGTAAAACTTATGGTTATATGTAACCATTTCAACTATAAATTGATGAGAGTGTGTTGCCAATCTAGTACAGGATATAAATTCATAATGTCTAGGCACTAAAAAGCAAAGTTCATCAGAACAATTACTATGAAAATATTTATTGAAAAGCACAGGAAAGCTATGTTACAGTGGTGGGAAAGTGACTAAAGCTGAGATGTCAGGTAAGGACCAATAACACTGCAGATCCTTATTTGGATTTTAATAAGATTCTCTAAATACATAGCGGAAACACCTGACCAGATATGGTAGCAATATTCAATTTATAGATGAATGGTAAACTTATAAATGTATAAGATAGATTCTGGTAAGAAAAAACTGTTCAACATAACACAGAGAAACAACTTTCTGAGCAGCAGGCCTAGCAATTGATTCATTATAATCTACTTCATATCAGTAGAAAACATTATCCGAAGAAGGTGGAAGGAATCACTCTCTTGAAGGATAGCATCAGTCATGCTGATGGAAGGCAAAACAGGTTCTCTCAGATGGTTAATAAAATAGAGCTGTTTAATTTTGGAGACATTAAAACTAACAAGTCATTTCTTGCCCCAGTTAACAACATTTTTTAGATCAGCTGCCAATTTGACCACATTGAACTGATCAAATTTACCATTAAGAATTAAACTTTATGTAAGGCCATAGATCTTTCTTCAGTAAAATTGTGAACAAGGAGATAAAATGCAAATTTTTAAATTCTTTACTTCTTGAAATCAGAATTTTCATTCTTCCAGATGGATAGAGTCATACTGTCTGTCAAGTGAACTTGTTGGATTTTATGACCAGCAGTCCTTTGCTTTACTATGATAATACTGGCAAGTGATCAGTTTATACATTTCTAAAAATACATTCTATGATAAATTAGGAATTGTTCCAACTGATCTGAAAAATAGAAATCTAAAATCTTTGATTCTAAGTTTAAACAATAAAAAGATGAAAATGTTTGTTTACTTGTCAGAAGATTATAATCCTACAAAATGTTGGAGTTTGGCTGAGAATTTAAATTAGCTTTTTCCCAAGCTGCCAGATTCAAAACAAGCAAGACAGAATTCTAAAAGTAAAGATGTAAAAGTAACAATGTTGATGATAATGGAACCATTATAGTCAGTTGCAATCCTCAATTAACAGAGGATTTGATAATAGTAAATGAAATTTCATCGAATAAACAGGGATCCATATAATATAAAATGTTGGACGTCTAAATAAGATGTTAAAATAGACTGGGAGAATAATTCAAATTATTTTAGGCAAGTTTTAAAGATTTCTGTTTCTATAGCTTTATCTGATCTCATAAAATAGTAGACACTGGCCCTGCAAATTATGTTCATATAGAAAATCTTTTTGTGAGTAAAAGTAACAAAAAATGTGGAAAATGCATGGTTATGAATTGACAAAAGTAAACCTACAATATTGCAAAAAATCAAACCTTAACAGAAATGAAAAAATATGTACCCAGACTGGATGAAAAAAGTACAGTATAAAGAAAAGTTTTGGAAAAGATTCTCATGAGAGATAGATACAAATAGTTGTCTTACATGACAGTCATGTGACTGTATTTGTTGCATGCAACCTCAATAAACATTATCATCAAATCAGTCTGGAATGAAGCCAATATGTCTGCTACCAAACATTAATCCAAGGCTATCGAAATTGAGGTAAGCTGTTTGAATGAAAACTCATTAAAATAAATACACATGCTTCTCCCCACTACTGGACGATTCTTTGGATTGCCATGAGCATTGGGAGATGCCAGAAAGCAAGGAATGGAGTGACTCTTGAATATTCATGAACTGAACAATATCCAATTTTCTTTCTCTTATGATTGAGATTACTTTGTGGGTGCACAATTTATGATTTATTTGCTTTCTTTTTTTTTCTCCCCTGCCTTACCAACAGGATAAAAAAAAGAATAAAAAGTAAAATATCCCAGTACAAAAATTAAAACAAAATAATTGTTCAAGTGTTGCTATGTTTGAGGCTGTTCACTTCTTCTGACATTCTAATATCTAATTTGACATTCTAAGATTTTTCACAATATCAATTAATAGAAATGTAAAATAGAAAATATTAAACCAGAGAACAACACTCTTGCCCCAAGCTCTCAACAGTAACAATGCAATGAGATCATTATTATTACAATAATCATGGCTGTAAATGAAATTCTTACTACCATGTCCAATTTATATCTGGTCGAATATGTATATAGAGAAGCTAAGATTATGAATGAGGCCATTTGCCTTTGTGTGTTGCTATCTTTTCAAGAATAAACAAAGATTTGGTTTCTTTATTTTCATAACCATATGAACTAAAACTTCAAAAGAGTATTGTCAGTATTTTGTACATGTACTGGGAAAATGAACATACCTTGATCTATATGTACTAATCTTAATACATATAATCAAAGTTTGGTGGATGACTGCAGGAAACTTTGCTTTCCAGATCTAGAACTATCTGTTGAACAAGAAAACACTCCCAAATAGATAACACATCAGAAGTCTGGTCAAGATGCAGTGAAATAAACATCAATAATCGGAATTATAAGCTTATACACTCCTGATCAAAAATTTAAGACCACTTGAAAATTTTTTTAAAAAGACTGTTTTTCTTACTTAAGGTTACTAATTTTATAATCTAAAAGATTATGTAGACAAAAAGTTATAATCTGAACATTTTATTGAGAAAATGGCATTTTTATAAAATGAGGCGTTTTACACTTGATCAAAATTATAAGACCAGGGGGTATAAATTGTTAGATCTAGGGTAATTCTAATGTTTTTAGTTCAGTTAGAGATTAGCAATCACTGCATAAAGGTGTCACCATGCCTAAAGCAAGCAAACTTACCAAAGTTGAGCGTGCTCAAATTCTAGATTTCCATAATCAAGGTTTGTCACAGTGAGCGATCGCAGCTAAGGTAAATTGCAGTAAAACTGTGATTTGCAACTTTCTAAAGGACAGTGCGAATTATAGAAACGCAAAGTCTACTGGTAGGCCCCAAAAATTTTCTCCAGCATTGGGTAGGAGAATAAGACAGGTTGTTATGAAAGCCAGTGGACTTTCTTCTAGTCAACTTAAGGCAGCCACAGTTGCTGATTGCAGTCCAGTAACCATTAAATGACACTTACGACAAAAAGGCATGGTAAATAAAAAGCACAAACAAATTCCTCGGCTGCTTCCATGTCACAAAATGAACCGTTTATGGTTTGGTCATGAATACCAAACATGGGACACTGAGAAGTGGAAGAAAGTCCTGTTTTCTGATGAGAAAAAATTCAATCTAGATGGTTCTGATGGCTTCCAACAGTATTGGCATAACAAAAACATGCCTCCTGAAATTTTCTCCACATATCATAGTGGTGGAGTTTCCCTAATGTTATGGGGTGCCTTTTCTTACAGAGGGACAATGAAGCTCCAGGTGGTGCAGGGTTGTCAGGCAGAGGCTGGTTATGTTAGCATGCTACAAAAAGCATTGTTGGTGACGAAGAGACATCGTTTGTGTGGGGATGGATGGTTATTTCATCAGGATAATGCTGCAATCCACGCTGCATGTCAGACCATGACCTTTCTACAAGAAAATGGTGTCCATTTCTTGAGACATCCTGCATGCTCACCGAACTTGAACCCAATTGAAAATGTTTGGGGATGGATGGCAAGAGATGTTTATTGAAATGGCAAACAATATTCAACAAAAAATGAACTTCATGAAGCTATCTTCAGAAGCTGGAGCAATATTCCTCACAGCTTAATGGAAACACTAATTTTTAGCATGCCCCAAAGAATTTTTGAAGTCATCAAAACCAGTGGAGGTAGAACTCATTATTAAGTTTGGTTGTTGAATGTTTTCATACACTTTTCATACAATTTCGTAGAATTTTTGTCTCTGGTCTTGTAATTTTGATTAAATGTAAAACGCCTCATTTTATAAAAATGTGATTTTCTCGATAAAATGTTCGGATTTAAAATTTTTGTCTACATAACCTTTTAGATTATAAAATTAGTAACCTTAAGTAAGAAATGTTTAACATTTTTCCATGAAAAACAGTCTTTTTAAAAAAATTTTCAAGTGGTCTTAAATTTTTGATCAGGAGTGTATAACTTTTAAAATAATGTCAAAATTTACTAGGTTGGAATACTTAGTGTAATTCAGTGAATAGTATTTTGATTTTGTGAGCAAATAAAAATTAAGATCTTTATGAAGCACTACAGAAATACTACTTTATTCTAAAACTGGCCAAAGCCAAAATGTACTTAAATAACTGTATTTATTTGTAGACAAGATTTAGTTTTTTTTTTCTCTCTCTCTCTCTCTCTGTAGATAGATAGGTCAGAAACATTCAAATATTTATTATGTACTAAAAATAACACAGAGCTGTTTTAGTACATTTGTAACTTTTAATCTTACCAAAATTATTATAAAAATTTCAGCAACGATTGTCATATAACTATTTGATTTCTTAAAATAACAAATTCCAATATTTATTTGTTTCTGGTACATGTGATCATGTTCCAGGGAGATATTTTTATACTGATTTTCAAGAATATATGTTCCTGCTAGCCATTAAATTTTACAAAATCTACTTTGCATTACAACTTAAACACTATCAATGAATAACATACAATCAATTATACTGGTCCCTGAAAGTTTTGATATAGACCACCCTTATTCAAACCTAAATGGATTGGTACTAGAGAATCACAAACAAAGAACTGTACCAGATAATAGAAAACACATCAACTGAGGAATTTCAACAGTAGCAACAACTAAAATGGATAGTACATGTAACATAAAAAGAGAATAATAATAATAGTTAAGAGAAGAGTAAGATTTAAGAAAAGTAAAAGAAAAAACAATTTTTGACAATGTTAAAGAATATTTCAACAAAATGTCTGTCTTCAAATTGTATTTAAAAAATGTTTTAAAATATAACTTGAAGACAGACATTCTGTTGAAATATTCTTTAACATTGTCAAACACTGTTTTTCTTTTCTTAAATTGCACTCTTATCTTAACTATTGAAAAATATTGGAACAGTTATGTCAATCATTTTGTTTGGTAATAATAATAATAATCAAGATACTGACATTCCACACAACTTCAAACAAAAGGCAAGGAAAGAAACCCCAATCAATATTGGAAGGAGTAATAACAGATACTGGACTTGTGAAAACTATTTTTCTGAAAAACTGGCTTAATAAAAAGATTTTATAAATTTAAACCAAAATCTTGAGTTTTTCCTTATAAGGAAATGGCTAACATTACCATTACCAATGGTTGTTAAGCTTTAAATTTTTATTTTTTATTAATATTGAATTTAAGATAAATCTCAATTTCAATTGTTTTCTTTTGTTTGTTTATTGCAACTCCCAGATCATTATTCCACAACTTTTAGTAAGCAGCATAACTTAGATATAAATAATAAGCTTCTGGTAAGTGATGAAGTGGATTCTCTTACCCTGAAGAAATCATCAATGCAACAGACAGATGTCTTACTGATTAGGTTACAAAGACAACGAGTGGTAGTCATTCAAATCCAACCCCATGTTATATTCTTTATTTTCCATGAATATCTCATACACCAAAAACTCTGTTTTCATTTACTAATAGTAATATAAAATGAAACATTGTTAATAATTACTAATATTTTACTTATATTTCTTTCAACTTAATTTTAGTTGCTTTTCATCCCAACACACAGGTAATCACACTGCAATTATGAGTTTGTAACCTGGATCAGAAATAAGGTGTGATTGGATCAAATTTACAAAAAAAAAAAATGTTTGTCTCTTACTATCGATTCTTGTTCATGTTCCACCATCAATTTGCACAAGATCATTAGAAATGTTACTTGACTTCAGTCTTGTCAAATTCTCCAAGCCTTCTTTCCTCATTATATGCCCCAGAAATTTTAACTGCCTCTTTTTGATTCTAAGTCTTACTAAGTCTGTCCCCAATCTTTTAAACAGAAGTAGAGGTTTATCTTTTGTTTCCTGTTTAGGATTGGGTTTCCACTTTCTGCTCTATTTCACTCTTAATGGCATTATTTGCCTTGCTTGTGGGGAATGATTAAAAAAAAAACATTTAATAATTATAACACTATTTACATTGCTCAGACTATCATCCTCATCTTTGTTGCCATATTTATCACTACATTTCAGCTGTTGTATGCTCTGGCCTTCTTCAGGTGGTTGGAATGTCGAACTGAACCCTTTATTTCACTCGCTGGGGTAGACTGTTCTAGTTCCACATGTCTTGTCCAATGGATGTCAGTTATCAGTTATCTCCTGTTAATTCCCCTCTCAAAGTTCTCCACCACCATAACCAGGTATTGAACTCACACTCTTTGTCACTGGATCTAACTAATGCCTTTATCCACTGTGCCATGTGTCCTTGGGACATCTGTGTATGAATTTCTGAGTATTATAAACCTAATGTCTTCAGCAACCATTTTTTATCAGTGCTCATATTGCAATTTTTTGCTGTTATCATTGCATGTTTTTTACCAGAGCTCATATTGCAATTTTTTTTGTTATTATTGCTTTTCTGTGGTACTCCTTATAACTGGTTCCCATATTGTATTCATTTCTATGCTTGGTTGGCTCAGAAGATTTTTGTGGCCTAGCATATGTGCTGATTCCTTAAGTTTACAAATTTTCCACTGATGTTCTATATCTATGATTTCAACCTGATCCCACAGAGGGTGGTGATTTTCCTTTTCTCTCCATATGTGGTCAGCCATGCCTGATTTTTCCACTTCCCCTTGTGTTACAGCTTTCTGGTGTTCTTGAAGGCTTACCTTAAAGGGGTGGCCTGTCTCCCCTTTATATTTCTTTCCGCAGCTGCATGGCTGAAACGTTGTGATAAATATGGCAACAAAGATGAGGGTGATAGTCTGAGCAATGTAAATAGTGTACATAATACTTCATCTCAGAAATATAGACAAATAATAATTATAAGTATCTTTTTTATTTCCATTGTCCTTAAATTTTCCTCATCACTTATATGTTCTGTCTGTGATATTCTCAGCATCTGTTTAGAGAACCACATCTTTTTTGTCTATGAATCTTCTTCATTGTAAGGAAATTATTTAGCATTCCCTAACATACTAAAGGATAGATATAGCATAGCATTTCAACACTCTTTTCTTTGTTTTTAACAAAACATCTTAATACATTGTTTAGCTTTCAAAAGGCATTTTTTGCTATTCTACTGAACCTTCAGATTTCTGTATATTTTTCATATAGAATGAAGCAACAGTAAATTTGTGATCAGAATGAGAGAAAATTTGGCAGCCTTGTCTCTGATTTAAATTTACTGCTGCTGATTATTTAGTTGTGGCAGTATCACATTAAAAAATGTTGAATATTAAAGTGTTTTCAGCTTAATTAACTGAAGATATAAATATGACAAAGGAGATAAAAATAATGCTATTGACTAACATGTGAGCTCCACATTTCACCTATCATTTCTTACAAAGATTATACTTCAATTCTGCAGTTTAATCATTAATTTCCTTTTCTCATTACTATTTTTATTGCTATATGTATCCTCTGACATACATATTCAAGTATACAAATCTACACAGACTCCCACACTACTTGCCTGTGAAACTCTTTTTCAGCTTCCTGCTCCCCTGTCAACTATAATCTACAAAAATATAAATTCACTGTCAATCATCATTTTCTGTCTCCTTGAAACCTGTTCTTTTATTGTCCTCTCTTTCACTTTCAGCAACCCCTTGCATTGTAGTGGCTCTTATTTCTTGGGATGAAATGATGAAAAAAAGAAAACAGTGATGCTTGAAAGTCTAGCTATCAACTCCATGTACGTAAAAGTAGACATCCATCAATCTCAAGAGACTATGGAGTTTATTGGGGGAACTAGTTAATCCCTGCTGCAGACACATGCTCAGGTATATTTGTATTTCTTCAATACTCAGAGATCCAGCCTGAGTAAACTTTAGTCGCAGTTTCTGGAAGAGAGTAGACAATCTGGTATGATTTGTAGTTGAACAAAGTCAGTTATGATAAATTGGAAACTTTGTACAACCATTAATGGTTTTCTAAACCCTATTTCACTCTTAAGACTTGGGTCAACCCATGGTACAGCTTTCCAGCAACTTCTCAATAGTACCAAACACTGGGATCATCTCCAGACGATGATACTGTCAAGAAGTTACCACCTCAACAAGACAACTATGGTAAGACTCAAATCAGAATATCATGGTCAGAATGCTAAAGTTCTAATTGCTCAGCCACATGCCCATTTTAAAGTACTTTTGACTTATATGATAGTCAATATGTAAAAAATAAATTCTGAAGGATTTAAACTCTACTTTTCTGATAGGTTTTTACATTCTTTGTAAAAGTTTTTCAACCATAGACATGGTATAGAGATAATGTAAGTTAAATTTAGAAATTTGCTGAAAGCAAGGGTTATATGAACTATTGAAATTGGAGGTTTCACTAAAAAGTATTTTTTTCTTTTTAAATTATAATGAAAAAGTCAAGTTTAAAAATCATACTTAAAAGCTTCAGATCTCTATAAAATCAAGTTAGAGAGGGATTTTATAAAAAGTGAAAAATCCTAATATTAAATGAAAAAAGAATTGACGTAGCCTCTACATGAGCTGGAATAAGTATTTGTTCATGAATGAATTGATGAATCTTAAGAAATTTTAAAGTCACCAATTATTTCCATACTGTAAATACAAACACAGTTTTGCCTTAATCTTGTTTGATACATGATAGACACATTTAAGGTTTCATTAGAAACAGATAATGGAATACAAGTCAATAATATTGAACATGTAATCAACTTGAAGCAATCAACATTTGACTCTGATAAACCTGACAATCATAATGTATCATGTGAACTTCTCCAAATTACTTGTCTAAATCGGTGTCGGCTTTTAGAGTCAGAATACCACTTTTTTTTGGTAAAAACAATCCGTTTTATTTTTTCAAAGGAAGGGAAAGAATAGAAACTTGAAGTCTGAAGACACAAGAAAGATAAAATTTTAAAAAATACAGACAAAAGAAAAAAAAAAAAAAGATGAACTCACCACAGGTGCTTCACTTTAATTTTTATTTGTAAACTTACCTGAAAAAAAAAAAAAGGTATATTTTAATCAAAGCTAACAGTTTAACAAGAATCAAAGAAAATAATGTCATCATAAGAAAGGGGAATTGCAATTGCTGCTAATGTTGAGGTGCAAAGACAATGTAGTATATAATTTTTTTTTTCAAAAACCAGAATTTATTATTCAGTGCATTTTTCTATTCATATAACATTATCTTCATGCAGACCAATGAAAACACAATTTAGTCCTTCATGAATAATATCACATCTTCTTCAACTCCAGATTTTGTCAGTTAGTCAGTGTGTGTGTGTGTGTGTGTCTTTGGGCTCTCATCTGAACATTGACCTTGCATACTCATGTACAATGTCTCCGTCCCTCTTCTCACAATGATTGCAAAGTATATTCTGGAATGTTCAGAGCTAAGACATATACAACACTTTTATTTTCCTTAATTTCTTACTTTTACCACATTTTTAGCCTTTAAATTATATTGCAAGAACTGAGAACAAATTTAAGAAAAATGTCATGTCTCTTCAGGATGTAGAAGATCATGACTCGCTACAGATTCTCTTTTTTATTATTTGTGAATTTTTGTGCTTTCTTAGGATAACATTAGTTTCCTTTCTCCACAAACTGTAAATCAGAGTTATCTTCCTTCTAGTCTAATTGACACTCAAGGCTAAGGAGCACAGTCTACCCTACTATTTAATCAATACCTGAGGAGAGATGGATTCATATAAGGTTATTTGTATGAAAGTAAACACCACAAACGTAGACAGAATTTGAATTCAGCACACTGATTCCACCTTCCATGGTACAATTATAGATTAAAAAAATCAACTTACACTTGTTTTCAATGGCTGATACATGAATACAGGGTGTTTCTAAAGTCTGGACACACAGGGAATCTCATTAATTATATTTTTTTACCTACACAGATTAAACATGGTCTTGTTAAAAGAAGAAAGAACTGATTTCTTCTGTGGTATGCTAAAGGAGAAGGTGTACTCAACGAAAATCACAGATGCAACACACTTGACTGAACACATAAATATTGAATATGCTAACATTGATGGCAATGTGGAGTTATTGCAACAAGTTAATGTGAATCTTGCAAAGTGCATCAACCTTTGCATCATAAATAATGGAAATCATATTGAAGATGTTGTTTGTTAATATTCCAATTCAATAAAATGTTGTTGAAAATTTAATTTCTTAAAAATATGCACTTTTGCCTATCCTATCTGTCTAGAATTTTGGGACAGCCTGTAGTATAAGCATTGTTGCAAGACATAAGTTCTTGTGCAAGTTCAAGCCTTGTCTGAAATTATTTCTTTATTGCAAAATTCCTCATCAGTCAAGAAATTATAACAATTTGAGAAATTTACAGCCTTTACATTGTTTGGACTGTTGCCCACATCTTTGTTGCCATATTCAAGATGTTTCAGCTGTTGTATGCTTTGGCCTTCTTCAGGTGATTGGAATTTCAAACCAAACCCCTTATTTCTTTAAGGACGCATGGCGCAGTGGGTAAAATTGTTGGTTGAAGTAATCAAGTGTCTTGACCCAAAGTGTTGTGAGTTCAATACCTAGCTACAGCAGAGATGAACAATGACTTGGAGAGTTGAGTTAAAGGGAGATAACTGAGATATTTGATAGAGCTATGGCATGTGAAACTAGAGCAATCTACCCCAGTGGATGAAAGAAAGTGTTTGGTTCGAAATTCCAATCACCTGAAGAAGGCCACAGTGTACAACAGCTGAAACATTGAAGAGGACAATGAACAATGTAAGTAGTGTAAATAATTACAATACCTCATTGCAGAAATATAGGCAGAAATTTGAGAAATAAAGAAGATAATTCTTTTTAGAATCTCAGACAGCTTATTGTTATTATTACTATAACTTGCATGTTTTTCTTTTTGCAAACTTCAATTCATACAAGACATGTTAACATTTTTGCATTTAGGTTGCAGAACAAAAGGTATGGAGAATAGGAGACAAATAAGGAAGTAACTAAAACCTAAAACTCCACAGAAATCTGTGAAAGCCATTATCCAGTTCTTAGTGGCTTTGTTATGAGGCAAACCTGAAAAGCACAGGAAGGAAGGCACTCTTTGGAAGTTTCTTAGAAAAATAAATGATTGTTGCAAAAATTGTCACAAAGAAAGATATTTTCATTGATACACTTTGTTCTATATAATCCTGACTCATCTGTTCAGCTCTTGGCTATAACCAAAATATGTTTTTGATAGAAAAAACATTAGCAAGATATTATAATACAGTATGTGATTCAACCAGAAGACTTGAACCAAATACTATGTCAACAAGGAACCTTTGTTCTAAGAAAACGTGATCTCTGATTACCCCAATATGCACTGGACTCACACCAGGTGATACCAAAAATAGACTTTGCATTTTGTCATGTGTGACAAAATGCAAAGTCTGTTTTTGGCATGAAAAAGACAGATGCATCAGCAAGTTGATCTGAATGGTACCCTCATAGCCACCAGGTGCAGATTTGTACCTCAGACTTACTTTTTGTCAATGGCTACCCATAACATATGAATAGGCAGGTGACTCACCTGCACTTAGGATGTGTACATGTGGGACAACTACGTGACACAAAGATATATAACCACTCCACCAGAGAGGGAAAAGACAAAGAGTCTTTCAAAATTCTCATGAGAAGAATCCATGTTCAGAGAAAACTCCCAAGGCCACACACCCACTTGTTGATATTAATTGACAAAGTCTACATGGCAGATTTAGTCTCATGTTCCTTTTAACCTGTACAATGATAATGCTACAGTAATATATTGCTAGATTAGTTTTTCTTAGAATTGTTCCTATTAAAAAGGACTTTTTAAGTAAATAAACAAAGATAAATAACACACGAGTGTAAATATGGGATTGATTTATTTTTTACAGCTTATCAACCTTTAGTTATTATGTCACAAAAGTAAAATTAAAGGTTATTTAAAGCTAAAAAAATATTTTTTTAGAGTGTAAGAATTTTTTGAACATAATGACTCACTGATATAAGTCCACTAATTAACCCATAGCTGAGGGAAGAATAGGTGGATTCATACCTTTCCCAAATGTTAATATAACTAATCTTACTGGAATTGGAAATCAATTCTCCAATCTCCAATTCTGGTCAATTATGCATTAAACCACCCACACATCCAAGTTTATAGCACCGGATCTTCCCAAGTGGTCACCCATCTAGGTACTGACCAGGCTTAACTTTGGTAATTGTACCAGAACCAGTGTTTCAATGTGATATGGCTGTAAGCATGTATGAACTAAAAAAAAATAATATGAGATATCAGAAGATAAAATAGGAAGAGACTGAATTATTAATAAATGGAATAATATGGGAATTGATTGAGACAGATTTGGATGGAAAGATAGGTTTGAAGAAAAGGTAAATTATATATTGATAGAAAGAGTTTTTAAAAATCCAAACTGAATCAGTTTTCTCTGACATACTGCCACATAATTTTTAATTTAGAGAAAAACAGATATTTTTTATATATTAGTATCTCTGTCAGTTTTACTTTTGTGATGTAATAACTAAATATATTTATTTCTGAAGACAGTTTCATACATGCAAAAGCTAAATTATTATGGAGTTCTATTTAGAACACAAATAATAAAAAAGTGGTTCTTATTTACACAATTTATATGCTTTGTTGTTGCTATCATAACATTTTAATCATTGTACCCTCATGTTGTGCCTTCATCAGGTGTACAGGGAATTTCAAACTGAACCCTTTATTTAATCTACAGGAGTAGACTGTTCTCATTCCATAGCCCATATCTAGGGATGTCTAGCTTTTTAGTACTGCTCACCTATTACTTACCTTGTTTCATCTGAGTTCAAATGCACACTGCCTGAGCCAAGGATTGAACTGATAATTACTATGTCACCAAATTCACAAAACAATGCTTTGATAGACTTGGCTATTGTCCTGTCGGACAATACTCTGTGGAGAAGTTGAAGCTTTAAACTTAATCTACAGGTGGATGAGTACTGCTGTTGGGTCCAGTTCAGAATTCCTTATCAGTTACCTGGATTGATATACACCAGAGAATGCAAAGACTGGAATGTTATGCTAACAACAAAGGTGAGGATAACAGTTCATATGTAAATAATTATAACTCATCCAGAAATTCAGACAGGAAGTGCTTTCTGTATTTTGCAAATATTTTTAAGTATTGTTTTTACTACATCATGAAGGCCCATTTTACACTTGATTTATAATTATATATATATATATATATATATATATATATATATATATATATATATATATATATATATTCTGCTGGTTCATTTTGTCTTGGCTGAGAACACCTGATTTTTAATTGACAAAGATGAAAGAATAAAAAGTTGAGTTTTTTTCATTGACTGATGCTAGCTTAGAAAATGGAAATGCTTCAAAGATGGTTTATTGGTTCCTGTGTGTTTGAACATTTTTCTTAATTTGAAATTTAAAAGAAAGAATAATATTAGAAAGAAAGATGACAGAAAAGAAAACAATGACCATATATAAACATGGCAAACAAAAGCTAAGAAATAAAAAATATTTTTAAAATATAAAATGTAAGAGTAGGGAAACCTAAAAGAAAAAAAAAATAGAAAGATGAAGAAATGAATGATAAATATTTTAGAAAATAAAAAATGTTTAATGAAGTGAGGAAGAACATTTTATTGGAAGAAGAATCTAATAGAAGAAAAGAAAAATGAATAACAAATATAGACAGAAAGAAAGTTTTAAAGGAAGCAAAAATAAAAGAAACAATAGGAAAAAATATGAAAAAAAGGAAGTTACAAAATTTAAAGAAGAAAAAGGAGGAAATGAAAGTGAAAATAAAATAATTCAAGCATATTTGAAAAAAACAGTTAAAAATAGAAAGTAAAAGTGAGAAAAACTCAAATAAGTTGACTTGAAATGTGGAGAAAAAGAGTGAAAGAAAAAAAAAGTGAAAGAAAAAAGAGTGAAAGAAAAAGTGAAAGTATATTATTATGGACTGATAATTAAAAGAGAGAGAGAAGTGAGTGACCAATCAAATTGAAGAAAAAGAAAACAAAAAGAAAAGCCGGGAGAAGAGAAGAATGATTAAAAATGAGAGACCAGATGAAATGGATTTGATTAAAGTATCTATTGACAGAGAGAAAAAAGTGTAACAAAAATAAAAAAAAAAATGAATAAATAGAAAACTGAAAGTATATTCAAAAGAAAACAAACTTAAATTTCATTATTTAAATAATTCACAAAATTTATTTCTCATTTCCAGTGGTTTTTAAAAATACTTTTTTGTCTTTCTTCCCTTCCTCTATTTTTAATATCCTTAAATTCGCTATCTGTTTTGTATTGTCGACTAACGAAAAGAAGAGAAAATGGATGAAGCAAAAAGCAGAAAGATATGTCATATCATTATGAAGATGATGACGTCAGTAGTGAATGGATACATATAACATCCAATTGTAAAGGAGAGAAGACTTCCAGTTACTTTTTCATTTTATGTGTGTGCTTCTTTTACACTTAATTCCTGAATTTTCTATTTCTTCTTATTCTTGTTTGCTTTTATTCTGCAGTTAAAAAATCATAACTTCTTTCTTTTCATTTTTATCCTTGTTGCAATTGAATTTTTCCCTCAGCTACTTTTTCTTTTTACATTTCCAAGTTTTATGTTTTCATTTTTAACTGATTTCACTCAATGTTTTTTTTTTTTTCTTCAGCACTGCTTCACTTTAATTTTTTTTTATTTTTCATGTTAATTTTTTTTCAATTGATACATTTTTCTTGTCTATTCCTTCATTGGTTTATTTTTGTTTCTTTTCTTTTTCTCAGGCTTTTTATTTTTCTATTTCTTCAATTCAAGCTTTTTTCAATGATTTTATTTCAGTTTTTTTTCTTTTTAATTTCTTTTTCCCATACTACTGTTTTTTTTTCTTCTTTTTTATCTTTCTGTTCACTTTTCTTTTCATCCTGTCATATACAATATACTGGTCCAAAAATATATTCATTCTTACATTTTACACTTGAAGATATTTAAAGATATTTACTAAGCTTGATTTAGCATGGTACAAGGCCAGAAGTATGAGAAACAAACATGTTAACAATGGTTGTTAGACTAACTCAATGATTATCACAGTAGGAGAACCCATTCAAACTGTACCAATTTCTGCTGGGTCTACAAAGAGAGGGTGAGGTCATGCAATTGGCCAATTCCAGATGTCTTTCATCAGTTGCTGTCTTTAATCAGTCCAGTTGTATTTGTCTGAATCCAGTGTTTGATTTTGTAGAAGTTTCTAATACAAAATGGCCTTCTAATCCCATCAGATACACAGTATCACTTTCTTTGAAAGTTAAAAGTGAAAATGAAGGAAAAAGAGATTTATTTTTGTCATCTGATTCTTTTTCCACAAAGGAGGAAATGCTGTACAAACAGCAAAAATAGTATGTGCCATTTATAGAGATGATGCCATAGCTGAGAGTACTCTCTGTAAGGGGTTCACTAGGTTTGGGAGGTATAGGAACTAGGGTGCTTAATAAATATGTTCTTAGTAGTTACTGTCCAAGAATAAAATGTTTACATAGAAGGCATCATTGAAAGTTCCAGTTGAAATTTGCAAATAATGATTTTTGGAACTCAGTTTTATGAAGTGATGAGACTAAAACTGTATTGTTTGGTCAGAGTTAGGCACAGCGAATATGGAAGAAAAGTGACATCATGAACCCTAGGAACACCATTCCTAGTGTAAAACATAGAAATTATAATCTTATGATATGGGGATGATTTGGTAGAAAAGGAATGGGCTCTTTGCTTAAACTCATAAGAACAATGAAAAAAGA